>VNJM01001484.1:0-17825 GCA_008042475.1 Drosophila kanapiae | reverse complement strand
TTGCAAAATTATAAGTTTTTTTAAGTTCTCACTTCTCATCACTCTTGGTATTCGAAAACATACACCTTTTTTATTATTTAAAGTCCGCAAAATTAAATCAGTTTTCTACACTTCTTGTAAATTGAGTACACGATATGTCCAAATCACAGAGCTTTTGTAATCACGATTCGAAAAAACCATTGGAGGAAGACTCCAACATAGAAATGGTTGAAATCCAGCACAGTGGTAGCGGAGACTCCGGTATGTACATAACACTGTGAGTATCCCTGGTAAAATATTAAAATCCAAATCAATTCGTAGACTTCGAACGAGCTAAGACCATGACGAAACCTTTGGAGGAAGACTTCAAATTAGAAGAACAGAACAGCCAGCACAGTGGTAGCGGAGTTTCCGGTTTGTACATAACACTGTCAATATCCTTGGTAAGATATTAATATCCAAATCAATTCGTAGACTCCGAAAGAGCTAAGACCATGACGAAACCTTTGGAGGAAGACTTCAAATTAGAAGAACAGAACAGCCAGCACAGTGGTAGCGGAGTTTCCGGTTTGTACATAACTCTGTGAGTATCCTTGGTGAAATACTAACATCCAAATCAATTCGTAGACTACGAACGAGCGAAAACCATGGCGAAACCTTTGGAGGAATATTACAACTTCGAAGAGAAAGAAAGCCAGCTCTGTGGTAGCGAAGTTTCCGGTTTGTACATAACTCTGTGAGTATCCTTGGTAAAATATTAACATACAAATCAATTCGTAGACTCCGAACGAGCGGAGACCACGAGGATTCGCGAACTGAGTTTAATTGATCGCAGATTCAAGAGCAGATCACGCTCATCTTCGCTGCCATCCAGCTCCGATTATGCCGCTCCCATTGCGCCGACGCCGTCTTTTACCCACTGTGCAACGAAGGGCGACCAAGCCAAGCCGATGAAGTGTGAACTAATGTGGAGCTTGAGAGAACTCATGCATGATGAAGGTCCCGAACCTCAGAAACACGTCGAATGCTGTAATGTTTTGGTGGAATCCATGCCAGAGACATGCTGCGAGAAAGGGTGTTATTCTAGGACCGAGCCTAATGCCGCGGGCTTCTCCATAAAACTGTTCGGCTTGCAGCGCATAAAAGGTGGGACCGACCCACTAAAGCGTGGGATGTGCAATCGCTCTCCTAATACTTCACCACTTCGACAACAAAGGGATGTCCACATGAATCCGAAGGGTGCTGCCAGTAATCAAACCAAATCAGTAAGAGGCTTCCAGCAACATATCGAGAGGATGCAGAAGGGAATTTGTAAGCGTGATACAGACTGGTCTTAGCCAGTTGAGTTCGAAACTCACATCAGCACCTTCACTGCGTTGCAACAATCAGGGCAAAAATAATATAACCTTTTGCAAGGGCTTGAAATCTTAAATACAACTAATTACTAAGTTGCAAGATATCTAGTCGAGTTCCCAAGCTCCACACGAAGATGCGATTCTTCTGCGTTGCTCTCCTGGCCTGCCTGATGGCTTTAGCTAACAGTACTATGACCGGCTCATCCTCCACGTCACCAAGCTCTTCGACATCCTTGACCTCGCCCAGCTTTAGCACTAGCTCTTCCCTATTGTTGTTTTCGACCCCAACGTCTATGTTCAGTCTATAGAGAAAAGAGAAAAGCTCTTTTGTAGACGATATCAGGTTGTAGATGGTAAAAGTTTGAGATACAGCCGCACGTACAGCCCTGGTTTCTGGCCCTTCCAAGTGTCAGTTGGTTTGGTGTCTCCTTAACTGTCACTCTACACTACATTATTGGCAACCGAGAACACAACACAAAGCAGCAAACACCCGAATAAATCGGAATCTTAAGCCCGGCAGAGCCAGGCAAGTCGTACGTTAAGTTGACTCCCAACAATCGGTCATCATGGGGCTCCACGATGCATTGTATCTGCGCAGAAATTCTGCAGCCTTGACAGTCACCTTTAGCATCTCGTGCGTGCAGTGCCAGAATTTCAAAAACAATTTCCCAATCATGGGTGTGATTCGCATAAGGACCCCTTAATAAGGCCCCGGTGTAGGAGCAGCAGTTACTAGTCAAGTGTAAATTAGGCAAAACCTATATTAGTATATCCTGGATTATTTATTGATCCGTGTACATCCTGGTGGATACTTCCTGTTGGATATCGTTAGGGGTAGGTGGTTAAGGAGGATCATCGAGGGTTTTCTTGAAGCATTTACCTCCTTTAATACCAACTATTATGCCCTTTAAACCCCTTTTAAACCACTCAGGTTGCCTTATGTATCCCAGGTTGATCTATCATGGCGACTTTTTTGTCTTTTGGCTTGTTTATAGACCTCTCTACCCTTTCAATGCGCCTCGTGGTGTTTACACTCATGCTGGGTGAGTCTTATAAATATATATTCCATTTATCCTGTATATATTATTACATACAGTAACTAACTGCATGATCTACCACGAGATTTCTCGTTCGGATTTGCCCGTGACCAGACCCCCTCTCGCTGTTCTCTGGCCGACTGTTGAAATACTTGACGGATAAGTTGAAGCAGGCCAAAATGAACGACCAGTCGGAGCACAGGCCGAACATCTACGGCACTCTAGACGATTGCTTTCAGAACGTGGACAGATGTTCCGCCCTATATTTATATCGATGTCGTCTTGCCACTGTTCATTACCGAATCCCAGAATACCGATGCCAAGTTGCGACCCCCTTGGCGAGGTTGTCTTATATGGTCTGAAATGAATGAAATGGATGATGTAACCATAATATAAGGGGCTATACCAGTGTGACACTTTCAAGAAAGTGTTTTTTTTCTAAGCTTATTCAATAGTTTATGCTTTCAAAAATAGCCTGTGAAAGCGAAGAGGTCAGCCTGATTTTTTTAGATTACGTAATGATTTTTGATAAGTTATTGGCGTTTTCTAATTCATGACAAAATTTGTTTTTTTTTTTGCAAAGCGGCATAAATTTATACAAAACTCAATACTTTTAAAAATCCTTCATTGACTAGATATATGTACATATGTAGATTACGTTGATTTTATAACAAAATTCCGAAACTGGTGGAACTCACGCAAAAATTGTATGTTGCTCAGCATTGGATACTGAAGAGGAAGGGTGGCTCCCTTTGAAAACAGCCTGCTTCTTGTCTGTGACAATATCTTGATGTATTAACGATTTTATTTAATTTTTAAGCCAATAATAATTTTCGATAATAATATCGATATCAAAGTTAAAGATGATCGGAAAATAGCGATTAAACATTCTCAATCGTATCTTTATGAAGGGTAAAAGATCTGGATACTTAAAATGTTTCCTTTTTTATTATAGATTTCAGCAAGGGTAACACAACCTTTTCATTAATTTAAAGGAACCCCCGATAACAGTCAGAGATGCCAAAGAAACAGGCTTATATGATTTAAAAGTGATTTTTGTTGGCGTTTATTTATTACATAGAAGATATCGATTTTGCGTTTGTTGTTTTGTTTTGTTTTGTAAACATGCCCGTTTACATATTTATTATATTTATGCGTTTCATACGTTTCGTGTTCAACATTTTTTTTGGGAATTTTTGGGGTGAAGGATTTTGGAGTTTGATTTCCAGATGGGGACCGGGTTTTTTATGGGTATACATATGTAGTAAATAAGATAGGTAAATTGATTACAATTTATGTTTCTCCATTAGTTTTTACCTCTGACTCCGATTCTGGCTTATTACGGAGAGAGGGGAGGTGCAAATATGCATTAAATTGCATATATGTACATCATATATATATATAAATGTATATATATCAATTTGTTATAATTAATATAATATTGTGTGTGTTGTGTGTGTGTGTGCTAACTTAAGCTTAAGCCGCAAACATTTATTGAAACTCGTTTGCTTAGCTTCTCCTTCTTCTCTTTCCGTTTACATTTTGCATTAATATTACTGTTTGCTTCTTCATCATTTTCTTTATCATCACCAACGCCTGATTCTGACTCCACCATTGCATTTGTGTTAGGGATCTATGGTTAGAAATTATTCAAATGGTTCGCTTTTAATATATTGTATGTTAGGTCTCTAAATGCACTCTCGTTCGAAATGGCTAAGAATTTGCATTTTCCCCTTGAAATCGTGTAACGTTTTTGCTAAAATTTGCATTGATCAACACAACAAATGAAAATCAAGAAAAGTTCTCATATTTTTCTCATGTGTTCCTCCTCCTCCTCATCCTTATCCTTATCTTCCTTTTCAAATCAATAAAATACGTGTGTGTGTGTGTGTTTCAAGTGAGGTTGTTATGTTCTTTTAAAAACTAGCTTGGATAAATTGCTGGCTTGCTTTCCTTTTTGATTGAATTTGTATTATTTAGGACTTAGTGGGGAGCAGGTAATTTGGGGTTAGGGGTGGTGCATGGTGCCCGCCCCTCGAGATTTGCATTTATCGAATTGCTATCGAAATACAAGTAAGTATGTAAGTAAATGACAATAAAACATTCTCCGTCTTCCTATCGTCATAAGGTTTCTAACGTGTTTCGTTACGCAGCTGTTATCACAATGGGTTTTGGTTTAAACTTCTCTTTTTTACTTTTAGGTTTAAGTTCCTTCTGCTCCTTGATTCGCGGCCGAATACAAATTTAGCTTATAACTTACGATCTGTGGCTGCTGCGTCTTAATAATTTGTTCTAACGTTTTGTTTTCTTCTTTTTTATTTACTTCAACCTTCTCTTTTTTGCGGGTTGATATCAATATCGGACCTCAAAAGCCGCTCCTAACTTTGGCGCTTAAAAGTATGCTTGTTTGTAGGTTTTGTATGTAAATATGTTTGCTTCGTTTCGCTTGTGTGTTTGTAACATCATATAAGAAGTGTATACTTGTGTGTGGCGTGTGTGTAGGTTGGAGTGCGTGGGTGTCGGTGTGGATGGGGGTTGTGTCCATGTGTTTGTTTCTCTTTGCATTTTTGGCACTTTTGCGAAGCGCACTGTAACGGTAAATGCAATTCACTTTATCGCCTATGACATACATACATTACATATCTGTACAATGTATATATGTATATATTTTAATTTACAAACGAAAGGCTTAAAACAAAAAACAAAAAAAGTTAAACAAAGGAAGAAGGCAAACTAAAACTAAACCAAAAACTAGTTTGTGTGTTGTGTATGTGTGTGTGGGTGTCCTTTTTGGATCTTGAACACAAAAGAAAATAAAACAAAAAAACAGCTATACAAACTATCGAATTAACGGCACTTATTTGCGTGATCCATTTCATTTTTGTGGGAGCCTCACGTGTTACTTTATTGTTTCTACTTCAAAACAATTGAATTCACTTTGTTTTTGGCTTTAGTCTTTCGTTTTTCCTTATTTGGTTTGCATTTTTTCAAAAGTTGCATTTCTATACTTTCAAAAATATATATGTATGTCTATGCGAATTTCTATCGATTTAAATCTATCGTTTAAGAAGAGCCACTGAGACTTGGAGACTGCGAGACATGGGAAGCTATATACATATATATCGATATATATATATATAACGGGACTGAGAGACAGAGAGGGAGAAAGCGATCGATCAGGACTTAAACAAAGGATTTTCTTTAAAATGGGAAAAAACCACAAATAGCGATCGCTTCCCCATCTCTTTTTTTGGGCTTTCGGTTTTCAGTTACTCTTAAATTTTTATCAGTTTCAACTTCTTTTGCTCTTTTTTTTTTCGTTATTTTCTTTGTTTTATTTTGGTTTCGTGTGTTTCCCGTGTTTTTTTTTTCTTTTTTTTTTTGTTTGTTTGTTGTTTGATTTGTTTGTTTCGCAGTGTGTTTGTGTACACAACTTATAGATAAATACAAATACAAATATCGCGCACTATAGTTTTATTTCTTCAAAAAAAGAATGTATGCCTCAAGTCATCCATAATACATATATTGTAGCCATCAGACATTGTCTATATAAGCGACAACGACAACGACAATAATACAAATACATAACATATATTCATATTCCTCTTCTGATTCAGACACTGATTCAGATCCAGATGCAGTTTCAGTTGCCTCTGCTTTAGTTTCAGTTTTTGGCTTGGCCGTCTTCGGGGCCACTGCTTTACTTCATTTAAATTGGTTATTTATTAGTACTTTTGTATTTTCGTTTGTTTATATAAGTCTATCACATCATCACAATTCGGTTGCATCGAAATCATAATTAAATAGTACGAAAAATAAAAATTATCAGAACCTTACACCCCTCGCTCACGTCAGATAGACAATTCAATTCTATAAAAATAAAAGGAAACAAATATTCAATATGTTGTTGACCCTCTAGGAGGAGATTTAAAGGCGGAGGAAATGACAAAACCCCCCAAAAAATACTGCAAGGATTGCTTATAAACTGTGGTTTCCAAGTCACCTAATGTGGCGCCCAAAAGTGTTGTCAAAGCTGTTGCAACATAAAAAAAAAAAACATATCGGAGGTGTTACTAAAATCACTACGGTTTTAAAATTCCTTCAAGAGCTGTCAAAAAATTAGTAAAAATATGTTTACAAAGTAAAAAAATCTTACTTCTGTTATATAAATATCGAAATAGTCTCCCCATTGACCCCGCCCTTCAATAATTGGTTTAATTCGCTTCAAAGAGATCCTTGTGTTGACGATATACATATATAAATATCCCCTTTGTTTTCATCTTGATATTTGCTAAGAGGAAACGTTTGATACGTTAAAAACTAATCAAATAAAATGAAAGAACGAATTTGTAGAAATTCCCTTCTTCACTCCCAGTGTTCTTTTTCTTCGGCTAACAAATATATATATAAATATAATCTACATTATTTTCATCTATTTGCTTTGTGTGTGTTTACTTCTCGTGTTTTCCTCTCTGTAGAATTCCGTCACCTATTAACGAAGATTCCGATACCGATACCGATTTCGATTTCGATTCGGGCCCGACTTTTCTTTGTACTGCTTAAGGACAACGAGGACAGTGTGCCCTGCCTTCTTGCTCTGCTCGGCATTGACTTGGCTTGGTTTGAACAGACAGACAAGGTCGACACGTCTTTGCAATTAACAATGGATTTAACGGCTAACTATATACTCCATAACTGTGGAGCTGCCAATTGAGTAATGCCTACTGCTGCTGAACTCTCTGAACCGCCAAAGGGTAATAATAATAAACAAAAGGAATATAGGAAATAACAACATAATCTATGCGGAAATTGGGAAAGAGCTTTTCTTCGTATATTTCGTTTTTGTTTGGAATAGTCAGAAGTATGCATTATGTTTGCTGT
This sequence comes from Drosophila kanapiae, assembly GCA_008042475.1. NCBI lineage: Eukaryota > Metazoa > Arthropoda > Insecta > Diptera > Drosophilidae > Drosophila > Drosophila kanapiae. The sequence continues at coordinate 10,573 of VNJM01001484.1, read as the reverse complement.
ATTATTATTATCATTATTTTCGTGTGGCATTTGATTGGCATTCGTTCGTTCTTGTTCTTCTTCCCTTCTGTGTGTTCTTCTGCTTCGACTCTTCTCCTCATTTCGATTCTTTTTATGGATGAATGTGGCGTCTTTTCTTTTTTCTTCACTTTCTTGAAATCTTCGTTGTTTGTTTTTTTTTGTCTTCTTTTTTCTTTATAATTGTTTTAACTGATTCTGCAATCTTTGTTCTTTGGTCAATTCACGTTGAACTTGGAATATTTGAAATTGTAATTGTTATTTACTATATATATTTCTTGTTTTCAAGTATTTGCATAGAACTTTTGAAAAAACCTCCTTTTTTTGTATAATTTATACGAATGTTGTGTTTCAAGGGTAAAGAGGGTAGAGCTGGAAAAAGAGTCGAAGTTCTTGTTGTTTTTTGGTACGCAAAAATCGATTTAAAATCGATAAACATCGATGCTCTTCCTGCTCTAGTCTAGGGGTTCAGGGGACCTATTATTATACTCAACAAAATGGGGTTTTTTTCGCTTCAATCTCCATTAAATCAAGCTCGAATTTGCATATATTCATAAAAATGGGAAATTAAATGATAAATCGTTAAAATGTGTGTGTGTGGTGTGTGTTCTTAGTGCTTCGTGTTTGTGGCGTGTTGTCTGGTTATCATCGATTGTTTGTCAGTTAGTTTCTTTACATACTTCCTACCAAAGCAGCGCTGCCCTTCCTCGAAAAAATGTTCTCCTATTTTGTTGTATTTCGTGTGTTTTGCGCAAAATGCCAAAAAAAGATATATATATATATATAAATATAGGTAGATGTATTATTATGATCAGCCGCTTTAAATTGAAATTGTGTGTGTGTTGGAATTTCGTTAATGAGCTTCAATTTTCCCTTTGTTGTAATTGTTTGTTGCAAATTTGTCGCCTTTTTTGGATATATGCAGTAATATTACAAAAAAAAAAATAAATATATACTTGTATGAATATATTTTTGGATGTGTGTTGTTATTATAAGCAAACCGTTCTTTTTATACCAACCAAGTTAGTGCAAAGGGCTTATTCTTCCATCTTCAAATCCCCTATTTTCTCTTTATCTTTTTCGTTTTCGTGTTCTTTTTCTTGTTCTTTTTTCTTTCCAATTTGTTCTTTTAACAATTTTCAAATATGTGGTTGTGTGTAATGTTTAGGGTATCGTGTATTGGCTAATACACTTGAATATCACTTAATTAACAATGCGTGTCTGTTTGTTAACAAAATGTATATAGCTCTCATTGCGAAAACTTTAAAATTATAGTAGACCATTCACATTTTTCTTATAGTCATTTGAAGGACATGCAACACGTGTCAAGGTGTGGTTGTGTGTGTTTGAAAAAGCTTAAAAACTAGATTCAATTTTCATTTTCGAGTTGTTCTTGATTGTGTTTGGTGTGTGTTTTACCTCATTGAGGCCAAAGTGGGCTCCACGGGCTCCGATTCCGACGTCACCGATCCGGATCCGTGGCAATAATGGCTGTATGCAACAATAAAGCAGATATTTATACATAATCAACATGGGCGTTCAGGGGACAAACCAAGGACAATACAAGCATCAAGATAAGTAACGCTTTACGATTCTTTGTGCTAGCTCTAAGGCTTAGAGCTGGCAAATATCGATGTTTAAGTATGATATATCGAAAACTTCGATATTTATCCAGCTCTGCTAGAGATGGCTCTTTTGAAATTTTGATCAAAAGAGCACTTACGTACGCTTACAGCTACAATCAACTGCATTTATTCTCAAGCACTCTAGATCTTTATGCTAGTTACTTATCTTGATGTTTTAAAAAGTCTTTGGACTAAGATTAGAACAGGACTTGGGACACTCACCGCTTGATGTCGATGTTTGACGGCCGCTTTTGCCCAAAGAACAGCAGTAACAGTAAATGAAAGGATTCTATGGTTAAATCTAAGGTAAAGTAAGGTAGGTAGGTAAAGCGCCGCGAGGGAACACAACAAAGGGGAGAGTAATAATAGCAGTAGCAGCGAATCGTTAAAGCAAGCACACATAAAAAATAAAAAGGAAAAACAAAATGTTACTGTTCGCTCTTTTATGTTTGCAAAATGATCTCCTAATCTCGTTATTTTCTTTCTCAAATAATGCATTCTTTTGCCGTGGCTGTATGTGGTGTTGTGTGTGTATATTGTTTGTCCATGTCGTCCTCATCGTCGGGCATCGCTACCACCGTTGTCGTCATTGTCGTTGCCGCCTTAGTGCTGTCCCGCCTGCTCGGGCCCGGGTCCAGGTCCAGCCGTGACCTGAGTAAACTGGTGATGCTGAGTGGTGTAGTAGGTGGCCGGCATGCTAAACTGATTGGCATACGGATTAGTGCCCGGTGCCCCCGCGGTGGTCAGTACACCGGTCGCATCGTACATGTAGGCGGCGCCCGGAGGAGGTGCCGGGGCCACAGCTGCAGCTCGAGCGGCGGCAGCTGCTACGGCCGCAATCGGTGGCGAGTTAGCGGGTGTGTAGTGGACCAATGGTGTGGTCACCGCAGTCTCCTTGGACGGCTTGGGCTGCTGCTGCTGATGCTGCGCCAATTGCTGTGCCAATTGTTGCTGCTGCTGCTGCTGTTGCGGCGAATAGTGCTGCACGCCCGGCTGCTGGTAGTCGCGTTTCGGCAGCTGTTGGAAGCGCGGCGGTATGCCGCCAGCTCCGGCACCCTGAGGCACAAATTGACCACGTCCACGATAAGTTGCCGGCATATACTGGCCGCCCTGCTGGTGTGCCATGTGCGGCTGGGCAGCTCCGGCGGATCCAGCTCCACCACCACCATTTCCGCCCCCACCCTGGTGGCCCATTATGGCTCGAGGTCCGCCATTGTTGAAGGGTGCCCGCGGGCGATAGGTGTTGCCATTGCGCTGCTGCTGTGCGCCGCCACCGCTGCTGCCATCCTGTCCCATTTGGTTCATGCGGTTCCAATTGCCGCCGATACTGCCAGCTCCATTCTGCTGATAGCTACTGCCGCCAGCGGCATACTGTGGATAGCCACCGCCGCCGCTGCCGGTGAGTGGTCCTCCGCGACTGTTATTGTAGCCACCACCGCCGCCGTTGCCACCCGCCTGATAGTTGAGTGGGTTGCCGCTGCGCTGCTGATACACGCCTGGATTGCGATCACCGCTGCCATTGTTATTCCAGCGCTTGTTGCCCCGATATCCGCCCGAGCTGGGCATTGAGCGTGCAAGGTCCAGGAGCGATTGCGACGGCTGCTGGCCGGCCTCCTCCAGCACCGAGATCAGTTCACGCGCCTGCTTGGCATTGTCGGGCGTGAAGAAGGTATAGGCGGTGCCCAGCTGCTGGCAGCGTCCCGTGCGTCCAATGCGATGCACATAGTTCTCGGATGAGTTGGGATAATCGTAGTTAATCACATACTGCAAGTCCTCCACATCCAGGCCGCGCGAGGCCACATCAGTGGCAATCAAAATATTGGACTTGCCGTTGCGGAAGTCCTTCAGCACCGAGTCACGCTCGTTCTGGTTCTTGTCGCCGTGAATGGAGGTGGCGGTGTAGCCCTCGGTGCGGATGATCTGCAAGATGTCCTCCACCTTGGATGGAGACGGAAAATGGACAATAAAGTTAATTAGTTTCGAATGGAATGACTTTTAATATCGCTGTAGGCATTGGACACCTTGCAGCCAAGCAAATTGTATTCAAGAGAAAAATTGCAAACTGATTCTTGCCAGGCGAAGGTTCAATAGCAGAAAACAAAGAAATATTCAAGGTGCGTTAGATATGTCTTTAAAAGAGAAGCCGCCCTCGTTGCGTAAACTTTAAGAAGAATGTCATTTGATAATACTGGACCGCTCTCAAAACAATTGGGCATAACTTTATGTCACCGGTATGTTTACTTTTCCTTTTCAACATGTTGAAGTAAGCAGCTAATAAGTTGGGAAACTTTCAAGTTACATACAGGAGAAGAGCGATCCTACTCAAGTAAAATTATTAGGCAGATAGCGGAATTTATAGTCTATCGCCAGTGGGGCTTTCTTTTTTTTTTACTTCCTTTGGCAGAGCAACACTTTTATCCAGAACTAAGTTAAAATAAGGGAAGAGGTATTTAACATTAATGAACCTTGAGTTACTTGCGAAATGAGGTCAGAATATCACATTTGCCATCATCAGTGTTGTCAGTTTAGCTTATGTTAGCCTAGAACTAGCATTTTGGCGAATGGAAAGTCTTATAAAAGTGGTAATAAGCTTATTTTCATATATATATGTAGCCTAGTTCACAGATTATATAGCATTACATTAATTAGTGGCCCCACAACGTTCTCAGAATCCTAGATTATTACTAAAAATATATATTTCTTCTCTCTCTCCCTGGAACTCTCGAATATCAATCGATAAATACGTACATTTATGCAGCTAGGACTCACCTTGATCTTGGTCTCCACAAATATGATAATCTTGTTGCCATTGTTGGCCGCATTATTGGTGGTGAGAGCAATCTCCTTGAGCAAACGCATCATGCGCTGCGGCTTCTCCATCTCCGTGCAGATCTCGACGATTTGGCGAATGTTGTGGTTAGCCGACAGATTCATTGAACCAATGTTAATTTGGATGTAATCGTTAAGAAAATCACCGGCCAGAGCCTGCACCTCCTTGGGCCAGGTGGCGGACCACATGACAACCTGACGGTCAGGGCGAATCTGTTCGATTATCTTGCGGATTTGCGGCTCGAAGCCCATGTCCAGCATGCGGTCCGCCTCGTCCAGCACCAGGTAGGTGCATCTTTGTAGGTTTGTGTTTCGATTTTCGAGAAAATCAATCAAACGACCGGGTGTTGCGATGATCACCTCCACGCCGCGCTCCAAGTCGCGTGCCTGCGGCAACTTGGACGATCCGCCGAAGATGCAGGTGTGGCGAATTTCGGGCTTGCACAGATGCCCATAATCGCGCACCACTGACTGGATCTGTTGGGCCAACTCGCGTGTGGGTGCGAGCACCAACGCGATGGGTCCCTCGCCGCGCATAATGGGCGGCTGCTTGGCAATGTGCACAATGGCTGGCAGCATGTAGGCCAGCGTCTTGCCGGAGCCCGTCTGGGCGATGCCCACCAAATCGCGGCCAGAAAGAGCGATGGGCCAGCCCTGCGATTGTATGGCCGTGGGCTTGGTGAAGCCCTGGCGCATCATTTCGTCAATGACGTGCTCTGGCAACGAGCTCTCCTCGAAGCTGACCACGGGATGCGGCAGCTCCTCTCCAGTCACGGTGATCTCCAGCTCGCGACGGATGTCGGCCACCTGCTGCTCAGATTTGGCCAAAGTGTTGGGGTGTATGACGTAAAAGTTCTTACAGAACGGCTGGAGGTTCTCCCATTTCGGCTTGACCAAGTTTCGGCCCGGATTCTTGGCCTTCTCGCGCTGAATCTCGGCGCGCTCCTCCTTGGACAGCATGCCCAAAGCGGCAGCATTGTAGTTATTGCTTTGGTAGCCACCACCGCCGCCGTTGTGCGGCTTCTGGTAGCGCTGTGTGTAGTTGGGATTCTTGCCACGCAGACCGCCATAGCCACCGCCGGCAGTACCGCCGCCTCCAAGTCCATTGCCGGCAAATGCTACACCGTTCTGCTGACGGTAGGGATTGCCGCCGGCTCCGCCCAGGCCATTCTGGATGCCGTAGGCCATCACGCCGTACGGCTGGCCAAAGTGCATGCTACCGGCGGCACCGGCTGCTCCATTTAAAGCCGCTGCACCTCCGGCGCCGGCAAAGTTATTGCGCGGATAAAAGGGACGTTCGTGGCGGGGTCCACTGCCACCGCCTGCGCCTCCGGCGGCACCGTTACCGTAGTAGCCGCCGCCCGTGTGCTGCTGGACGCCACCGGCGTTAGGTGCATATGCTCCGGCATACATCGTTCTAATTACCTAGCTTCTGTGTTCAATGCAGACACGGAGAACGGAGAAAAGGAAGAAAGGACAACAAAACAAAGATCGGTGAGTAAAGGCAGAAATTATAACTAAACACGGCGCACCAACACACACGCAAAGACTTTGCACTTTTGTAACTGTTTTGCGCTCTCTCGCCGCTGCGGTTACTATCAGATTCGTTTTCGCTGGCGCTCTCTCACTTACCGTGTTCGTGTTGCCTGACGATAGTGAAAAACAAATAAAAATAGGAAAACGTCTTGACTGAACGTGGGGCAAGACCTGATTGAACAAAGTAAGAAAAGTGTGCTTGATAGGTGGATCCCAACTGGGGCTCGGGATGGCAGGAGAAGCAGGGCCAACCACCTATCCGCCACCCACCACCGAAAAAAATCAATACAGCATCGCTGCGGCGTTGCATGAGCCGCCGCGGAGAGCAAGGGCTAAATAAGAGATGAAGCGAGAGAGAGAGAGACGGAGATGGTAAGAAAACGGACAAGAGAGGGACAAGTAGAGTGGCGCAGAGAAGCACAAGAGCGTACTCCGAAAGAGAGACAAAGAGAGTAAACGCAGCACCGCGCACACAAAAAAAATGCATTGCATTTTCACGCCTCACCTCGATTCTACATTCTACACTCACCTTTTTCCTGTTGGACTGTCTGATTTGGACACTTCTCGAATTTAATGTAATATTTTAATGCGCTGCAATTGGCATTTGCTTGCAGCTTTTCGCAGCCTACTTCGAATTTTGCCTGCTCCTTTTCCAGTCCTGCTTCGTCTCGTTTAGTTATGTTCTGTTTGCTCCGCTTCGCTCTCTTTTCGTCACGCTCACGCCTCTTCGCTGATGGTAATTGATTGCAATTGATGTCGCGTTCGCTTTTCACGGGAAACTAACTGTAAAGCTAACTAAAGGTGTACTTGGTTAAACACTAGGAGCTTGTTAACTAATCCTAATTCTTGTATTTTAAATTTGTACAACAAAAAAAAAACGCGTTTGTAGCAGCAAGTTGTGTGGTGAACTGTGTGACCGTGGCCCGGTCTTTTAAATATGCCAAAGGGGTTTTCGCGAAATGTGCTAAACTGATGGTAAAATACTAACAAATCTAACGACAAACTATCTGGCAGCTCTGGTTCAGTGGGTGCGATGACATTTACCATGCCGTTTTCCGTTTAAATAATGCGCTCTTTTAGCGCATGTTAGTTTTGCATATACCCTGGAAGGAGGAAATAGGCCATAGAGGGGGAATAACGAATAGCCCTTAATAGCTTTGAGCGATGGGGCAACGCCTTGCCAGCTGAGCGCCATCTCAGTGTGACCAGGTGACGAACGCGCAAATTAGCTTCTTTCCACGCACGAAAGGTCCCACATCGTTTTCAACAGAGTTTTTTCCCTCTTTTTTTCTCTTTTTTATTTGACAAAAACGTAAACAAACTTTAATTTAAACTTCAATATTTGTAGCCTTATGGAGAAGATAGAGGCGGTGTACGTGCCCAATGTGGATGCCTATCGGCGGCTGTTGAACAAGACGGTGTCGCAGTTGCTGCTGGACAAGGGCGCCGGCCAGGCGAGCAACCAGTGCCTGGAGACGCTCACCCAGATGCTGCAGGCGCGTAAGTTTAAATACAAGCCCAGCAAATTGTGCTCAGTAACCGCTAGATGAGGTCCTTGCCCTTGCAGTTATCGTTGAGGTCGGCAACTCGGCGCACAACTACTGCGAGCTGAGCGGACGCACAATGCCCACCGTGGGCGATGTAAGCCTGGCCCTCATTAATATGGGCATCGCGATTAGCAGTCTGGACCCGTACATGCGCAGGGAGGCACATGCGGCAATACCCTTGCCGCCGCAACAAACGCAGCAGCGCCAGCTAAGCCTCCTTCAAGCTGGCAGCAAGTCCTCCCATCCCCATTATGTGCCCAGTTACTTCCCGGCGATGCCGGATCCGCACGCCTACATACGAACGCCCACGCACAAGCAGCCGGTGACGGAGTACGAAGCGATCCGCGAGAAGGCCGCTTGCCAGAAGCGGGACATCGAGAAGGCGCTCACCAAGTTCCTATGCAAGACCACAGAGACGAACAACCTTTTCCCCACCGAGGACAACATGTTTCCTCGTAAGTGCTACTACGTAAGCGTCGCTCAACATAGATTGAATTTTGTATATTGTTTTCCGTTTAGTGATTGCCTGCAAGCCCGCAATCCCGCCCTACGCTGCCGCCTTGAATCCCACGGATCAGGTATTTGACTTTGAGGAACTGGAGTACCACTACCTAGTGGCCAATCGAACAGAAGATGCACCCAGCAAAGGTGGGCTTGTGGCGCTCTAAATTGTTGCCGAACATATTCTTAATGTATACGCTCCATTTCCAGAAGACGGCGAAGAGGGCGACAGCGAAAATGAGGAGCTGGAGGGCGACAAGTCCAAGGAGGAGAAGCCCGAGCTGGAGATCAAGCCTAACTCCGCCACCAACAAGGCAATACTGGAGAATCCCAATATCGACAATCCCTATTTGCGGGCCGCCACATTGCCCAAGCGTTCCAAGAACGGACCCACGCCTGGAATCATCTCCGGTCGGAGCTTGGCCTCCGCGGCGTCAACGACACCCACGCCTTCCACTTTAGATATAACCACAAGTAGCGCCTAAATGTAGCATGTAACGATAGCCCGAGTTTTATATTATATGTAAATATATACATAAGTGGATCTGCGTAATTAGTTATTTTCATCAATTACTTCAAGGGTTTTTTTGTTCTATGTTTAATCACCGCTATTTCTTTATTTTATTCGAAAGCTTACAGGAGAACCAGCGGTACTATTTCGCAGTGCGGGAAGTGGACGATCACCAGCGATTCGGGGCGTTCAGCGTGCCCAAGACCTGATCTTAAAGAGCGCATCTAGTACAGATGCTGTGGTGGGTCCATAAAAAACTTGACGTGCTGGGAACGCACGTTCTAGCAGTTTTTCTATAGCAGCTCCACCAAGAAGTTGATCGACAGGTTGGCATTCTGAGGCAGCTCGTCGGACTGCAAGACCTTGTGGCCAACAGCAAGGGACAGGCACAGCACCTTCTTCATCTGGAACTTGATGGTGGACTTAACTTCGCCGATCTTGCCGATCGTGGACTCCTGATGCTACAGCAGGCCAGGGAAGTTGTCAGCCAGTGCCAAGCAGACGGGGAATCTGATTGACGATTGATTGGCCAGCTGTAGCATCAGCTTCTGGTTCTTGCTTAGCATTTCAAGGCCTCGGCATCGATGAAGTTGACGTTCTTGGCCTTGGCCTTGCTGCTGCTCGACAAGGATGCACACCTTCATTTTGGGGCGGGGAATGTGCTTCAACTTGACGGTGCCGGAGAAACGTTTGTCATTCTGAGGGTTCGTAGTTATCAGTCCGATCTGCAGTTTAACCGTCTCGAGGAAGCCACGCTTCTTCTTGGCCGAGGCCTCCAGGAGTTCACTGACGCCTTATAAAAGAAAGAAATGCTTACCAGCAGACCACCCCTACTTACCCATTGGCCCCAAGCAACAGAGAGCCTATTGGGATCCCATAAAAGGGTCGTTAACTAATGTACATATTATAAATTAAAAAATAAGAACAATTTCAACAGCGAAATTCTTCAATTCAATTTAATTTTGTTGCTCTATTTTAATTGTTTTTATTCTAAATTATTTCATTGCTCCGATTCCAGTCTTAACTTGTTGCAGCTCAAGTTTTTAAAATGTTCCTTATTTTCGAGCTGCAACACACATTGAAAATAAGATTATAAATGTTATATTAGAATAAATAAAATAAATTAATGTCTAATTACGTGTGAGACACTTCCAACTTTAAATTTTAGAGTCCCTTAAACACAATAAACATACTTTCAGACAAAAATTAAGGATTAAGGCAACTCTAAATAAACGTGAGTTTATTCAGTTTATTTCAGTGCTTTAAATTCTGTTTTTCTCATAGACATCGGTCTGGTTCCGTCGCTTCCAGTTCCACTTCAGACTGTGGACCAGACACAGCCAGGTCAAACAGTCGCCCAAGAGCATATGTCAGTGCCGATCTAAGCTGCTGGAGAAAGCGTCGCTGGATCCTATGGCCAACAGCATCATGCTGATGCTGATCACTCAGGCGCCGATTATACCCTCCTGATGTGCCAGCAGGGCAGGGAACATGCCAGCCATGTCCAAGCCAGGACCAAGCAGACGGGAATCTGATTGAAGAGCGAATTGGAGGCCAGGAAGGCATAGTTTGACTTGGCCAGCTTCTTCACCAGCTTCTTGTTCTTGTCGACGTTGTTGGCCTAGGCCTTGTCGCAATGATGCTGCTTGCCAAGGATGCCCACCTTCATCTTGGGGCGGGGGATGTGCTTTGACTTGACGGTGCCGGAGAAACGCCTGTCGTTCTGGCGATCGTAGTTCTCCAGGCCGATCTGCTGTTCCACCGTCTTGAGGAAGCGACACTTCTTCTGACTGAAGATTAGGTTCGATTAGGTTCTAGTTCCTTTTTCGAGTTGCAAGGCCTTTCTCAGCTGGTCCAGTGATTGAATCTGGAAAATAGAAAGATTATAAAAATTAAAAAATGTACTAATATATTTTGATCTTTTATAATACCTACCAATCATTACACCATAGATCGCCGCTTTCCCCTGAACATTACATCTACATTATAAGCCAAATCCATCTGAT
>VNJM01001483.1:0-18655 GCA_008042475.1 Drosophila kanapiae | reverse complement strand
GCGTTGGAGCACAGAATACATAGTTGGAGGAGTTTAAAGTCGCTTTCCAAAACTCGCGTAGTTCGTGATTAGTGAACAAATAATTTATATTTGATATGCATCCTATAAGACGAAGCAATTTAAGTAGAAGAACCAGAAATGCTACAAGCCAAGCTAATTTCCGGATATCACAAACGCGGGAAGTGCGATCGCGACATTCAACTAATAATCGCGCAAGTTTAAATCGAGCTGCTTTCAGTTACGATGTGTCAATTGACTACAGTAACTACCAATGTGTTGTTATTGGTTCTATGAACTCGGTTTGCTCACACTGTAAGGCATTAAAATACAAAAACGAAGCCAATGGATTGTGTTGCGCAAATGGTAAAGTGAAATTAATACCATTGCATCCACCACCAGAACCATTGAACTCATTGGTTTCAGGAATAGGAACAGATTCTATACACTTTTTGACACATATCAAACAATATAACAATTACTTTCAAATGACTTCATTTGGGGCAACAAATATAGTTCGGGAAAATTTTATGCCAACTTTCAAGGTATGTATTATAGCAGTTACTCATAATTATTTTACCACACCATAATATATTTTTTTTTATTTACAGATACAAGGGCAAATATATCACAGAGCAGGTTCACTGTTACCAGTCCTGCAAATTTATTTTATGGGCAATTCACCCCAAGAAATTGATCTGCGTTGTTCACATAACAATTTAGTAAAGAGGTCTATTGTAGAACAATTACAAACTTTATTTCATCAACACAATCAATTGATTATATTGTTTAAAACTGCCCTGGATTTGCCAGGTTTGCCACCTCACAATCTTCAATTAAAGGTTGGATCGGTGGTTATAATGTTGCGAAATATCAACCACCCCGTCTTTGCAACGGTACACGGTTAGCGATAAAAAAAATTACTAAACAATGTGATAGAACAACTGTACTCAAAGGAAAGTATAAAGGAGCAGATGTTCTCATACTGCGCATCCCAATGATTCCGACTGATGTGCCATTTGAGTTTAAACGACTACAGTTTCCAGTGCGGCTTGCTTTTGCTATGATTATAAACAAGTCCCAGGGACAATCATTAAGTGTTTGTGGTAATAATCTAAAAAACCCATGTTTCTTACATGTCAATTGTATGTTGCATGTTCCCGTGTTGGAAAACCATCAGATTTGTTTATCTATGCGCCAGGTAATCAAACAAAAAACATCGTATATCACAAAGCACTACAATGATAATAATAATAATTATGATTCACATGATTAACAATAAAACAATTACTTACTTTTAAATCCTTATATATGTTTTATTTAATTATCTTTTATTTACAACGCCATATCACTAGGGTGACGGTTCTGTTCAGGATAATTTTTTAAAATACGTAGGCACAAAAACTGCCACATTAAAAATCTTTTTGACAGGACGAAGTCTGTCGGGTAAGCTAGTTTGTTATAAAATTAATGCGAATTGCCAAAAATGTTAAAATGAAATAGAAATTAATAAATTAAAAACTCTCCTCATTTCAATTGAAATTTCCTTCCATAGTCCTTCGACTTCACCAATTGTTTCCTCTCGAGTTCTTGTTAAGTTTGGACTCCTTTTACGTTTTATGTAAGCCCACACATTGTCTATGATGTTGAGATCAGGACTTTGGGGTGGCCAATCTAAAGATTTTAACTCCAAGTCCCTCGCAAATTTTGATATGATTTTTTCTGTATGGCATGGAGCATTATCCTGCTGGAAGATAAAGTCTTGCCCAATAAGTCTGTCGCCGGCAAGCAATGCGTGGTCATTCAGGATACGCTAATAGAGTCCTTGATTCATCGTCCATTGATGGGATCACCGATCCCGTAAAAGAAGACACATCCCCAAAACATGACAATGCCGACACCATGTGATATACGTTGAATTGTGGGTAGCACTTTCTTGCGAATGTTTTGGTTCATCTGCAGAAAATTTTACTTTTTTGAACCATGGTACTCAAAAGAACTCTCATCTGTACACAAAATTTGTTCCCAAAAAGATTGGGGCTTATTAACAAATAATTTGGCAAAGGCTAATCGTTTCAACTTATTTTTAGGTGAAATGAAAGGTATCGGACGGGCCACAAAAGTAGAAAAGTTAGCCTCTTTCAATCTTCTTTCAACTGTTTTTCTGCTAATTGAAATATCATAATCTTTTTTAACTGCCCTTGAAGCTGCTTTTGGTGTAATAAGGACATTATCTTTAAATTTTGTTAGTTTATGTTTGTTAATTTGGTAGTAAATGGCTTGTCGGGGTACTTTATAAAATATGCTGAGGCTCTGAACCGAAATACCTGCGTGGTACTTAATTACTATTTCGTTTCGCTGAATTTGGTTTAGCTCCCATGTTTTACCCATATTTTCATTAAATAACGGTACAGAAATTAGGAAAATTGACAAAAAAATTTATTAAAACTGGTAACATATTTATAAGCTGGAGTTTTAAATAACAATAAACTGTCTTTAATGCGCACGTAACAAATGAGTACTGATTGATTGTCAAAATATTTTTGTCCACTCACTTTAATGAATTTGTATTTTTAGGTTATAAGATGTAATATGAAATGTAATATTTTTGTTGTTTTTTATTGTTACACTATTTTTTTTAAAATAAATTTCATTAATATTTTTTGTATAAATAATTAGAGTTTATAACACAAAATGTGAATTTTTATTTGTCAAAATACTTATATCCACAATTGTATGTCTATAGAGTTTTGAGCTCGCAAAACTATTTTGCCGCAAGTTAAAATATGCAGCATGGTTGTCCGCCACTTAATTTTATGAGACTGAGAACGTCATCTTAGTGGAAACTGGAAACTTTATCACTAGCAGCTCTAAATATTTGTAATCGATAGTTGATAAAATATTTCTAAGTGGATGTACTTAAAGTAAATAAAGATTTAATTAAAATATTCTGATTTCTTAATTCTTTTATGTAAAGGTCTGTGGCTTGGTATTTATATTCGAAAGTTCTTTTCAAAGTGTTATTTTAATCTTTCTTACGCCTCAAAAATGTACTGAATTCAAACCAAGGGTGTTGTCCCCAAAAAGAAAATGTGTACACACATACATATATGTATGTACATAAATACATATGTATGTACACATATACACATTAAATTGAATTTTGTTTGAAGCAGTTCACAAAAATTTTCAACTAACTACCTGTTAATAAATTATTTTGTGAAGATTTCTAAGTTGTCATCTATCACAAACTTAAACACGAAATGGCGTCATCAAATGTATCTGGACCAGGAGTTGAAGGCGCAGTTTCAATTGAAGCCCCTCATCCTAACGCTGAAGTTATACGAGGACAAATTTTCGAAGTGGGCCCAAGATATACAAAACTTGCTTACATTGGAGAAGGAGCTTATGGCATGGTTGTGTAAGTAAACGCAATGTTCACTATGATATTTCAGTGCAGTCTAAAAAACATAAATGGGTTTGCACACGTATCTCTGCGTATAGCACAATAAAAAATCAAAACATTGACTTTAACGTCAAATAACACTGGTAATATTCGTCATTCAATATCTTATATTTTTGCAGAATTGTGCACTTGGCGCTTTTTTAATAACTAATTTACTTAAATCCCACCATAAAGGCAGTTTCGAAAGTCTGCATCTAAGAAAAATTATTACTTTATATTCAATGCGATTCTAAGATTTCTGAAATTGCATCTTGACAGCAAAAGTACAATGAAATTGGCAATGGCAGATCGCACTTATCTGTTCTGAGTCAGTACGAATAATATAACGTCGGCTCCCAATCAAGTTAAAAAATGTGTGAACAACTTCACCATTAAAGGGATTTATGGGAGAAAATCACCACAGAGGATTTTATAAAGTTAATGGAAGAACCGAATTGCACACAAGGAGAACCCTTATTGACGCCTCCAGACGTTTGATCTTCGGCTACACACACTACATGCACCGTCCTTACTGAGTGCTTTTGCGAGACTTCCATATTCCCTTTGATATTCATTGACATTTGCTACACTGCTGCAGGTTTTCCAGGTAGTCCTTTGAACAGTTCTGCCAATATTGCTGCTTGCTGCATTCGCCACCGTGTAAAGTACTCAAAGCTGCACTTGCTGAAGATTCCGCTGTTTGTTTCGGATTTCAAATGCAGCGTTAACCTAGACCGATCAGCAGGTACCCCCGGGCTGAGCACTTCTCCATTGTTGAAGTCGTTGAGCATTGGAAATTGAGCAGCTCTTCGACGTCCACCAAATGCCTGCTCAGCTTGTCTACCGTTAATGCCGTACGACGACCCCTTTAAAAACTTATAAAAGCCTGCCATTAGACTGATGAACAACGAGATCCAGTCTTAATAGGGAGATTCCCACGGAGCTTCGGCGAAGCATAAATGGAAATTTACCCGATCGGCGGATATTTATCCATTATCAGACCTTATATTCCAAACCGTTATATAATCTTTGAATTAGATGAACCTGTCTAAAGAACGATAATTTGTATTCTTTTACCGAAACACCCACAAAACCGATTAAATTATTCAACAACAAAGATTAATATCAGCTAACACGTTCGGTTAGTTTTCTGATACGAAGCACACTGCTTCGCCTTGCTTGTTATCGGACAACTGTAAATTGGGGGAGAAATCAATCAGACGAAGACGAGGTAACTCCTCAAAATTTCAAAGCAATAATTCTGGTCCATTTTAGCACAGAGTCGTCCTTAAACCGGTTCTAGGTGTTATGCAAATTGATAGCAAATGTCTTTTTCCAACATAATTTTTGTCGACACAGCTCTGTACTAATATGTTTGCTTTTGCGATCAACAGACTCAAAAAATAAAAAAGATCAAACAAATGAGAATGAATGAATTCATTTAATCCTGCAGTTTATACTGCTGTTCTACTTAATGCCAAGTGCTTATGCGGAAGCCGAAGATTGAATTTTAGAGACTTCTCTAGGCTGTCCTTAATTTCAAAACCTTAGTCACCTTTCAGTGCATCACTTCCAGATCTTCCAAACTATTGGCTCCTGTGAATATATCGTCAAGAAAAATCTGGTTTTGCTAAAGGATAGAATAAATCTGATAGCTCTAACAGGCAACGGATGGCCAAAAACGGTGCAGAGGCTGTCCCATAAGTAGTCGTCCACACTATAAACTGGAAGCCTTAAATGCATTTTCATTCAACCAAAATAAACAGAGATAATTTATCTAAATAGTTTTACCGACCATTAAATGAGATCAAGGTTGACGTCTTACTTTATTCGTCGCACGCAACTCTCAACTTTGTGGTGCCAAAATAAGGCCTCAGTTCTCAATGATGTGGAATATAGTAGGGTGTCCTGGAGGAAGGGCTTGAAGAAATGACAAGGCCAAGGTTAAGATACTCTTTTATAAATCCATAAAGGGTTTCGAGTCTGCTCAAAACTGGAAGTATTTAGAACAATTCTTCTTTGTTGTTGATTTTATATATAAAGAGCATAAATATACGTATAATGAATAGGGGTCTTTCTAAAGAAAAGCTTTATGTCGAAGTTATTCAGCAGATGAATTTCGTGCCCAGACTTGTATACAGTGCTTCTTAAAACAGGTGCAGATTTTGAAGTCTTTCTCATGAGTCCGTTTGCGGGAGCGTAAGGAAGAAGACAATTCTTTGATACAGTTTCGAGTTTCAGCCCACAAGTATTTGCGTCGCTCCAATTACAATTCCTAAGGGCATTTCGTCAAGGAGTGCCAGTTTTCTGCCCGGTGGCCAGTGCACGGCCATCTGCTATGCCTGTGGGAAGTCTGGACACTTCATTCGACCGTACACGAGCGCAAGAGCGCAAATAATATATTTTTCTACAACAGCTCCCAACCCCTATTTATTGCACCTTGCCTCATGAACACTGGGACCCCATTTTTCTAAACTACTACTAAAGAAAGTTTAGAACCTTTTTGAAAAACTATTTAAATACAGATTTCTTTAAAAGAAGTGTAAGTAAAGGTGCAAAAATTAAAATTATGCAAATTTGAGCTTTTTGGGCCAATGAGGCAAAACTTGTTGTAAGGTATTGAATTGTAACGTGTTGTATTGTCTAGCTTTTAATACGCGTCGAAAGATGCCTGAATCATCCATTGCAGTTGTTCAATAAACAAGATTTTATTGATTTTATAAAACAGGAATAAAATTTTTCAATTTTTTTTTTGTTTTCGTGCTAGTTTATCGAATGAACACTTTAAATAGCTAAAAATGCGTTAATATACTGTATCTAAATTAAACAATTATGAAATTCTGATTATAATTATATAATTGTAATTTAAAATAAATGTTTTCTGAAAGATTTTGCAATTTAGACCTTGCAGTATAGCGCTTGAGATTCTATATACATATCTTTGAAAATTCCCTTTCGCAAAATATTACACATTAAATCTAGCATACATTTAGGCTCCTGCACATATAGCAAGCAAGTTTGTATTAATATTTGCACTGATAAAGCATCTGAGAACATCACTGATCTGAACTGAAGCATGTTTGTATTAATATTTGCACTGTCAAACGTCCAACGGCAGATTTGTAGTTTATTCAAATATGTACGTTTGTATGTATTTATTTTACCTCAAATTTCAAAATAAACTATTTGCCTCAGGCCACAGCAGCATGCGCGTTGATTATGAAGATAGTCATACAATCGATGAAGCGAAACAACAAGGCTTATACAGTTTTAATTCACTACAAGTATTTGCTTGTAGTTGTATTGAAGAAACATTTAGTATAATTCAAAGTTCAAAAGAAGAGTTTTTCTTCAAGAGACATTCCTAAATTTATATGTTGCCCGAAGAAATTATAAACACGGAATTGTAAGGAAATTTCAATATTCTGCTCTTTCCTTGCTCAACCGAATATATCCAAATATTGATCAAATGTCTAAATATTTCTTTTGACAATCATCTGCTATTCATACATTTAATTTAATTCAATATTTTTAAATACATTTTTTATTTTAGGTCGGCCGATGACACAATAACCAACCAAAGGGTAGCAATAAAGAAAATTTCGCCGTTTGAACATCAGACATATTGTCAAAGAACTCTAAGAGAGATAACTATTTTGACAAGATTTAAGCATGAAAATGTAATATTATTACAATTGTCTTATTAAATATTGATAAACTTAAAGTTCCTTATTATAGATTATTGATATTCGAGACATCCTACGAGTAGATAGCATAGAACAGATGAGAGATGTTTATATTGTACAGTGCTTGATGGAGACTGATTTGTATAAACTACTCAAAACACAGGTAAGTGTTTATATAAATGTATTATATTCATTAATTCAATAATACACTACAGTGATACTTAAACAAAAATATAAGTCGCAAGAAAAAAAAATTTATTTTTATATACATTTTACTATAAATTAGAATATTTGTAGAGTAGATTTCGGTTTATCTTGTTTCGATGTCTCTTTGTAGTTTCTACAGCTTCCATTGTCTTCACTGCGTTCATTCTGATTGATTAATTACCAGTGGAGATTGCTGTGATCTTGCTGATATCTCCTTGCTGTTGGATATCAGTTCTTTAGTCATGCTTTTATCGAATTATGCTCACTCTGCCTTGACTATTCTTTGTTGGCTGTTATTTTGAAGTGGTCGTGGGTCCTCGACTGGACCGAGTTTTGCGAGATCGGTATTCTTCTAGATTCGGGTCTGCCAGCCAAGTCTGGCCAGCTCATCAGCTTTCTGGCTTTCCGAGTATCTCCGAACCTCAACGTGGAAACCGTAGCTGAGTCTGGGAGAGTGAATGACGCTACAGTTTCCTAGCTCTCAGCATAGATCCTGGTCGGTTACTCTGTTGCTGATACAGTCCTCCCTTGTTGGCTGTAAGGTCGTATATCTTTTATCAAGCCTTATCTCCGTGGTCTTGTAGTTCCATCAAGGATCGTGCCGTGCCTTATGCGGCGTTACCTCCAGCAACTAATTGCCTTCAGGCTTACCGCACTCTGCGCTGCAGTGTCCCTTATAAACAGCTCAATCGGCATTGTGTCTAGAATAACTCTTAGAGCAGCCCGACCGCAACGTCCTTATGGCCTCTGCGCATGCTAATCTTCGTATTATTGTTAACTGTGTAATTTTATCGAGCTCCGTAAGTTAGTATTGGTCGTTTGACTACTGTGTAGAGCGGTATTAAAGTCTTTAGGACTCCTGTTGTTTCTTAACATTTTTCTGCTCTATTAAAAAGCGATGCCTACTTTCCTAACTCTTTCAGCAAAGTTCAGCTCCCATGAGAGCTTCGGGTCCAGTATCGTTCCTAGTTACTAGGTGTAGTCCGTATGTACATTTTTGGCCTATTGGTCTGAAATTTTCAGCAAAGTTTTATTGCACTGATCATTGATTGGAACGATTTGTCCAAAATTGGATATGCGGATAGCTACTATAATAACAATCGAACTAAATTCGAATATTTTCAATATTTTGTAAGTTAATTTTATATAATTTTAAATGTTATCCAAATCGGACCACTGGCTGTTATAATCATATATAATGTTTCTTTTGGATATATTTAGAAATGTAGAAAATTGATCACCAGTTGATTTCAAGCCCTTGTCAAGGCTTTAACAAGTTCTAGAAAAATAACATTGACGTGTCATTTTCCTCCAGAGGAGGCGGACAAATAATTAATCCCATACTACCAAGGGTTAGTACGGTAACCTAAACCCCCTAAAATAGGCCTGTTTGACAAGTTCGTTCTTATGGTATTAAATTAAATTAAATTAAATTGTTTCCATAATGACTTCCGTAAAATAAGACCAGCACAACTCGAATGACTCTCGTATTTCGAAAGGTCTCATCCCTAAAGCAGTATCTCAAATTTGGCTACGAGAATCGATTACATCTGTTACACTTTGAGTCCGAAATGTATACTACAAATTACAAATTACTACAACATGCATTACTTTTCCATAAGCTTTGTAAGCTTTATTAACTGGTATACTATAACTTCTATAATTATAACTGAGTTTCTCGCAGCAGTCTCCGTAGTGCGTCTGCATCGGACACAGCTGCGGTCCGCCTAGCTCGGTCCAAGTATTTGGGTTGGTAATGACTATCTCCGTTGTTTTGACAGTTAAGCCACAATATAAAATTAATAAAAATTAATTAATAAAATTTTACAATATACAATTTTTAAATTCTCAGAACTTAGATGCCTGGCATTCCAGCACTGAGGAATGTTGAAGGCAATCTAATGCCGTGAGGTCGCAGTGAATGGCATTCACAATGTTTTCATTAACAACCTCATTCACCAACTTTTTAACTTTAACCAAGGGTGGCTTTGTAATGCTAGCTTGCTTCTTTGATTCCTGATGCAGTTTGAAGGCTTATCCATAGACTCGACCGTGTAGGTCAACGACAGTTCACTGTGCATAGTGTCAACATCAGATTGAGGTTCTTTTTGCAAGGAGTTAATCTTTTGTCTTGATACGGTATCGGCTACGAAATTCTCTTTCCCAGACTTGTAAAACACTTTTGTTCTTGTGTTCTTCGATGTATGACTTCCATCGTTTTATTTATGTTACACTTTGACAAACTGACAGTTATGACAAAAATAATAATATTGAATTTTCTTGTTTACTGCTAATTGAATAAGCTCGTTGCTATCAGATATATTAATATCCGATATTTAGTGCATAATTCCTTACGCTAATATATATTTTTATTTTGCTTCCTTATTATACGATAGTAATAGCTAGTAGATCTTCACAGAATGAAGCCCACCAACTTTTATGGCATTACGGCATTATTTTTAAATATTTAGGTGGTAGGCATCCATCCCAATCTACCTGACAGTTCCAGTCTTTTGCCCTGTGAGAGAGTTTCTCGTTTCTTTTCTTATCTGTCCGAGCTCCAAAGTCCACCACTTGATGCTATTCGATTTGGAAGGACGGCTGATAGGACAGAATTTAGTGAAGACCTTACGTAGGGCTTAGTAGACTTCCCACTGGGGGGCTTTGGAGGGATTATTTCGCTTCTTGTTTGATTATTGTTGCAGAAGGTGGGGTGGTTAAACGTTAAGATTTTGACTTACCTACAGCTGTAGAATATGATATCTGCAGTTAAACCACAGAAACTTTCCCACTATCCTCAGGGATCTTGGATCTGAGCCTTATCCACAATTTTCTTGTTCTTCCACCGTAGTAAGTCGATCGAAGGTACCCTCGAGTGACGTAGATTATTGTGCCCGAAGGAGGGATCGCTCGCTCCACATCTTGGCGTGTAGGGACGACATACCATATACTCTCCATTATAGCTTAAACTGTATATAATATTAATCCTATGCCCTATAGATTAAGCTGTCCAGGATTTCCCCTGGACATTTCTCCTATGTCTTATACTAGTTTATGCTATTATTATCTGTCACGAACAGAAGCTTTTGCAGAGTCCCGGAACTGGCATCGTTAAAATATGTCTTCAGAAGAACACCGGGTAAACTTGCCTTCACTAAGTGCATTTTGATCCTTGATGATATTGAAAGGACATAAAAATCACCGGGCTGTCTGGGTTAACCTAAACAAACTTTATCTTAGGATAAATACGAATATATTAATAATTGTCATATCTGAAATTTAATAAAAATTTGTTAAAACCAGCCAAGATATAATACGTTTTCTTTAAATGTTCTTATCGGTCGTATGGCAGCTATATGATATAGTCGTCTAATTTCGACTTATTACTAGCTGCGATACTAACTTTAAAGTTTCATTCATATAGCTAAAAAACTGAGACTAGCTTGAATAGTAACAGAAAGCCGGACATGGCTTTGTTATGCTAATAAAAAGGGGACTCAGATGCTTTTTCAATACGTTGCAAATATCTCATCAAAATCTTTCAGGGTATAGAAAGGTTCATTAACATAACATTTTTGTTTCAACTCTAATAACATTTGGATAGTGTTACCAATGTTAGAGTCCCGTCTTATTTTTAATATGTGCTAAAATTTTTTGCGGACACTTTACCAATGCCTTTATTACTTGTAAAAAATTGTTGAACTTTTATGCTGTAAATCAGTGGTCCGCAGGGCACTATCCCGCTGGTTGCGCGAATTTCTGAGCTAGCAAAGGTATTTGGGTCAGATTATTCATAAATGTAGCGTTAAATAGCTATTTTTGTTGTTAAAGCTATACCGAAATCCTTCCAATTTTTGTCTTGGTATTTGACTTTTTAAAAACAACCATTATTGTACGGATTATAATAATCTAGTTCCTAAAGAATTTTAAATGAAAAAAAAATCTAAAATAGGAATTGATACCTGTTTTTATCGCTTACTACGAGAGTTCCGCCCGCCTGACTGTGTTGTTTTTATCCCGTGTGGCCAGTCCTGCAGCCGCTTGACTTTGCCTTGTAGGCAATAAAAAAAATTAAATTCGTATAATTTTTCTGATGTATGAGAACAGAGGGACAAAATAAGCTTTCCGAGAGGCTTCCACACCACGTCCGTCATGTGTTCCGCCGGTTTCCGGCGTCCACCCACCAAGAACCACCAATTTCCCTGTGCCACCACTGCGCCGTCCCCACCAACGAACCAAGTGATCTGTCAAAGACGAGGGAAAGTTCATAAACCGCATCTCTGTCCAGAAAAATTGCTTTCAGCCGGAACCCTCGATCAGCTGTGAAGCCAGTATTTACAACTGCGGTTTAACCCTTGTTGACATTTGGACCTTTTCTCGTATTTCCTCCGGATCGGGGGTGTCGCTCTTTAAATCGAAATAGTATATAAAATGAACGAATTATTTAGTGAATGCACTCGCAGCAAGCTTACATAGAAAATCATACAAAATAACTGCCGATATGAGGCCCATAGGGCAAAAAGCTATTTAGATGAATACTAAATGTGATACATCAAGCTTATCATATCAGGCAGCTATATTGATGATTCTGATAGGTATTAAGGTAGATAAGCAAATTATGTCTTATCAATTTTATGGGTTCGGTAATGATTGCGTTTCAATCTGCTGACTAAATTTATAGTACCATCTGTAAGGGGGTAAAAGTAAAAACTAAATTAAGATCGCTAATTATAATGGAATTATTTTCATATTCCGCAATAAACTTGAAATCTTCGATTAATATAATATTTATTAATATGCAAAAATAAATTAATAATTGATATGTTTTTAACATTTATTTTTAATTTCAGAGGCTGAGTAATGATCACATCTGTTACTTTTTGTACCAAATATTACGAGGACTGAAGTACATACACTCCGCAAACGTTTTACATCGGGATTTAAAACCAAGCAATCTACTATTAAATAAGACGTGCGACTTAAAAGTATGTACCGTTATATTTTCTTTTCTGTAGATTTCTAATTCAAACTGGACATTTTTTTTCCATTACATACTGGACTTGAATAAAATCGGTTTCATTCATAAAAATATATTTTAAGTTGAATAACATAAAAGAATGCTATAAAACTGAGACAAAAATTATTTGCACGAAACGTCATCTCTAATTTTCTTAAATGTAGAGCGATAAAAGCAGCTCTGATGCTATGCGGTTTGAATTATTATTAGTTATTTTATTTTTTTTTTGTGAGATTGCTGTTGTGTTGCTAGCAAACCTTGTCTAAAGCCATAGGCGACATAGGCTAAGATCGCTTATGGCTTGTACGGAGCCAGTTCGGCTCCTTCTCTGGGCAATGTGCATAGACATAATCTTTTAAGAAGTGTTTTTATAGTATAACCTCTTAAATACACTGTTTTTCCTTGCAGGGTATTATAATGTTGACCAAAAGTGTGCAAACGCAAAAAAGAAAGAAACTCTAACCCCATTAATATTCAATTCAAGTTTTCTTAGTATGTAGACTTGGTAAAATATTTATTATTGACATAAATTGCGATTCCTCCTCCGTGACTGTCACGATCAGACCGAATCTTTCACACAAAACTAACAACATAAATTACATCTAAGCTCAAAATCACAAAAATATTTATGTTTTATATTTGTAAGAATTCCTTATATAGCATGATAATTCATTTCCCATAAATCTAATGTGTCACCCACTTGGGACAGATTTGTTTATACATATAAGAAGCGGACGATATTTAAATTAATAGTTTAATATTTGATCAAGGCGCTATAGAGACGTAATAATTAAGAATTTATTGTAATAATTTAACTTACAGGAAATAAAACAACTCAACAGCATTGTAAACTATAACACCAAAGCTTAAATTTGTGAGGAGTGACTTGAATGCTGGTTTTATGCGCAATATTTACTCTTGGTGAACTCTCTTATCATTGGACGTTGATGTACTACGTCCGGTACACTCAAGTGGCCCTTGTGATGTGAAGCACGTGCTTGTTAGGATTAGGTGTGACTAGGCCCGAAAGGCTTTTAACCTTTGAGATTTAAAGCAAGAACTAATAAAGCGTATAAAGTCTTCGTAATATATGGGTCATTGATTTCCTTCAAGCATTGATTTCCTTAAGACCTATTTAGAAGAGCAACTGAAGAACCGAGCTCAAGATAACGACACAAAAGACCATCAATAATAAAAAAAGACCTTAGGCAGTGTCAGCAGTGGTTCGATCGTCTATCAAATCGAATCAGAATATGCCGCAGTTGGATACTTTCGCATACAGGAAAAGGAGCGATAGAAAGTAGCATTCAATCTGGAAAAAACCAAATGAACCCAGGCTGGAGCTACAGGCGGCAGTGCTGGGAGTTCGTCTAAAAAAAAAAGATAGACTTTTTTAACGTGGAAAATAAATCTGATCTTAGAAATAGTATGTTGGTAGAATTAAGTACGTATCTTGAATATCCCGGCAGACTTCGCCCCTAAGATTGGGAAGTAAAATTGAGAATACTTCTAGATAACATAAGCAATCGGCGGTGTCAAGAGTCGAAAAAGTATGTGCTGACGTCTACAGGCACAACTATCCCAGTAATCGGATATTTACTGGAAATATTGCGATATACGGAAATACAGAGTATGCGAATGAAAGTCGTAAAAGTATTTGCTTGTCATAGGCCCTGTGTAAAAACAAGATGATGTTTGACATGTTCTTAAATTCCTCCAGATCTGATTGTAGTGCTTATGAGAACTATTTAAATGCAATTCAGTTTTTTTACATCTGGTCTTGGAAATTCTGATGAGCTAATTGTCATATGTGTTTTTAATTTACCTTTGACCTGGTCGTTTTGTCCGGCCTCAAATCTTCTATTAACTAGCAGGCAACTTACATTTATTGGTATTCCACTTGTTCAGATAAATCATGTTTATGTCCCCCGACAGGTTTCTCACCTTTTTTTTGTAAGCGATGTTTGCATTTTATTATCTGTGCCGGTAGATTCGTTTCATTCAACTTGAATCTTTGAGCATCACTTATAATTTGTTCAAACCGGCTAAAGTGTTATCGTAAAACAAACTTGCTGACCTGAACTGTCACTACACCTCTTGGATATTGATTGGACTGTATTCTCTACAACATTACTACATTTTTTAATTGAAAATTGTCTGGTCTGGACAGGAAGACTTATTCCTATAGGCACCCTTTTCTTTTTCTAACAACAATATACCTTGGCCAGAACCTATCGAAGCACAACGTGTTAAAGATCTCGTTAGGGACATTTATATTGCAAGATGAAATATCCGTAGCATAAAAAAAATGTATATGAGGAGCTTTTGGGACTGGGTTCTGCTTGGTTGTTGATTGTGATCCTCAGCGTACAGCATGGAGATCACTGGTGGCACACCTCCTCCCGCCGCGCATTCCGATACCGAATCGTTTTTTCGCCCCCGATCTGAGCGTCATTGAGGTCGGTATTAAGACTCTGGGGGCTGCCAAGGAAGTCTGCGGTTGAATTCCGGGGAGCCTGTCTTCGGTGCGCCAACCGCGGTTTTTTTGCGCTTAGGGGGGCTTTTTCAATAGCTTAAGGCCATTAAACTCTAGCGCTACGAGCACATCGTTCGTTTTGTGAAAAGTACTGAATAGCTCTATAAAACCGCTTCTGGTTTCTCGCAGCAGTAGCGTAAGCGAATATTTTTGGACATATCATACCTTCCAGTCCGTACAATCAATACACTTGGCGTGCTCAGTGTTATTGCAAAGCCAAAAGCCGATCGCAAGATCACCAATAGAAATTGGCAATAGAAATTTTGCATTGTTTAATAATGCAGACAGTTTCACCGGAAATTATAACTAATTATTATGTTATTATGTTAATTTATTATGTAGGAAGTGGTGCGGAGAATTATTATTTTGTCAACACTAAACGTAAGCCTATTATAAATCCTTCCTTTCTTTGTATTTGAAACCTACTACCTACAGACCTACTCATACAACCTGCTCAAATCGCACATCAGTTCTAGTTTAAACAAATGTTGTTGTCTTTTGAATCTTCTATGTATCTTCTATACCAGCCTGTGTGCTTAGCTACTGTGACGAGGCCTCCTTTTGTAGCTCACTTCTTTTATAATAAAAACAAAACTTTCAGACAGATGTAATTTATACAGATTTCAGTAAAGCATTTGACTCCGTTAACCACTCCATTCTTGTTAGGAAGCTCGATTTAAAGGGTTTTCCGGTTGATCTTCTTAGATGGATCTCAAGTTATCTGATTTTTTCCGCTTAGGGGACTTATTTAATATCTTAAGGCCATTAAGCTGAGCATCCAGCGCATCTTGTTTGTTGTACGAAAACTACTAAAAGCTCTAAAGAACTAAAGAAAGCTTAAGAGCGGCTAGCTGCTGTTGCGAGCTCAAAAATAAAGGGAAAAATCGTGGTTTTTTTTTACTAACTTCTGCTACTAAATTTACTATTGTACTTATTGCTTTTTTTTATGTTTTATGTCCTGATATATACAATTGTATATATGTTCAGTTTATATATAAGGTTTATATATACACAGTTTATATATACAGTTTATATATACACAGTTTATATATACAGTTTATATATATATATAAATAGTTTATATATATATATATATATATATATATATATATATATATATATATATATAGTTATATATATATAGTTATACAGTTTATATATATACATACTAGGAAACCCGGCAATCGTTGTTTTGCATTGTATATTTTTTCTAGAAAACATTTTTTAGTTCCACCTGGTGCATCCAAAAAAGAATCCTTGTCCTGCCGCAACTGCGAGTATAATGCGGTCGTAAATCATTTTTTGTATGTCATTAAGTAGTGGAACATTGCGACTAACAATGCCTGCCATTCCTACAGTATCGTACTGTACTTCACGATTCATATCTGTGTTCAGTAAATCAGCACTTCGATTCGGTAATGTCATACCGAAATGACTGATTGGTAAATTCGTAATAGCAATGCAAAGATCCTCGATAGCAATCAACGCTTCAAAGCTCATTTAACAGAGCGTCTAGCTCGCCGACGATACGGCAAACGGTGAATTGAGACTACCACGTGCATCACCACGATTGACGAGTGCTAATTTCTACAAATTTAGTAGATTCGTTCGGCATTGGCAGAAATGAGCACATTTTGTGATACACTTGCCCTTCGATATTGAACATGGAATTGAAGTGTTGACCGTTTGCAGCAATATTTTTAACTAATTCTGTTGCTCCAAAAGATGTCATTTGGAAGCATGAACTGAACGAATTGACTTCAGGAACAGGGTAGAAAATTGATCTTTACCGAGAAGTAAACCGCGCAATGGTTCAGGAGGAGTTTCAATTTCGGGTAGTTGTACTTTTCCTGATGAGCAACACATCCCAACATGCTCTTTTTAAATATAAGTGCATGACAATACTGGCATTCCTTATCCAAAGTACCAATAATCACTTTGGAATGAGCAGAATATTCAACATCAGGTTAGTACTGGAATGCTAGTCGAAGAAATGACCCTGATGAACTTGTCGGCGTTGTTGGTCAATTCGATTGTTGGTCAAGTCGATTAACTGCGCGCTTCTCTTCGTTGCAGTTGTCTCACACGCGTATTTTAATTATCTTCTTCGATTTGTTCGCCTGATCTTCCAGCTCTTCTATCTCGCGCGGCTGTAGAATTGACCGTTCGACGACTCAAAATGGCCCCATTGCTTTTTCTTGGCATTGCTGACTGTAGATAGAACATATTCAAAGAACATATATTCATTTTCGTATTATTTTACATACCTTTCACAATAATAAAGCAAGGATGGTTATCAAATACGTGCACGTTTTCGATTGTGCTTCAAACTATTATCAAAAAAATGTTAAGTAAAATATATATAACATATATATATATATAATAACACGTGTGGACACAAAAATGAAAGTAATACGTATAACAGTCACTGCTACGATTGATACACAATACAAAATGGCTAAAAAATTTTAGTGAGGAGACCGGAGTGACAACTGGAGATAACTGATCGACAAATAAAAACAAAAAATCTTGTCGAAAAAATAAAATAAAAAAATTAGGTGTGAACCGCCCTTAATATGAAGATGAAAAATATATGTGGTCCGATCCTCAGCCTTAACGGATATGTACACAAAACTTCACGAAAAGCGGTCGAGCCATTTCGGAGGAGTATAATGACACACACCGTGACATGAGAATTTTATATATTAGATAATATATATGCAGTTTAGTGTGTATTAAAGTAGACTTTTTTTTAGTGTTGTAGTATTACTGACTTCAATTCATTTATTTATTTCATAGATCTGCGACTTTGGTTTGGCTCGAATCGCTGATCCTGAACACGACCATACTGGATTTCTAACGGAATATGTTGCTACTCGTTGGTATAGGGCACCTGAAATAATGCTTAATTCAAAGGGATACACCAAATCAATTGATATTTGGTCTGTTGGTTGCATTTTAGCGGAAATGTTAAGTAATCGGCCAATATTTCCTGGAAAACATTATTTGGATCAACTCAATCACATACTAGGCGTATTGGGGTCGCCATCTCGTGAAGACTTGGAGTGTATTATAAATGAAAAAGCAAGTATAATTAATAAATTGTTTTATATTTTTTTAATTTTGCTTAACATGACAGGCTCGCAACTATTTGGAGTCTTTACCCTTTAAGCCAAACGTACCATGGTCCAGATTATTTCCGAATGCGGATGCTTTAGCTTTAGATCTCCTTGGGAAAATGTTGACTTTTAATCCACATAAACGGATTCCTGTAGAAGAAGCTCTTGCCCACCCATATTTGGAGCAGTATTATGATCCTGGAGATGAGGTACTTACTTAATTATAATGCAGTTCATTACAAAAACTAGTATTACTTAAAAAGTATTTCGAAAAAAACTATCAAGTGCAAAACCCTCCAGTAATATACATACATACGTTCAATACACAATACACAGTCAAACCCTATGCAACCCTATTTATATGCAGGTGAGGTTAACCCGGGCACGGGGCCTTGCATAGGCCAATATGGTATTTTTATAACTAACAGCTTCTCGTGCCGGCTCACAGGAGAGCACACTCAGTTGTATCTTTCTCACATGTTTTTTGTATTAATAAGATTTTCAGCACGTCGTGAATTTGTAGCCACTAGCATCGTTTTCGCAATCTTACGCAACATACGAAAATAATTTGAAGGGACTTTATATTTATAGCAGCATTTGCCCAGTCTTCGCAAACCATAACTGTGTGGTATATTAACATAAATATAA
>VNJM01001482.1:0-20020 GCA_008042475.1 Drosophila kanapiae | reverse complement strand
CACTGACACAGCCCGAAGATTCATATCATCCTACTTTCGATGTGACTATCGATATTGGGACTGCTTTGGAGTGTAGGTCTGATCGGCCACCTAAAAAGGTCCAGTGGTTTCGCAGGGCGGACTATATTAGGCTGAACAATTTTATATCAGATTTTAATTGGTCCGATCTCTATATGTGCACTGACATGGCTAATGCCATGGATATTTTTTACAATGCCATGAATTCCTTTTTTAACGACTGTGTTCCGTTATACTATCCGTTAATCTCAAACAAGCGTCCTTGGTTTAATAATGAGTTGACTCGCCTAAAAACATAAAATCCAATCTCTACTCTAAATTTAAACATACCGGTTCTCAATCTGTCTATCTCGCTATTTAGCGGCTCGGTCTAATTTTACCGTGCTAAACGCTCAGTGTTATAAAAACTACCTAACTCGTTGCAGGGTACAGTTCTCGCAGGACCCAACACAGTTTTAAAGTTTTGTCAACACTAAACGTAAGCCTATTACACATCCTTCCTCGCTAGCATTTGAAAATATGACTGCAGACAATGATCAGGCAATCGCCGATCTTTTTGCTCAGTTTTTTCAAACTACCTATTCTTCGTCAGTCGATTCCGACCAGACCTATTCTTACAGAATGTCCAAGTCGAACCTTATCTTCAGTCCTAGTCTAAACGAAAGTTCACTTCTTATGGATCTTCAGCGCGTTAAGCGCCAGGTCCCGATGGAATACCAGGCTGTGTGCTTAGGACCTGTGCCGAGGCCTTGTGCAATCCCCTTCTAAAATTGTTTACCTTATCCTTAGAAACCTCCAACTTTCCCCTTATTTGGAAGAAATCATTTGTTCCTCTCCACAAAAAAGGTAGCAAAACGGATGCCACTAATTATAGAGGAATCTCTAAGTTGTCAGCCATCCCAAAACTTTTCGAAAAATCGATAACTCCCCATTATCAGCATCTTTGTAGATCAGTCTTCTTTCCATGTCAACATGGATTTATTAGGCGAAGATCAACAACGACCAATCTTTTGGAGCTCACTTCATTTATAATAAAGGGCTTCCAAAAGAACTTTCAGTCAGATGTAATTTATACTGATTTCAGTAAAGCATTTGACTTCGTTAATCACTCCCTTCTTGTTAGGAAACTCGATTTAATGGGTTTTCCTGTTGATCTTCTTAAATGGATCTCAAGTTATCTGATTGGCAGGACGCAGAAACTCCTTTTTTTAAAACAACATATCTAATGTTCTCCGGGTCACCTCTAGGGAGCCATTTAGGTCCCTTATTGTTTACGTTATTTATTAATGACCTGCCCGAAGTCTTGGCTAACTCTAGAGTGCTCATGTACGCAGATGACGTTAAGCTTTGTGTGCAGTATAAAGACAGCTCTTGCCAGTCGGATTTACAACCAGATCTGAATAACTTTCAAACATGGTGCCATGTTAATTTATTAAATTTAAATGGCTCTAAGTGCAAGCTAATGACATTCTCACGTGTCACTCCCATGCTTGCGACTTATATGCTAAACGGATGCTCTTTGGAAAGAATAACCCTGGTCGACGATTTGGGCGTCCGCCTGGATCCCAAACTCGACTTTATAGATCATATTTCGTGCATGGTGAATAAAGCCAGGGGTGTGCTTGGATTTATTAAGCGGTGGTCGAAGGAATTCGATGACCCTTATGTAACAAAATCATTATATACTTCATTAGTTCGTCCTATTTCTGAGTAAGGCTCGTGCGTTTGGAATCCACAATATGATGTCCACAGAAAACGCATCGAATCAGTCCAAAAGAACTTTTTACTTTTTGCTCTACGCAACTTTAACTGGGATTCAGGCCGAAGGTTACCCTCTTATACTAGTAGACTTTTACTAATACACCTACCATCCTCAACCAACCGTAGAACCATGCTAGGTATCACCTTTATTTACAATTTAATCCGTGGTGACGTGGAGAGTTCTGACCTGATAGGTCAGCTAAATTTCCACGTACCGAGTAGAAATACTAGATCCTTTTTACCTTTAGTTTTGCGCCATTATAGATCATCGTATGATGAGCATGAACCCTTTAGAGTTTTGTGCGCTAATTACAATAAGATGTACCCAATAACCTCTAACGTAGACAGCCTTCCTAAACTAAAAACTTTAATCCTAACTAACTTACTACGTATGCAACCAAACTTTCAGGCAGCACGCCAGTAGTTAATTTCCTTGTAAACTTTACCTATACTTTCTCTTATCGCGCCTACTAACGCTTACTGACCGTAGTTCATCAACGTCCAAAAAAAGAAGATGTTTCTAGACATACTGTATGTATGTATAAAAGCTTGAACTCTTCTTCTCAAATTGCTTCTTGAGGTCGTGTTCCAGCTCTTATATGGTAAACACAATAGAGCTCTGCGGAAATCGTTTGCAAAGTATTAGGAAAACGTATCATCGGTTTAAGCATTATCTCGTTAAATATTATTTCAGGTACCTTCTCAATAATATCGTCATCCATAATTCGCTAAGTCATGGGTGCACAGTGCGGCCCATAGGCAAAAAATCGACAGACAAAAAAATTTGCAAACATGAAACAAATTGTCTCTAACATGTATTCTTCATGGCAAACCAGGCTTTTCAAGAATCGGACCAGACTTTCTAAATATAGAATTGAACTGCAAACACGTGTTGCAAAGCGCAGCTGCGTGCATTGGGAATATTACACAAAATATAAATCGAACTTTAAAGCGGTCAGTACATTAATTGCGTGTCAGAAATACAAATATATGAAATTGACTCTGATATTGAAGGCATTTTCTATGAATAGAGATATTCAAAATAAACTTACTAGTTAACTTGTTCCTAGTACATTAATTTAAACTAATATATTTAACTATTTTTTGAACGTCTTTTTTATATTTAGGTAAGGTTTTAGTGGTGATCCCACAAAATTCCACAATTAGTTTTTATGTCAATGTGCATCTCTGCAAAAATTTGCATATTTGATTAAAATCGGAAAACTATTAAAACCACCTTCATGCTTTCTGGCTCAGTTTCTCATACACAGAATATTTTTTCAGTGGTGAAAAGGAGGATAGTCACCCTCCCAAAGTAATTTTCCTATCTCAACGATATGAGTTACCCGATCAACCGACCGCAAGCTAGGCGTACGTAGCAAGCGATTTAATGTTAATTGGCACTCCACACAAAAGTACATACAAGGGATATAGTGACAAATATTATTTTTTTTTTTACTACACACACACGGACACAAGCATGAAAGTGACTACCTAATATTTGGGGGTGCGTCTAAAAGAAAATTAGCAATTACAAGCAATACTTTCTGCGGTAAAAAAGTTAGTGTTCAAATAAAAGATTTCGGTCGTGCGTCAGCGTTGCATGTTTGTGATGGATGTTCAGCTCCCCATTCCACTGGGTTAATTCGATACGGTAACACATACATTTACGTTGTAACTTTGTTATACTTTATATCTGTGCTTGACTCAGCGGCGGTACGTCCCCACAGACCCTTGATCATTCCAATGCAGTATTTTCATCTTTGTACGACTCATCAGCGGCTCACGTCCCCGCAACCCCTCACCCACTACTAGCTTACATCCAGACAATTGCCTATGCATACACTTACGCATCCGCGCGAATGATCGTAGTCGCTGATATGTTTCCCATACCAAAAATATAGAGATAGTAAACAACACCCTAGCGACTCAGATTCTAAGAAGGAATTGTCTATTCGGAAATCAACACTAAAAAGGGTGTCCGCAGCACCCACAACCACCAGATTTATGGCTCTGCACGCCGAACTACTCAGAGCCCTAGTACAG
This sequence comes from Drosophila kanapiae, assembly GCA_008042475.1. Lineage (NCBI taxonomy): Eukaryota > Metazoa > Arthropoda > Insecta > Diptera > Drosophilidae > Drosophila > Drosophila kanapiae. The sequence continues at coordinate 16,195 of VNJM01001482.1, read as the reverse complement.
GCTGCCATCAACAACGCCCAGCAGAACAGGTCGCTGAAAGTCGGCGGAGGAAGCAAGAATTGCGCTGCACAGTTGAAGAACTGGTCTGGCGAGTAGAGGCTGTGGGCGCTGTACCAGAACCAGACGAGTCTCCCGTAATAAAAGCATACGGAGACATAGATATAAGAAAAACTATTTGTATACAACTTACTAAGTTTCCCTAATAAGCTGCGAACGTTTTGATAGTGTATGGTGAAATGTTGTTAGTTAGGTTAGGAGTTAGTTTTTTGAACAAATGGCGGCAGAGTTATCGGTGATTCTATTACCATTTTTTGGTTTATTAACAAATTCGTGCACAACTGCATGGTCAGGCCAGACGGAAGGATCAAGAGCTTTATCAAAAAAAGTATCTGGAAGAGATATCTTAAAATATGAAAAGTTTCTCATTGGTTTGAATTTAAATTTAGTGACGACAAAATCGGAGGCAGAAGCATTTAAACTATTGCTCAAGTGGGCTTTTAAATCGTTTGGTGACGCGTCCGGATTTAATCTTGAGATAAAAATTGTTTTAGGAGGAGCAATTCCAAAAATTCCGTTCGGTTTCCGCTGCTTGATGCCCGATATGGGTTTTGTGGGAATCGGATCTAAAACATTTGAGACGTTTGCGTGTACTGGAGATTGTACATTAGATTGTACATCAGAAAGAGTGACCACGGATATTAGGCCAGTATTATTAGGAGGCTCAGGTGATGCGGATCCAAGGAACAGTGGTGACCTGGAGTCAGTAGGACTATCTGTACCATCATTAACTTCGTTTATTTTGTAAAAATGGAGCCGTTAATACGCGAGTAGCTGCACCAGCTACATGTTTCCGAATTACCCACTAAACTTTATCTTTTCGCTTATCTCTCCGACTTCAGGATTCTTTATTAACTCGGCGGTCGACACTTAAAAATATCGCCCCCGTTCTCGATGTCCGTTTCTTGCTACTTATTCTTTGCCAGTCGATTAAAGCCAGACCTATTCTTTCAAAATGACTAAATCGAACCTAATCTTCAGTCCTAGTTTAAACGAAAGTACTCTTCTTTTGGATCTTCAACGTGTTAAGCCAGTTTATGAAATACCAGGCTGTGTGCTTAGGCCTTCTGCAATCCCCTTCTAAAATTTGTTTCCTTATCCTTAGAAATATCCCACTTTCCCCTTATTTGGAAAGAATTATTTGTTATTCCTCTCCACAAAAAAGGTAGCAAAACTGATGACAAATGACTTGTCAGCTATCCCAAAACTGTTTGAAAAATCCATAACTCTCCATTGCAGCATCTTTGAAGATCAGTCTTTTCTCCATATCCATATGGATTTATTAGGTGAAGGTCAACAACAACCAATCTTTTGGAGCTAGATCCTTTTTACCTAGATCCTTTTTACCTTTAGTGTTGCGAAACTGTAGATCATCGTATGAAGTGCATGAACCCTTTAGAGTTTTATGCGCTAATTATAATGATATGTACGCAATAACCTCAAAGGTAGACAGCCAAACTAAAAACTTTAATCCTAATTAATTTCCTCGCAAACTCTACCAATACTTTCTCCTATCGTTCCTGCTTACACCTAACCTAACAAGCACTTGCTTGGTGTCGCAAGGGTCATTTGAGTGTACTGACCGTAGTGCATCGAACGATAATCCCCGTTTTTCATTTTCTATTGTCGTTATTATATTTCCTTCCAGCAGCTTTCCCGTCGGTGAGGCAGAGCAGAGAGCGCTCGTTTCGCTTCTTCGGCCGCAGCGGCAAGATCGCTGTTATTTGTTACAGAGGCTGCAAATGAAACAAGCGTCTAACATGGTTGAGTTGCCATTTCAAACTAAATTTATTGTTTAAAATCCTAGCTTAGGCATTTAACATGAGATTTACAAATATCCTTATCTTTAGACCCACGGATCGGCATATGCCCGATCGTGGTAAACATTCTAAGAGCAATAGGGGAGATCTCAGTTACCCCAATCGCACTTGTCTTTAAACCCTGGAAGGGCACGTAGTGGCTCTTTTAGCTCACTTTGCTCCTTAGGTAGAATTTTTTCGCTGGCGCCAGCAAGTCGCACAAGACGACCGTCGCGCGTGCCCAGTCATCCATGAAGAAATGCAACAACAATATCTATTGAAAATAGGCGTCAAAGAGGAGACAAAAAAAGGTCTTCGCCCACGCACAAAAAAATATATTGCGCAGTTAGCCGCGACCTCTGCACTGAGTGAAAAAATTTTGATTTGTTCTTTAGTCGTTCTTCTAACAAGGCCATGGAAAATAAAGAAAAGTGACTGAAGAAATTGAAAACTCCTAATTTAAAAGGCGAAATTTTTTATTTTTGGCAGTGTAGTCCCTTTGCGCACACAATCGACCCTTTTCACGACTGCGTCGGGTTGCGGTGGTTTGGTTTGACCCATTTTTATTTGTCTGTCTGCTGTCCCTATGCGCGTTTGCTTCCTTCCTTAGATTTCGTGCCCTTGCTTGCTTAAAAGGGTTCCCAGTGAAGCCCCAATGTTTTTACAGATTTCGTTTCTTCTATACTCAGTACTTTATATTCATCAGCATTTTCAACCGAATCAATAATTTCTTTCTGGTTGGAGATCCATTTTTTTAAATTCATGCCTACTTTCTCCAACTCCCTCGAAATTAGTCATACTATTTTCTTGGACTCTTCCAGGCTGTCTGATCCAGTCATTAAATCATCCATATAGAAATCGTTTATAATATCTCGAATTAGCTGATCCCGACATCGATTCCTTATTTCAGCTAACACCCGGGTTTCTTAATACAGAGCTGATGCCTTACCATATGTAACTGTGGTCAGCTTAAAATCTTTTATTTTGTTTTTGGGTGAGCATTTCTGCAAAGAATATGCAAATATTCTTGATCTTTTTTCGAAATATTAGTTTGTCGTTACATCTTTGCAATTTTTGCTGAAACTAGATACTGTTATTTACGCCATTTCAGAATAATATCGAAAATCTCTTTTTGTTCGAGGTCCACATAATGTAATGTTCACATAAATTCGTTAAGGCTTTTTTATTTGTTTTTGCAGAGCTTTCATCCCTAATTACGGCTTGATGTGGCAAGTAGCATTCAGTCATATGAGCTAAGTCTATATATTCTGTTATAAACTTACAATATTGTTCCTTTAGTTTTTCGTTTTTATTCAAATTGTTCTCTAAATTTAAAAACCGTGCCATCGCTTGGTTTTTTGAATATCCTAAAACTTGATCCTCTTTAAAATCTGCAATTTTAAGTCATCTATACTCTCTTCTTCTAATTCCCAAAATCTTTTAAAATCTTTACACTCGATCATAGTTGCAACTATTGTGGTATTGCCTTTCGATTTTGTGCAGCGCGACACTATCCACCCGAATTCTGTATTTTAACCTAGAATAGAATGCCTTAATTAATTTTGCAAGGATAATCGCATCTACCGTCAAATTGGCATATTTTCTTGTTTTGTTTTATTTTGTAAATTGACTTTATGCCTTGAAATGCATGTTTTAATTGAGGAAACTCCACTAATCTCCGTGTAATTTTTAATTTTCGGTAATTGGGGAATTTGTGAAGCTTCCTCTGAAATTATTGTACTTTGAGACCCACTGTCAATCAAAGCCCCTAATTTTTCATAGCCTCCATATTCTGATTTGACTTCAATTAGGGCTGTGGCTAATAATGCTTGCTCCGTTGTTCTACACGTGTTTACTATTTCTGGAATTTTAAAATGAAGTAACGTGTGGTGAGGTTTATTAAAAGTCAAGCAAAGCTGCTCACTTGTGCATCTCTTAAAATCATTATGTTTCAAACATCTTGTACAATGAACCCCAAAAAGCTATTGCTTTTCTTTAAAAACCGCGGTTGCCTCTCTCATGTTAGCATCGTCCAAGCTCTTGGGAACCCGATCTAAGTGCCGAATGTGGAAGTTCTCGTCCTCTGAGAAGACGATGACATTAACATAACATAAACACAACAAACACAAGCACAACATAAACATATCAAAATTTTTCAATGTTCTCTCGCTATATATCAATCGCTCTTTGGAAAATGCTGGCAGCGTTTTTTTAAACCAATTGGCAGTCTGCGAAATTCGTACATTCCTTCGTTTACGGAAAAGGATTTTTTTTCAGCCAGTGTGATCTGATGATAGCCGGATAATTGGCCTTCCCAAAGTTTCCTAATATCATCGAGATGTTTAACATGGGGTATCGGTCGGGTATTGTCCTTTTGTTTAGCTTGCAAAAGTCCAACACCAAACCCATTTTCCGTTTGGCAGATTCGTCGGTATCCTTCTTATCTATTATTTATTATTATTATTATTATAGGGGGACTTCGACTTTTGAATTATGCCATTTTTTAGCTAATCTTGAATTTCGCCATTAACGAAATAGGCTGCCCCCATTTTGTATGTGTAAAGCTTGGCATAAATGGGCTCCTCGCTAATGGTGGTGGCTACCACCGACGTATTATACGGCAGGGCCTCATTAGGATTAGCGAAGGCTTTTTGCCTCTCGCTGACCAAAGGTGGTGCATCCGAGAAATCTAAGTCAGTAAAATTGACATCGGGGAACATGGGAAAATATATTTTCTCTTCTTCGGCTCCCCATTTAAGGTGGTCAGAAACTAGACAAAGCGATGGTGGAATGGTAGTGATGGATGGAATTGAAATAAATTGAGATTCTACTGGGCGGACGCCTTTCAATCCTTTGTCGGATCCTTTGCCTCGGATGCGCCCGTGTCGACAAGAAGTCTCATATCAATCCCCGATACTCTTCGTCTGATGACGGGCAGCAGGGATGGCTCCGAGTCATACTCGCAAATAGCATAGTCATTATAGTAATTATTAAAAGGGAGAAACATTTTTAATAATCATTAAATAATCATTAAATATACATTTTTTATTTTACTTATAATGATTACGGTCTCTATTATAAAGGTAGCAAATCATTGTTCTGTTTTTGCTTTCTTATGTTCACTGTTTATCACTCGTTTGCAGATTTTAAAATAGAGCAGTCATTTGGGCCTATTATATTTGGGTAGCTGTGTAAATACGCGATGCGTGAGTCCAGAGTTAAGTCTTAATTCGAATCTCATGTACGCTAAGCTAGGACTGAAAGAAATATTAACTCAGAGACGTCTTCCTATTTAATCGTTCTTTTCAGTATCAGAGAACGAGACGAACAAAATTACATATATTCGATATTTTGGAAGATATCCAAATGAAACCCTATATAATCTAGTAAATCGGACTACCATATCATATAACTGTCATACTCTGTCATATCTTTAATATTTTAAAAGATATTCAAATAAAATTATATATATATTTTTTTTATATGATGATAGGGATCTATCCCTTTCTTACTTGTTTTAATTTTGAACATGACATTTTTATGCAATAAATTTTAACAAGATTATATATCTTTTGCACTCATTATTACGTCATTAGCGTCTAAAAAGAAAGCCTTCAAAGTCTGCTTTCCCCGTAGCTATCGTTGAAACCGTCCCTATTGTAATATAAATATATCGGTGAGTAATGTACTTACATTGTGCAGTGGATTCACCCATATTAAAAATATGAAAATATGTCGCAATGGAATATCTAAGAACTGCGCACATATATACATAAACCCTTGACCAAAGATAAAAAAGATAATGGATATTACAAGTTTTTTTCTGCACTTAATTTTATAGCATTACTTAATACTTTCTTATTAAGCTAATATATTTATTTTTTTTGCTTAATTCCAGACCAAAAATTATTCGTAAAAAGCTTCCACTGTACAACATGAAGTTTTCCCTAATCGGTATGAAAAATAAGGAAAATGAGTTGAAAAGAAGAATAGAAAAATTGGGCGGTCAATGTGATAATAAAATAACTGATACAACCATAGCGATATTATCCACAGAATCAGAAGTTAACAAAAAATCAAGCCGTATGGAGTCTGCAAAAAAACTTGGGATACATATTGTTCCCTTGGAATATTTAGATGTTGTGGAAACTGACAACGACGGAGCTATTAATTATATAAACAGTATGAGTCTGTGTAATTGGGGCACTGACCCCCTACAGAAAGTGCAATTGGATGGTCCAAAGAGCTCTAAATACAAAAGTATATATACAAAATCTATGCCAACTTCAAAGACTTTAAAAGTTAAGGATGGGTTAGCTGTTGATCCTGACAGTGGCCTTGAAGATATCGCCCATGTATATGTCCACGGCAAGGATAAGTACAATGTAATACTCGGCTTGACTGATATTCAGCGAAATAAAAATTCCTATTATAAATTACAGCTTTTGGAAGCTGATAAAATGTCAAAGTAAGTAAGACGATCTTAGTATTTACCCATTACAACATATTTTATTTTTGTAACCGTCTAACTTTGTAGCGTATTCTAAGGTCTGCCATTGGAATAAAAAGGTCGTACGTATTATAGTAGGGTATATTAATGTAGTCCGCCTCGAAGTGGCCACTTATAGAGTTGTCGGCTGTTAAAAAAAATGTTATTCTTACTAGATGTAACTAACTAAGACTAGTTATCTAACTAATCTAACTAGATTATCAAATTTATTTTAAACAATTAAGTCAATTTTGCCGATGATTTTATAACTTTGGAGAATATGCCAATTTAGTCCAATAGTTCATATAACAGCTATATGATATACATATAAAATAGTTTGATTGGAAGGATACCTAAACTATCAAAAAAATTTTTTTTTTCATTTGGATATCTTTAAAAATAGTGAAAATATGCCATTTTGGCCCGATCGTTACTATAGCAGCTACATGATGTAGTGGTGAACCTATACCACAGCTTCCAATTATAGCCCAGCTCCGTTTTGTTCCACACACTTTGGACACTTGCAGAGTAGATGGTCTGGTGTCTCTTGTTCTCTTGTCTCTTTGCAGATTCTACATCTTGCATTGTATGGCAGACCCATCTGCATTGCTTGTGTGGAGACTGCTGTTATCCTGCTGATGACCCGTTAGCTTAGCCATCATAACTTGGCTGCCTTGCGTGCCACTTAGACCTATTTAGGTCCATTATTATACCTCGTGGAGAGACCTGCGACAGTCTGCTACGCTTTGCAAGTTTGTGTATGTCGAGATGATAGATTTTATGGCAGCTTGGCTGTCACTCATGGCATGTATAGCTTTAGTGACCCCTGGTGTTCCCTGTTAAGGGATCTGGGCTTCGAATGGGGTTCATATTCTATCCATTTTCAGACTAGGTAGATTAAGTATTGTATATAATGCCATGTTCAGGGTATCTGGCGCTATGCTTGAAGGAGAGACTACAGTTGTGATGGCAACACATCTACATCAACAACATCTAGATTGCTTACTGCTTTGTTATTAGGAAAGGGGAGATCACTCTGCCTTGCGGAGTGGGTCTGTCTACTCATCTTGAGTGCGTTATGCTACAGTAATCTTCCACCACGCTATGTAGCGCTGATTCGGTTGATTTACCTTTTGTATAACCTGCGCTCTAGATATTTGGCCGAGTCAATTTTGGTGTCGAGAAAAAAGGACGATTATTCTCTCAATTCTTTTAAGAAGAAAGGATGTTAAGTTAATAGACATGAAATCCTTGGCCGAACTGTGTGATGCTTTTTCTGCTGTGTCCCTGTTTATCCGCTTTTGCTTTCCTGATTGCCTTTTTATAGCTCGTGCTTGTATGTATGCCAGTTACCATATTTATTTCCGGCTTTAGCTAAGAGGGCTGAAAGGTTTAGGAGGTTTTTTCCTGGCATGCGGTTTGCTTCTTGGACATGGCGCCTTGAAGACTATGTTGCATGCTTTTGTGAATCTGCTGACTAGTGTGTCTAGTCCATTCTGGGTGTTGGGTCTGTTTGGAGGTATTATTGGGATGGTTTTGCGAAAGGACTTTTTTGTTCGTCTAGGGTTGATGAACTCAACTGGCTTGGGTTGGTCTAATGACTGGATGGTTTCTATAATCATACGGTTGGAAAAAGAGTACCGCTTCTACCGCTTCATAAAACGGACCTGAGACAAGTGTTAGGTCGATGGCCGTTTTGCTGTTTTTTTATAATTGTGGGAGTATTACCCATGTTGCACAGATAAAGATCTGAGTATAAGATAAAGTTGAAAAGAAACTCCACTATTTGGTGCTCGACTCCCAGGTATGTAAGAGAATCTGTGATAGCTGTGGGCAGTACATTGTTGAAAAAGTGCTTTCAGTGCCCTATGCTGTGTTCCCTTCATTATTTACATGCCTTCAGTCTTATCGCGCTCTGCGCAGCATTGTCTCTGATGAACAGCTTTATCGGCATCCTGTCCAGGATGTCAAAGCAGCTGCGCAATGTTTCTGTGCGCATGTTGATCTTTGTATCCTTGTTAACTTTGTAATGTTATACTCGCTAGTCAGTGCCGGCCACCACACAAAACCTTGTAAGCTAATATTGGTCGTACAACAGCCGGCCAGGTGCGGTCCAGGTAACTCTTCACCCCTTGGTGTAAAGCGACAGACAGAATAACGTGCTTGGTGATATGTTTTTTTTTCTATAAATTAGGTATAATGATTTTGACGTGATAAGGTCTATGTTTTTTGCGAATTTTCTTTGATTTGTTTGATTTTGTTTTCAATTTTAATAACGTCCATGTTATCAAAAATTAGCTAAACCCAAAATTTTGGATATCGGTGTGATTTGGAAATAATGGAGTGTACATTTTAAAAACAATACAAATAAATTGTTTATTGCTATTTATTTGGTTTTTCTTTTAAAATGAGTATTTAACCTATATTTAATCAGTTTAAACGTTTATTTTCATTGATAGGGATTTCTATACATTTTATTAATCAACAGTTTTAGTGAACTGAATTAATAAGGATAATTGATAACTTCAAAAATTTAATATCATAGAAGTGTTGGAGCTTTGTACTATATATTATATTATATATATTATATTATAAAAAAAATCAAGTAGATAAATTAAATAGTTCCAAAAGGTATTATTTTTACATGTAAATCTATATAGCACCATCAACCATGTAAATGGATAAATATTCCCTTCCGATCACAATAAAAATATTGGCCAAAGATTAAAAACCAAAAGATAAAGAATATATGGGAATACCTTAGGCGGTCGCCAATAAGTTATAATATAAAACCAATACACTCAAAACATCAGTTTTAAAAATTTACTTATTTATTTTATTTAAAAGAAACTAATATCTATATTTTCATTTTAATTTCAGATACTGGATTTTTCGTTCATGGGGTCGAATCGGTACCACTATTGGGAATTCAAAGATTGAAGAGTTTGATACAATTATCGCAGCCATAGGAGAATTTAAAAAAGTATATTTTGATAAAACTGGAAATGAATTTGAAAAACGAAACAAATTTGTAAAAATTACAGGACTTATGTACCCTATAGAGATTCAGTATGATGACGATGCGAATATTTGTTTACCTGACACACATTCTCCTAATTCAAAGCTAGATCCTTCCTTGCAAAAGTTAATACAATTGATGTTCGATGTAGATTCTATGAAAAGAACTTTGATGGAGTTTCATATTGATCTGGAAAAAATGCCACTAGGAAAACTTAGCTTAAGTCAGGTACAATCTGCTTATAATGTATTGAGCGAAATTTTTGAATTAATTGAGTCTGGATCTAGTAATAACAAACTCATTGATGCGACAAATCGATTTTATACCTTGATCCCCCATAATTTCGGAGTACAGGCTCCAACTATAATTGATACTTATAAACAAATCGAAGATTTGCGGCAAGTGCTGGATTCGCTGGCTGAGATCGAGGTTGCCTATAACATGATAAAAAGCGAAAATACTATTGATAATATTAATCAATTGGACAAATATTATGCGCAATTGAAAACTAAATTAGATCCACTAGATAAAAGTAGTGAAGAGTTTTCAATTCTACAAAATTATGTTAAGAACACTCATGCTTCTACCCATAGCGCATATGAACTGGAAATAATGGATGTGTTTAAAGTACAACGCCAAGGTGAAACTAGACGCTATAAACCATTCAAGAAGCTACATAATAGAAAACTTTTATGGCACGGCTCTCGAATAACAAATTTCGTCGGTATATTATCACATGGCTTAAAAATCGCACCTGCAGAAGCTCCACCAACTGGCTATATGTTCGGCAAAGGAATTTATTTTGCAGATATGGTCTCAAAATCGGCCAATTATTGTTGCACAAGCCAACAAAATTCCACTGGATTAATGCTTCTATCTGAAGTTGCTTTAGGAGATATGATGGAATGCACTGCAGCCAAATACGTTACAAAACTTCCGAAGGATAAACACAGTTGCTTTGGTAGAGGTGTTACAATGCCGGATCCAAAGAAACGTTATATACGAAGTGATGGAGTTGAAATACCTTTGGGACAAGCAGTAACTAATTCATGCATAAAATCGTCATTATTATACAATGAATATATAGTATATGATGTTGCCCAAGTGAATGTGCAGTATTTGTTTCGGATGAATTTTAAATATAAATATTAATATAATTTATCTGAGTCTATTAAATAAAAAATCAAAAGTCTTCTCAGGCTTAAGTACACTATTGGATTTATACAAGTTACTATTGGAATAATTTGTACACATGCAACGACATCACAAAACACCGTCCCGACTACCTGCCAAATTTGGTAATGTTTTTAAAAATACCCTTATAGCAGAACAGACAGTTATTTGTTTAGCTGCTTTTGCTTCTACCCTACTCGAATATCTTAAAAATGTAATTGTTCACTTTATAGATGAAACGACAAGTACCGACAAGCAAGTTGTTAAGCGGCGGCGAGAAATCGATCTACACTTCCACTCCCATACATTATCCCACCTCCATGCCGCTGCCCCTCAATTTCTCATCCCGGGCCGGAATAAGGCGTTACTCAGACTAGCTGTGCACAAGAAAATTACTACCCCCAGTTCTAACTATGCTTTACTCGGGTCTGGCGGATCTCTTCCCGGGTGGAATTAGGAACTCGTCCATACATGAGACAAAACAACAAAAGTACACCTAACAAAAATCTCAAGCCCAACAAAATATTTATGTTGCACAACCAGATAGGTAGTGTTCGCTCCAACTCCATAAGCACGATTACTGGGGGTCACTGCGCCAGCACCTGTGACGGGCTGTGAAGTCAAATTATACGTATGCAGGACAGACGATGTTACCTTTAAATAAGCCCAACAACTCGGAAAAATGGATGGATGCAGAAGCTAGAATGGTTCAAAGAGTCATTGTTTTATTGTGACTAGTTCTCTTACTTATAAGCGGAAGGATTGTCGCGTTAGGAATTTGACTAATAAAAATAAATTAAATAAAACCCAAAGCAAGGTTAAACTGGTTTTTTTATTTTATCAAGGGTATTTTATCAAATATTACTGATTTACAATTTTAGCGACAAATCCAGCCCCCTGACATAAGACTGCTGTCGTCATTGAAGACGCCCGCACAAGACAGCCATCGGGTGCTCGGCGATTATTACGAAGGTGTAAACCAAGTCGCGCTTGACTGGCGAGAGGTTCCCAGTAAGCGAGTATTTGTTCAACTGCAGAGAAATAGAAAATCATTGTCTTGTTGCATCGTTGCAAACCACATCCTTCAACCCACGACCAGTAACTCATTTAAATTGAATAATATATTAAATGACCCTTGACTCTGAAATTTTTCCACCGCTTAGGTGTTCAAATTCAACAGACTTAAAAAACACAAAAAATAAAAATATTAAACGAGTCTATTCTGTACCAAAATGTTGGTAGTTTACTGGGAAAAAAGTAAGGGTACATAAACAGTATCTTCATCGATGAAATATTCTTTAATTTTTTTAGTTTTTTTGTATATAATTTGTTCACTTATAGTTGGGACGTTATACTATAGGTGCTGACGTATAGCAGTTTACAACTCACTTACCTCAGATCACTTTTTGTCAAATTAATTTTTTAATTACCCATATAGACAGGCTACCTAGTCTTTTAACAATGAGACCTCTGTCGAAAATTTCAGATGTCCTAATTTCTCTATGATCCTACAACTAAATCTAGTTTTTGAACCTGGAGATTAATGCACACGTCTATTACTGAGCGAACGTTTTTCCATTTTTAAAATAGTTCTGAATCCTCAATCTAAAACATTGCTAATCTTTTTGTTGATCTTGATCTTTTAGTCACTTGAAATCTATTTTTTAACTGGCCCTGACAAGAAAGAAAGTGTTCCGAACCATTGTCATGGTCAACCCCAGTTATTTTTAATCAGTTTTTTCCCTCAATCCCTCATCTCATACTACAAATTATCGTGGTAGCGCGAAACAACCGTTCAACTACTTTAAATCCCATTAAATAATTTCTTCAGACATACATCGTTTAATAAATGCCAATCAAATGTTACTGACTTCAACAAGTTATTTGCCATATCCTTACCCTCTAAAGAAATTCGTGATTTTCAATATAAAGAATAATGTAGAATAATCGGCCAAAAATTTCAATAAAATCTGATTATAAAGATAGGGGTTCTTAGCCATAAACTTGTTATTTCAAGACAATCACTAAAACGTTGCAATTACACAATATTCACGCAGCGATGTTGCGGCAATTGTCTTACTACAATAAAAATTGGTTCACTTTTGGAATACAATTTAGGAAGACACATGTCTATGTAAAACAAATATAGATTTTCGTACCGATTATCTCAGGCGAACACACTCTACGTTACCTTTCTTAATTGTTTTAAATTAGGTTACACTAAATTAGTATATGACTAAGTTAGCAGTGCATTTTTAACTAATCTAATAAAAGTAATTTTTTTTTAGGTTACAATGTTATTTTTAGGTAGCGAACAGTGACAGCTTTACATGGGTGTAATGCTGTTAATAAAAATATGTCAATAAAATTGTTGCATATTCGTTGACAGCTTTTTTGTTATTAGACAATACAAACATTAGATGTTATAATTGACCATGTGAAATGCGATTTATTAATGGTATTAGCTATTGCGCTATGATTTGTAACCGACAAGAAGACCCTCATAAAATTAGGTAAATAAGTAAAATAAAAAAAATATTATGTATTATAAAGTAGTAAAAATACAGATGAATAATAACATTACAATATGCTGCATACCGGCCATGAGAGTTTGCCGACTGCACTGTGACGACAAACCCAAATCTTAATAAGATGTATGAGCTGCTTCTCTCCTTCTCTAGGAAGGAGAGAAGCAAAGTAAGCAAATAAATAAAAAAATATTAACTTTAGTGGACTTAGGCTGATATTAGAGACTTAGATCTCTAGGCCATACCCTCCTTTACATAACTACAGTAGATTTAAATAGCTCGTTATTTTATAATAAAACATATGGAAAAAGTCAATCATCATAATGATACCAAAACCCGGAAAAGACAACACGCTCAGGATATCTGTTGTGAGATGCAATACTTCCATGTCAGCTGAACATAACATCGAGGCTGGAGTTCCTCAAGGCAGGCCAACTCTATACCTACTCTACACTTCGGATATCCCTACGAGCAGACGACTGACTATGTCTACCTTTGCCGATGACACCTGCTAGAGCATTAACGTTGGTAGGTCATTCTAACATAAATACAGTTCAAAATACAGTAGTACTTTAAGATTTTAACACACTTTCTTAGAATCGTAATAGAGATTCAAAATAAACAACCAAAGTAAAAAAAAAATTATAGTAAAAAGTCTATTTTTATTAAAATAGATATGCAAAGAGAAAATGCGTGTAGAGGGAATAGCATGATTAAAACACATGTAGCTTTTAGTCAACATAAGTCAACTCGTAGGTCTCTAATTTTTGCTTTGAAGAGACCCAGTTATATATAATGGCCTCCTCGTGGTGTTACCTGTGTCCCGATACACGGTATATAATTAATTAAGCCGTGGCTAATTATTTTTAGAACTACCGTATAACTCTATAAAATGACATACAGTATGTTAAATTTTAAGTTGTCAAAGAAACGGTTGGGTTCGGGGTATCTCATAATCGAGCACACTCGACTACAGCTGCAGGGTGCGGATAGTTGTTGTTTTCAATATGTCCAATTCGTTTCGATAATAAATATTATCCACTATGTGGTGGCCTTGTGATGGGCTTCCTGCATGCTATGGGAAATAAACAAACTTTATTGTCTCTGATGAACAGCTTGATCGGCATCCTGTCCGGCTGGTGCCGGAGTTTTATTTTCAAGAGAGCTTGTGCTGTTTATAGTATGGACAATCAAAACGAACTGAACTTAAAGCTAACAAAAAAGGAATTCATAGCGGCCACTCCAATGGTCAGTGCTTGCCGGCTATCCGCGGGCTACCGGCCAGAAGCAGTGTCAGCAGTTTGGCCGGAGCGAGCTTTCGGACAATCGGTCATTGCCGTCACCCGGTTAACTTTGTTAACTTGTACATTAAAAGGGATATATCCATTACAAAAACTACAGGAAATGTTAAATTATGAAAACTATTTTTCCCTCGATCCCATCCCATTTGGACCAGAAGTTTGCAATGCATTGAAATTCATGTATACTTTATCAGCATCACCAGTCGAGTCAAACTAGTCATGTCCATATGTCTGTCTGTCTAATCGATGTGTTTAAATTTAAATGCTTTATATTGTAACGATCTGATTTTCCGCGTTGTTCTGCTCGCGGCTAGCTCATAGGATTTCTTATGCTCGTCTCAACAAATTTGTTCGTGTGATTGTCCGCCCATATGATAACACAATGGGGGGTATCTCAAGGCTACGCTTAGGGCTAGTGGCTCGGCAATGCCTTTGGTTGGTCTCCTTTGCTTCTGATGCAGTTGGCCGGGGCCTCCTGGTTCTCGAAGCGTGGCTTTGCCGTATTGCGTCGCCGATGGCGACCATCCACTTCTCCTCGGCCACCAGCCACTCCCTACCGCCGGGGAAAGAGGCCTGTCGAGCTGCGGGCGACCGATCTGGCTCGACTTCCATTTGGGAGCGGAGTGCTGGCCGCCGGCTTGGGCCACGCCTATGCGCCCTTGCCCGTGCTGGTCTACGGCTCTTCCCGCCGCTTTCCTTCCGTCCCGCCGCCGTCGTTACTTGCCTTCCTCCGGTCTGCCGCCGGTTCCTCCATCGCCGGTGCGACTGGCTCCCAGAGGGCCGCTCCTCCCCTCCCGCGTCGCGCAGCCGCCTCTCCAAGGCCACCCGCTCCATCGCCTTCTTCAGGGCTTTCTCCAACGGATCTGGCCGGTTGGCAGGCACCGCTGCCGGCTTCGGCTTCGCTGACTCCTGGGCTGGTGGCGGTCTGCATGTCGCCGGCTGTAACCATCTGTCTCCTCGGGTGGTGCCCATAAGGCTCTCTCCACCGCCTCATTCGTTTGCTGCTGCCGGATCCACGTCTCGCGATCTTCGGGGACAGCAGCCGCCGTATCTTGTCGGCAGTTCTCGAGGCCGCCATATCCTCGTGCTCGGGATCTCCGCCGGTGACACCGTACGCACATGCGATCTTTCCGTGAGCGCCCACGGCTCTCCTCCTCTTGTCCTTCTCTTCCGGCTCGCAGTCTGCTCCTCCAGCTTGGTGGTCGACTCGTTGAAGGAGACCTCCGGCGTCACGGCTGTGGTCTCCCCCTTCAATGTCGTCGGTGTAGGCGCCGCCTCATCCTGGTCTGCATCATTTGTTATAGATAAGAGTGAAGGCAACCGCGAGACCAACGGCGACGCCAGCAGCTTGTATGAAGAGACCTCCGCCGTCACGGCTGTGGTATCCCCCTCCAATGTCGCCGATCTAGGGACCGCCTCTTCCTGGTCCGCATCAGTTGTTATAGATACAGGTGAAGGCAACCGCGAGACCAACGGATCAACGCCAGCAGTGTACTCCTGTCGCCGAGGTTGGTGCGTGGGCCCGCGTGCCAACTTCCCTCCGACCACTGCTCATTTTGACTACTTACTTCAGAAAGACCGCTAGCCTGGTCACGTGCTCGCATTTAACAGCGGTTTTCCGGCCTTTCGCTTCCACCGGGAATCCTCTCTTGCGGGAATTTTTCCGTCTTACTCGCTTAGCTCACCTGTGCGTGTGTATGATACTCTGTATCGTCTTCTTCTCCTCTTCGCCAAAACAGTGCTGGTTCTGGTTTCTGCCTATTATTTTAACTATTATATATATTTTTTTTATTTTCTCATTTATTATTTAATTTACTTAAATAACCACA
>VNJM01001481.1:0-27766 GCA_008042475.1 Drosophila kanapiae | reverse complement strand
ATAACAAAATCCGTTTGATTACCTTCAAGATGCAACTTCGAAATCAGCAGTTGACGTCGTCTTTCCGCTTCTTCGCAGAATGCTCTTAGATTTCCTTTGTAAGGTGTCTCCCTGAAGTTCTCCAGTAGTTTGTAGTTCGGTGTTTGGGGTTTGAATTCTGCAACTAGTCTCGATCTAAGGGTAGGCCAATCTTCGACGTTGGGAAGTCCCAATGATCGTGTTACTTGTCCGTCCAAGTTCCTTTTGATGGCTCCCAGTAGAATTCTCTGTTGTCGTACATCATTAGTTTGGTAGAGTGCAATTACATAGTCCACTCTGCTGATGAAGGTGTACAGGGATTCAGGATCACCCTTAAATGGCATGATGTCTTTTAGCTGCCGACGAGCTTCAGCAAGGTTGTTGTCGTTTAGCACCACAAGTTGGGGTGCGGCGATATTTGGCTGTGCCATTTTGTTGTCAAGTTCTTATTTTATTTTATTTCACTTAATTAAGTTTTAGTGTTTTTAACTTTTAATTGCCTTTGGACTTATTGTTTTTTTTTTTTTTGTTTTCACTTTTCTTTTCTTTCCACTTTTTGTTGGACAACCGAATTGGAATTATAATCCAAGTTGAAGAATTTTTTTAAAAAGGTGTGATGCGTAACGAGAGCTGGATTATAAAATTTAATTTATTTTCCACTCGAGGTTCATTTTTTCGGATACTTTTATGTATCCTACCGACTGCGCCAGTTAAATATTTAATAAAATTGAGTCGAATAAATGTCCCGTCACAAGACTAAGGACAACGCTGGAGATTAAAGATTCAAAAATAAAAACGCGGAGTTTAGTTATTTGTAGTTCTTTATTTGCTGGATCTCTGCTTAAGACTGAATTTATGAGTGAAAAATCTGGGCTCTAGTGCCCTTTGCTTACATAAGTTTGGGAGCGAGATCGCCCGCTCTGGATTTCGGTTGTTTACATTATTTTGGGAGTGGAATAGTCCACGCTGCATATTCTTATTTCTAGATATGTGAATATGTCACTATATAGGCATACAAATGTAGTCAAAAACATAATGTATATATGTATTTATGTGCTTCATCTTGTGTTTGCTTACATAAATACATAAGCCTAAATATAACACAAAACATATTTGTTTGTGTAAGTACAGGATATGAAACAACTGACCCAAACCCTGACGTAAAGTGAAGACTTGTTTTTAATAATGCGGCAAAATGCTTATAAAATATTTTTTATTGTTTGAGGATGAACCAAGTATTGCTCCAGATACGACAGATATATTAGTGCTATGCATAAATACAATTATCGTTAATAGTAAAAATGTTCAACGCATGTATTTATTTGGATTTAAAGTTTAAAATTAGATTTAAATCAAACGGAGACACCTCTGACCGAGGGGTGATGACTTTTTTTAGGTATGTGTTATATTTATCTTTACCTTTTGCTTTTAATTTTATTTTGTCAGCGTGTAAAACAATATCCTGCAGCCAGACCACAACCTGTTGACCAAATCAGCATCCTCCAATAAGAAAGCCCAATTTACTCGTATTAGTTTTTCAATTTTAGAAGTCAACGCTTGCGGCCTTTTTAAATTGATTTCCGAGGAATGGTCCTTGTGTGCGGACTGACACAATTTCAAATTAAAGTGATTATTTTCCAATACCACTTTTGTGAAAGCTAATAGTATTGCAGCCAGCTACGTTTATCGGAACTTTCAGACATTGAGATGATGAATTGGTGATTTCATTGTTCTTTGTTTATTGGAAATTGATTTGGCGTCGGTCGCCCAATGACCCCGATACCAGAGACCACAAATCACACGAAACTTTGCCTTTGGGGGTCCAGACTGCTTTTAATTAAACTTCAGCCAGTTAAAGGAGTAGTCTTGCCTGACCCAGAACGGAACAGTCCAAAAACCGAAGCGTTAGTTGACGTCCTTAAACCCGTGGCATGAAAGGAAAATAAAGCTAAACTTGATATTTAACAAATTAATATAAATTAAAATGTATTCGAAATTAAGAGAAATAAACTCCAATTTCCCTTCTCAGTGCCAAAACTGTGCGCATCGATTTATTAATTTTTAGAGACCATATAAGCTAGTATACATTTGTATATTTCAATTGTATTTGCCTAAAAATGTGTGCATTTATAGATATACATTCCGTTTACATTTTATTTTTATTTGTTTAATAGTTGTTTTGAATATTTTTCTCATATATAGGTTATGTATAATATTTTCTTTCCCACAAAAAAAAATATAAACGACTTTTTGACGACTTCAATGACAATTTAAATAATAAGATGCGTTACGCCATAAGATTTTGCAGTATCCTGTTTAGAGAGAAACGTACACGTATTCTTCAGCATTCTAGATCTGTCTGCCTGTGTAAGTGCGCGTTCTATTTTTAGACTTTATGCCCTGTATACTGCGTTACACATCTTATTCTTTATAATCTCGTTGGTATCGGATACCATGACGACACCAACGAGATTATTAAGATTAAGATGTGTAACGCGCATATAACTATTTGCTTAGACGGCTGTGCCATTGATGAGATCATAGGGATCTATTTGATTGATTCCAAAGAGACTGGCATGGGATCGCCGCCTCTCCCTCTCGATCTCATCGAGGTCGAAGGCCTCACTCACAAAACTTGATCGCCTTTGGGGATCATCGAAGGCGTAGCCACGTTGAAATTTTGCCGGATGTCCTCCGGCTCCGACACCGGAAGCGGATACAACAGCACCTCCGGGTCCAATCACTCCAACGGATGTGGGATAAATCGGCTGCGGGTGCTGTTGATAGCCATTTGCGTAGTTTGATGGCGACGACGGTATCGCCGCTGGCCACTGCACCTGAGACTTTGGCGGTGGTGGAGCCTGCGAAACCTGCGGCAATGTCAAGGTGGACAAGTAGCAGTTCTGCAACTGCTGCGAATTTAACATCAATTGGGAGAACCTCTGCTGACTGGATCCCAGGCCGAAGCCACTTTGCAGGGAATCGGAGGATTGTCGGAGGAAGCAGCGCGGCAATGTCCTACTTTGGCCAAGATCGCTGGCCGGCGGCAGGGACATTCTCATATTCGGATAGCCCGCTCCCGGATAGCTCGGATCTGTGTGCAGCGAAAGGTTCGAATTTAAACGGCGCAGAGTCTGTCCCATGGAATCCACGCACATCGACGACCGACGCGGCACCACCAACTGGGCATGATCTGCAGCCATGGCAATAATTTATACATTAAAATTAGAATTTAACAAATAATTTATTAATGCCTTACCGCCCACAACATAAAGGTGGTCCTCCTCCAATCGAAACTGCCTGAAACCGTGATCATCGCCGTCGGCATCGTCGTCGTCATCGTCATCGTTTGGACTTCGATTCGGATTTGTACCTGGACTTGCAATTGGAATTGCATTGGGATCGTCCCGCTTAGCTAGCTCCTCGTCCTGGTCTCCCTCCTCGCCCTCTTCCCCGCCACTGATATAGTATATATTCTTTGGCTTGCTGCGCATTCCAGCCCTACGGCAAAACTCCTGGAACAGTTCGTCCTTGGTCTTTCGCAGTCCCCGCTTCAGGCCGCAGAGACGCGACTGGTCATCGTCCGTGCCTGGGCCCCTCGATCTCGTATTGGTGGCCATGTTCCGTTGCTGTTTCCCCTTCATCTGGGCGGAGGAGGAGCAGGTGGAGGATGTTGGTGGTGGTGGTGCCGCATAAATATCCGTAGCAGTGGACACCGAGCGCGTCAGTGGAAATTCCTGTGGCAGATCGGCGAAGAGGGCGGGAGCGGGTAGCGGATCAAGCATGGGGGCAGGAGAAGCCATAGAAGCGGACGGCTCGGTGCAGAGTTCATTCAGCGACTTGGCGAAGCTGCGCGAGTGCAGGTTGCACTTGGAGACCGCCGGTTTCTCAAAGTAAAAGCTACAAAATGTCAAAATGTCAAACTTTTAATAAGAAATATCCTAACAAGGGATGGGAAGGGCAGACAATATCGATATATCGATACTGTATTGATATTTGTGGTGAAGTCGATCTATAAATCAATATTCTAAATCAATAGAACAATAACTCCTTACTGTTTGATATTTTGGATCAATTTACTTGAAAAAAAACAGACAAGTAAATTAAATAACATTTTTTACGTTGTGGTAAAGCGATAAAGCGAGAATCTGTTTGATATATTGAAGAAATATATTCGAAAAATTTTCAAGTTTTTTTCTCGGTAATATCCATATTTCAATAGATCTTATTTTTAACAAATTTTATTTTATATATTTTTTAAATCAAAGTTTATTATATTTTTGATATTGATATGGATGGCGATGTTTTTGTCGATATAATATATCAACACACATCCCTACTTACCGCCTTGTCATATCGTTGTTGTTGTGCAAGTTCAGATTTAAATTCGAGCCAGCATTAGGGTGCTTGCGACAGGCACCAGGCAGGGTCTGCGCCTGGCCAGGATAACCGATTTGGAGTCCTGAATTGCCCGGAAAGCCACGCCGCGCATCATGCACCTGATGCTGCAGTCGGGCATTGGCGGTGCTCCGTAGAATTCCCGGCTGCGTCTGCTGCATCGCCGCCTCTTGGTGGTTTCTCTGTGGATGCTGCAGGTCCCGGACATTGTGGTTGGACACACTAAGTCCTTCCTGGCTGCCGGTAGTGCCTGGCTGCTTGTACCGCTTGTAGGAGTGGCTCATCGGATGCTGGCCCTCCTTGAACTTGGCCTGCATATTGGCAACGCTAAAACAGGGCAGCCGCTGGGGGGAAATAAGTCATGAGAAAATGAAAATGTACAGAAGATGTATGTATATTGACAACAGGAAGAGTATAAAGGAACAGGAAGATTCTCAAGGGACGACTCATCCGTCGATGCATGCATTTTAGCTGAAAGGTTTGTGCACTTAAGCAGCAGAAATATGAGGTATTGCGTGAAAACTACCACCAAATAGTTTCAATATTTAAATATTAAAACATGCTAAAAATCGTATTACTTTTAAAAACCAATACACAAATTTCTTGTATTACTTACGCTGTAGTAGCTGACCTCCTGCAGGTTTATGAAGAGGAATATGTTCAGTACACCCACGAATTCGGTGACAATAAATCCAAAGACGAAGAGGAAGAAGCTCTGGCCATATGTGACCTTGACAAAGGCCGGCTGAAGGGGGGACCGCGGCCGCAGTTTCGATCCAATCTCGGCCTTCAGTATGGATATATAGGCAATCAGTCCAATTAGCATCACCAGACCTGCGAATCAGATGGAAACCCTTTTCAGGGGAGGACTCTCTTCTGTCGTTTGGGACTCCAACATACCGCTCACAATAAAAAGAATTCCGGCACTGAAGTAATAAAGATTATTTCGATGCGAGCATGTTGGAATCAGAAAGACTATAAAGCTGATCACCAGAAAGACGCCGGCAGCCAGAAAAATCGGACACGACTTCGTCACAGTATCTATGAAATAATAAATTATATTTAAACAGAAAGACCTTGCAAAATAATTTGTATGGGTCATAATTTGAATTTTAATATGCATTTTAAAATAATTATAAATTTATTTATTCTTTATACTTACAGGGTATGGCCGCTGTTGAGTCGTGCGGATCCGGTTGATAGCCCTCCTTCGGGAAATAATCGATCTTGATACAGTTATAAGAATCGACGTCGAGTCCTTACAACATAAATTAAAAATATACAGTTAAATATTCAAAAATTAAAATTATATATTTATATTTAAATATATGTGTATTTACATATAAGTTAATTAGGTTATTAATTGTTTGATCAATTTATAAATAATTTGTTGTCGCACTACGGTTCGGCATTAACTGAAACCTCAATACGAAAAACAAAAATTAATGTCAAAATTAAGATCGAAATTTCACAAAAAATTATGGAAAATAAGGAGCTTAATTTAGTTAACAATAAATATTTTAATTAATTTAAAATCAATTCGTATGAACTTATCAACAATTTCAAGAACTTTTGTTGCAATGCAAATAATGACATCACAATAGCAAAGTTATTAAGTTTCACATTTTAAAGTAATCCTTCATTAAATGACATGTTGAAAATCAGTTTGATAAGCAATGCAAATAATTTTCTTAATGGTAAAAGAGTCAGTTAAAATTTTTCTAAATATTCAGAGCTTTTCAATTTTTTAACGTTAAGTTTATCATGAACCCTCGGAGCAATATATTAGACTGAAAAACTTATTCACTCGAATCTTTAAAGGAACAATAATTATAAAATATTTCTTAAAATACGTAATAGATTGAACACTTTGAAAGAAAGATTTATACAACAAATTGTTTTATTTGTTTAACCTGTACGAAACCGCTAACCGAAACTCACTTTGGCTCAGAAACCTTAACCGTAAGCAAAATTAACATTTTAACAAGCCCAAGCATTTGCCGACATACATTTATTGGTTAAAACAGCAACAGTAACCGAAACCGATATTTACTCCGGTTTTAATCCCCAGTTTTTACTATTTATATAAACATTTTTATTGTATTACTAACTTATTTTATAAATGAGAATAAATGATTTGCAAGCTCATTGCTCTTTAATTTTGGAAAAGCTAAAGCCCACATGATGTATACGCAATTTCACCATTCACCGAACTGCAGTCAAAATAAATCCATATTCAAAATCGACAACTGTCCCCCCATTCGTCTTCATTTTCCAATTTGAGTTTTTGGGTGCCGGGGGAGAGGTGCTGGGAAAATGGATGCCCTTACCTGGCTGCGTGCTGCACAGTATCCACAGGCTTGACTTCGTGTACTTGGTGACATAAACGCCGTCATCCACAGCATTTGTGTTGGCAGTTCCATTGTATTTCATATTGGGCAGCTTCTCCTCAGTGAAGAGCCACTGAGGTCCAGCAAGGGCAGCGATGACAATGGCGACCGATATGCTGCAAGGCGGATATATGCAACGTCAGTCGACTAGCAACATTGTTTTAATATTAAAATTTAATTATATTATAAAAATAAAGAATCAGATGCATATAATTTGTCAAGCAGGCTCCACGCTCTGTTGGAAGTTCATTCCGAAAGGCTGAGCCTCTAAAGCCCAAGTTTATAATGTCTTTGAATGAACGAAATGCGTCGTAAGTAATAGTGCGATACTACTGCCACATATTGCTACATTGCCCGGTATGGTCCAAAAATTTACACAAGGCTATTCATCAATGTGCCCTTCGCCCCGAAAATCTACATAACAAACCCATAAAACCTGGTAAAATCAGGTAAAACAATGAAAACGTGGTTTGAAGTGTATTTATTTATGCAAAAGTTTTTTTTTAGGTGTTCGAATCCAGTTTAGAATTGATAAATACAGGACAACCAAGTTGACAAGGCTCCAAGAAGTACTCCCAAGCTTTTCAGTGGCCTCAGTCTGGGGTCGCATTGATGCATCCTTGGGGCTCCGCTTTAGTACCAAAGTCCGGCATAGTGGCCGGATATCTCGAAAGAACTTGGTCCACCGCCGGCAAAGAGTCGCATCCCTGAGTCATCGTAGCAATGAGTGTAGATGGAGGGCTCGTAGTGCTCCAGTTCGTAGGCGTTCATTTGGCCATATGGGCGGGACACAGCACCACTTTTACACTGGAATGAGGTCAGAAACTTGCAGGCACGGGTTTCGTAGAATTCCAAAGTGCCATTCAATGTGCCTGATGTCAGGATGTTGCCTTCGAAAGAGGTTGCTGTTAGCCCGTATACACTGCTGCGGCTAGGTATCTTTCTGATGGACTGAAGCGTCCGGCCGTCCACTAAAACTATTTTGCTCAGACATCCCACGGCGTAGACGCCGTCGCTGTTGCAGGCGACACTAACGTTGTGTATGGCGCCCGGAATACTGCTGCATAGCTTCTTCTTGAAGGTCTCTGCGCAGTAGATGTGGACATAGCCATTCGATGTGACGCCCGCCAGTTCCTTGTAGATTTTATTTCGGCAAAACGATCCGAGCCTTGTTAGACAGCTAACAACCCTTACGTTCGACGACGTTATCGTGCCGTAGTTGCGACGTTCCTGATCTTCCGCGTCTGGGAACTGAATTTGATTTTCCTCGATTTGCCACAGCGTCATCCTCAAGTCCTTCGATGCAGACACCAGAATATTTGGCTCCAGCCAACAGAGACCAACGATCTTTTCACGGTGACCGCCCTCGCAAACGCACACCGGATCAAAGTTGGGCAAGCGGTACACGGCGACGTCGCAGGAGCTCCCAGCCGTGGTGGCGACCAGGGAGCGGCAGGGCGACAGTTCGATGGCATTCACACCGTCAGTCATGCTCAATCTCAACCCGTAGCTTTGGAGCGCATTGAACGAGTTCAAAAGTTTCTTATTAACGTTGTAGGTTAACAGCTTGCCACACTGGGTGCCGAGCACCACCTCCCGGCTGTTCAGCCACTGGGAGCTGAGGATCGATGTGGCGGAGCCCAGATTGATAGCTGTCTCACGCATCATTCCCTGTTGGAGGACATGTTGGCGAATGTAGTCCTTGTCAACAATACGGCGATCTGGCAGGCAGCTCTCGCGGCTGCGCAGGAAGTCGGACAGGTTGTACGACGTGTTCAGCTCGTCCTCCTCCTGTTGAATAGTGACTTCCAAGTCTTCGTAGAGAATAACGTCGTTGGGGTCGAAGAATCGCGACCGGTGATGGCGTCGCAGCATCAGCTCCATTTGCCTGCGCTTCAGCAGTCGTATGGAATCTAAGTGAGTCGGGTGGCTGCCTGGCACCGGCTCGCTAATGGTTTTTACCAGACTTTGAAACATTTTCGGCTAGTTTTTACAAACTATATGATTTTTGTATGCTTGCCGGGTCCACGTGGTTGTAAAGAAAGAGTGTGCCCAGATCTTTGTGCATCGAACTGCCACAATTTACAATAGGAACTATCGTCCATTGTCGGTCAAAACTTTCAAAAAATATTCCATCATCGATAAGATCTGTGATGTACTTATCTCAGGCTTTTTTATCCAGCCAATATGCGACATTGAATTTACTATATATGATATAACGAAATTAAAACTCTTAAATCCTTTAATGTTTTTGAGCGACAACAAAAATAATGGACCTGGATAGACTGCTTGAGTGAATCTGTTAATTTTGATAAATACATGACATAGACATCGACCAAACATAGCAAAAGATTATCGCTTTCGACGCCGCTGTTAAGGCAGCCGTCCTTATTGATCGTTCCATTCACAAGTTTTCCAGTAATGTAAATGTAGCAGTGGAATCACCAACATTCAGAATTAGATCGCTCTAAAATAAATAAATCTATATTTCGTAGTCTGATGACTCATTTTTGAAATCAACAACCTACGACTTATGTATACTATTGCCTAAATCAACTTGACTTTCCACGATTGTAGATTTGAAAGCTCTTAATGCTCCGGTTCAGTATCGGTTCAAGAATAATATCAAAGAAAGCTATCTTATGCTTATGGGCTGGTAAATATTAAACTGTTCGGGAAGAACCTACAATTATCAATATATATGTTTAATCATTGTTTTGGAATTGCAGCAAAAACTTACAAATAATTTTCCGTTGGCTTAAAAGAAACATATCGATAATTTTTAAATTTTAAGCTACTGTGAATTTTTGTCAGTTCCTTATTAGCAATATGAAATATCTTCCTCTGATTAGGTATTTGGATAAAAAGGAGGTCTGGTCACTCTGGTCACTCACGTGAAGAAAATATTAATAAGTAAGTGGAATTAAATTTACCAAACACATACAAATAAGTTTCTCTCGTTAAAAACAATGCGTCGCGATAAATTAATAGACTGACTGAGGCCAAAACTGGCGTCCTTCTTGTGTGCACATCCAATTGCAAGTCGATTTCACCAATACACGCATTGCCGAAATATTTGGTAACTGACTTGATTGTTTTAAGAAGTAAACATACTGTTTGATCGTCTTTTATTTGCCCAGCTAGTGGTTTTTAGGGAAAACAACTTTTGTATCAATAAGAAGGACTGAAACTGTAAACTTTTCCAATTACTTCCGTTTTAATTGCTTATTTAGTGCACCTATCCCCATTTAAGTAATTAAATTAAACAAATTTGTTTATTGAACTCATATTTTACGCTTCATTAAAAATATTTATGGTGTCCTACTTTATTTTATAAGTATTTTAAACGTATGTGTACTGCGACCAACAGTCTGGCAATCTTGGCATTTAAACCGCAAGTTTGTGGTTGCTGGCCAAATCTAAAGTGGGATCAGAAATAATTCTTTAAAAAATAAGTACTTGCTAGATTGTCCTGCTGATGGTGTGAAATAAAAATAAATAGTCCAGTGAGTAAATTATTATTTCTCTTTGGCAAATAATGTCCGATAAGATATAAAAAAATGCTCGCATTTCTTCGATTTAAAGTTTTAAGGTGTTTCTCATCAATTTGATTATTTTGTTAGCCTTTTGTTAGCCTGTTTATAATAAAATAATAAAGCGTCACAAGAATTTAGTCAGAATAATTTAATATTAATTAAGCATAATTCGTATAAGAAGTTTACATTATAAATGTTTTATTGCTGCCAACCATAAAAACAATGTGCAATTTTGTCATTATTAGCAAAGAACCTAATTTTTGTTTGGCATACATGTGAGTTATATTTTTTTTTTTAATTTAACATTTATCTATTTCACTTAAAACTAGTTAGCTTTACTCTACTGTCGTAGCTAAGTCCGACGGTTCACTCTCTGATTTTCAATACTTTTATTTGACTCTCTTTTTTAACTTTAAAGCCAAAAGCTTGCAAAGCCGATTATGTTTTGTACTTATGCCTGTTTAAAGTGGTATGTAATTTAGTCATAATATTTGCAACGCAATGAAAGAGGCATCTCCGACCACATAAATTATATGTATCGGGCTCTATGCAAACTAGTCTCTACCTTTTTGAGCCAACGAGCTAAGTCCTATTTATTTTGCAAGCATTATATGTTTATATATGTGGAAATATCTTATAGCTACCATAGGAATTATCTGAAGAAAATAGCAAATTTTCGTTATTCTCCAAAATATCCAAAACAAACTATATGATAATCTTTATATGATTATAACAGCAGATTTTAAATTTCATGCATCAAATCATGCATATCAAATAGCTGCCTTTATTGACTATCGGAATAAATTGGCATATTTTACAAGTGTATAAAAATTTCAAGTCCGCTCGAAGTCAGCATTCACTACTTGATTTTTTTTACATTTCAAATGGGGAAAAGTGTGTGCATAAAAACCAATTCTTATATTTGTGTAAACACGAGAGATGAATATTCATACCTGAAGTAAGGTGGCAAAGCCTAGCAGAAAAGTAAACATATAAACCAAATTGAAGTCGAAATAGCGAACAAAATTGGAGTTACTCGAACCAAACACTACCAAGAATTTGAGAATTTTATCATTTGAGGCTTTAATCATTTAGGAATAATAATTATCCATATTTAAGGCAGCTCTTCAAGTTAATGGCAATGTATTCAGATCAAGTTAGTATTAACACAATACTAATGTTTCCAGTAAGTTCGGATCGATTTAAAGGTATTATGTTTGAGTGCCATGAGTGCCATGGGTCGTAAAGTAATCAAGGAAAATGCCTATGACGGGTTCGAAATCCAAAAATTGTGTGTATGTGGCTTCTGACTAAAAAATACTTCAACCTGGCTCTGTGGTCTGTGGGGGTGCGATGCCAAAAATCTGCAAAAACAAAATGAAAGTTAATGTGTGCGGGTCTCGCTCGTCCTTTTCTCCTCATCCGGGCACACACACTCACTCACTCAGTGGTATGCAAATAAATGTCCTCAGAAAAAAATGCAAAAAACACACATAAACGAACTGGCTGAAATAAAATTGTTGACGCTAAAATATGTATGTGCGGAAAAAAGGCAGCACTTGAAATGCAATAAAAAAAAAGTTCAGTGGGTGTTGTTTAGCGTCACAAAAATTGACTCCTGGTGGGGGCCCAGCTACTCGTGAATACATAGGAGCTCGTTCAGATGCTAAATATTTACTGTGGATAGTATCTTGATTAGGGCTTAAGTAGTTTTTCCTACTCTTTATCCATATTTGTATATAACTTTGATTGGGATTATGGCCTACATTTTTATTTGGAAAATACATTAAATATATTTTACAAACTTTCCATAATATCAATGCTTTAAGGTTAAATTAAATACTGGTCGTTATATCAAAGTTGGAGAAAGTTGTCATATGATATTGAGCTCAATATGTTTGTAGAATTATCAAATTGGATTTTAGCTTGAACGCCCCAACATATTGTTTCACTTGATTCCCAAATATACCAAAAGTCACCTCGATTTTTGTCAGGATTGTCGCCCACTTTGTGCAACTGTCACAGCTCTGATTTTTGTCCAGTTTAATTTCCGACTTGAATATATAGTTATCATCCTTATATTTTCAGCATTTTAGTCCTTCCTGATTGTGATAAAGAAAATAAAAATAGGCAAAGATGCGAAGCATGTTTTCCAATCGCTACGATAATAAACGTACCGAGTTCTACGAGCGGTACGAAGGTGAGCACTATCTCAGGTGCTTTATATAAATTTGGAGAAATATAAATTTAATAAAGTAATCTCTGACATATGCAGCTGCTCGGGCCTTGCATCCGAGTTTGCCGGAGTACGAGCGACCCGTGGAGCCGAACCTGCAGGACCCCATCGACAATTCCAGTAAACGACGCTGGAAATCCTACTTGAATTTAAAGAATGAGACCCGCGAAAAGTTTTGGAACGAGGACTGGCTAACTAGTGACAGGCTTGATATTGTGGTACGCCGCACCATTGAGGAACGCAACTACGTGGATAATGGGCTAATGCCCAAGTTTGATTCGACAGCCGCCACTCACGAATTTAGCCACAATGGCAGGTCTCGTAAACGGGGTCGTCGACCTAACCCCGACACGGTCTCCAGGCTTATCTCCGATTTCGCCCAGCAGGTGGGCGGGATGCCGTACGAGAAGGATATCGGGGTTAAGAAGAGCCAGGCCCAAGTTAAGGAGATCCAGAGCCAGGCTAAGGAGAGCCAGGGCCAAGTTAAGGTGATCCAGAGCCGGGTCAAGGTGAGCCAGGGCCAGAGCCTGGTTAATAACAGCAAGAGCCAGGCTCAGGAGAGCGGCAAACTGAACTCAGGGAACTCCGACGTGATGTTTGAGGTGATTGAGATCAGCGATGAGGAAAATTCGGAGCCCAACACCGTCGACAATCTGGCCAAGTTCCAGAAACCCCAGCTGGCCAATAAGCCGGGGCTTGTCCACAAAAAGATGCAGAATCCATTATTCGACTACAACAAGGAGATGAAGGAGAACATACCACTCAAAGAACATCGTATCTTCATCTGTCCAGTAGAACAGTGTCAGCGGCAGTTTGATCTACGGTAAGTTCATGACATTTCTTTTTTTGTAAATGCAGACTTTTGTTCTTTTTTCCTAAAAATAATGGTGCAATTTGAACTTAAAGCCTTTTCCAAATGAGATCTATTATTGCAAGGTTTTAAATTATTTGCCATATCTATAAATATATCATTACTACTATTAAAAAAGGGCTTCTCGTTGTACATTTCGAGCCCCGAATTATATTAGACATTAGTAATAATATAATAACAAGACAAAGTACAAGGGTTGACAGTAAAAAAAAAATATATCAATATTTACGCGATAGATAATTAAAATAAAGAAGTTACATTAAAAGGATATTTTAAATATATAATCAATACAAAAAAATGAACTAAATGCGATAATTCTGATTTAATTGGAATATTTTTCGTTATGTTAAATTGCAATATATAAAACCTAATGATTCGTATGATTGTGTCCGATATTTTTTGTCATATATATCACATTTTCTTCTCTACTGTATATAAATCCTTACAGCTGCCTACCACTGTATAATATATACTCTCTATATCTTTTAAAAAGCCGCTCTTTGTCAAAGCATCAACGAGAGACCGGACACCACAACTGGACACACAAGTGCGAAAAGTGTGGCAAGATGTTCCGAACGGAGGGCTTCAAGCGCTTGCATGGCCGTGGAGCCTGCAAGCTGCAAGCTCAATCTGTAAATTCAGAATCTTAGACCGGCCAGAATTCCAGAATAAATCTCCTACCTCTCCTTCACTGGCTCTGGATTTTTCCCCAGCTACACTGCGGTAAACTAACCGAACAGAAGCCATGTAAAAACAATATGTTAAAATAATAATTATATATTCCACTGCTAAAGCCTGAACTGGTACCAATATTATGTAATTTGAGAATTAAAAAACAAATCAAATCACTTTGAAATAAAAGAAAAAGTGTAGAGCGTGGTATGCTTATGTTTTCTCTCTGTGAAACTTCGTGCGAAATAGTTTGCGAACAAATTAAGCCCACTTTGCAGTGATTTGTGTCGCTAACACAATTATTTGTCAAGCAACAAGGATGAAGGAGGCAGACGAGGATGCTTCTTGGACGAGCTGCCTGTACCAGTTCCGGCGGCGATGTTGCTGTTGTTGCTGCTGTCGTGCCACGTGAAACTTGGGAATCGCTCTCTATCGCATTCCTTGAGTTGCTTTAAACAGCAATGAGACGCAGGAAATTTGCCAAGAGTGTGTGTGTGTGTGTATGCGTCCTTTGCAGGAATTCAGGCAACTGGAATTTAACTTGCTTATCATCGATTTAAAGGATTCACCGACTTAACTTTTCCTTTTTTTAAGGAGACAAGTGCATTTTTCGCAACAGACAAATCTGTTGTGACATTGGAGCAACGCTCAAATAATAATCAAGTCTGTCGGCAGCCAGCACAGTTGAAGGATTAATATGTCTTCATTATTTGGGAGCCAATAAAAAGGTGAAAGTAAGTCCGACTTGCCCAGAAAATATATACAACATACATGCAATTTTGGGGTTCGAACCTAAACTGTTTATAAGGTTACGGCTTTGCAAACCAGTTCATTGATATACTGGAACGGGGTTTAATATTTTTTTTTTATTTTCTTTTAAATATTAATGCCATTTCTATTTTTAGTGATATGCCTTAGAAATATATATATTTTTTAAGGTTTACTATTTATGTCCTCAAAAATATCTTCATCAATTGTAGTGTGGAAAGTGTCCTTTATACTGATACCTGATAGCCATCTTCCTTAAGCTTTCACAACGATTGACATTCTTTAAAATATTTAGCTTGTTAATTCTTATACCTTCTTCCGTTCACCAATATCATAAGCTGTTTGGCCTTTAATTTCGTAATTAGTAACATATTCAATTATTAAATTTACATTGAAATCATATAAGAACCTTGTTCTGTGATATATTTCACAAGGATGTTCCTTAAGCTTATATAATTTCTTCCTTAATAATATTACTTGATATCTAGGGTCAAGAAAAAAAGATTATATTATAGGAACAGACTTCAATATGTGTGTCCGATCTTCAAAGGGTTAGCATTATATTTGGAGGAGGATTTTATTCTTGGGCGGCGATGCACTACGGTCAGTACACTCAAGTGGCCCTTGCGACATTAAGCACGTGCTTGTTAGGGTTTGCGAAGAACTGAACTACTGACCTGCTGCCTGAATGTTTGTCTGCATGCGTCTAAAGTGGGTTAAGATTAAAGTTTTTAGTTTAGGAAGGCTATCTACGTTTGAGGTTATAGGGTACATATCGTAATTGTTTCTGAAGCTTTAAAGATAACTAAAAGAATACAAAATTGTTTCCGGGTTGGTTCGGGTTAATTTACGAAATAAATCGACGCTCAAGTTAATGTTTCGGGTTGAATAATCGGAACACCTCCGATGAAGCGGTTTACAGCTTTGATTCTTTATGGTTATATGTGTCCACCGATCTCTTTAGGTATATCATACAATATGTATATATATGTATATTCTTAACGATTTTAGGCACATACAGGTTATATTTTCGAAATACTTATCCTCCAATTTCTCACAGCCAGATTCTTAAGTCTCGTGAATAAGCATTTGGCAGAGGATATCTATATAAGAAATAATATCTTAATATTACTTACCTGGCGGCAACAGGTGTGAGGAGCCACAGGTAACTTCCGCTGACGTTGCCCATGCTCCTGATTCTATTCTGAGGATCGGTAACGCCACCAACTCCCGTGGCCAGGCGATGTTGCTGCTGCTGTCGCTGGACGTGTAGCTGTTGCTGTTGCTGTTGCTGCTGCTGCTGATGTTGTTGTTGCTGCTGCTGCTGCTGTTGCTGCTGCTGCTGATGTTGCTGCAGTTGCTGCTGATGTTGCTGCTGATATTGTTGCTGCTGTTGATGCTGCAGATCCCTGGCTGGCTTGTAGTGACTCGATGTGGCCACCTGTCGCTGCTGCTGCTGCTGTCGTCGGTGGTTGCTGTTGCTCCTGTTGCCGTTGCTGCTGTGATTTCCCATGCTGCTGATGTTGTTGAGATGCAGTTCACTGATACTGCCAGACATTGTGGCGAATCCAGTGGCCGGAATGCTGCCAGAGATGGTATTGATCACGCCAGTCTGCTGATGTTGATCCGGTGCGAAACGCTGGCCACGCGGCAATGTGGCATACGGCGAGTGTTGCTGCTGCTGTTGCTGTTGCAGCTGTAGCTGCTGCGAAGGATGACTGTGCTCGATGGAGGCACTGGTGGTCAGTTGATGCATCGCAAGCTGCGGCGGTGGCGGCGGAAGCAGAGGTTGTTTCTCAATGGCGTTGCTGCCGTGCTGCTGCTGCTGTTGCTGTTGCTGCTGTTTCTGCTGCTGCTGCTGCTGCTGTTGCTGCTGCTGCTGCTGCTGCTGTTGCTGCTGCTGCTGTTGCTGCTGCTGCTGTTGCTGCTGCGTGTTGCAATTGGTGACATTCTTAGCTGACTTAAAAGCGTTGCTATAGGGATTCTCGCTGTTGATGCTATGTGTGGATGCCACACGGAACACATTGGGCACCGCCGGATGGTCCCTCATTCTAAATTTCACTTCACAAAAAAAATAAAAAAAAAGTCAACTCCCACACCAAAAAAAAGACAAAAAAAAAATATAACAACCAAGAGAATCCGCAACTTCAACACTTTGAAAGCGCGCCAAAATGGGAGAAAATATTTGTATTTGCGGGCACGTCCGCTGCGCTGAAGAACTTTCACTCGACTAACAGAAGGTTTGGTCCTGGCCAAAGGACTCGGCCATGTAAAACGACGCGAAACGAGCAGGACGACATGGGCCTTCGGCTGCTGTGGCGATTATAAAACCCACATCAGCCATATATTTTATCTTCGCTTTGATGGTCTCCAACTCCATCAGCCATCATCCCTCAGCCCAAAAAAGGGCACAAACAAACGGGCAAACAGGCACAACAAAAAAATTAAAAATAAAGTGCCTTCTTTTACAATAAATTATTCAAGTTATTGTGGAAATAGTTATGGATATAACGAACAGTGAAGAATTCCTAAAGATAATATGCATAAGTTCACTGTAATTAATATTATTAAATTTATTCATATTTTCTGCCTTTATTTTTTGAGAAGAATATTAGAAGAGACAAGTTTTGTTTTGTTTAAAAGAAAGGTTTGCAATTTTTGCGATCTTTAATAACTAAATAATTATGATTATGCCTAGTTAATCAGAAAAAGTGTTCAGAAAAGGCTATACCTATAGCTGTTTCGATTCTGTCAAGGAATACTCTTCAGTATATTTGTAGATTTAAAGGAAATTCTATCTAGAAACCTTTAAACAATTAAAACCTTTAGAAACCTTTAAAAATGTGTCTTTAAAGTATGGATTATATTTATTATATATCAGATTCAGTGTAAATATGTGTATTTTCTTTTAATTAAGTAAAATTATGCAGCAAATATTTTGTTAAACCTTTTAAAGAAATACTAAAACCCTAGTAGCTTCCTCCGGATAATATATCCAATCAGCCCAAAAATTACTTAAGACTAATTTTGTATTCAATAGCAATTTTCGATGAAACCAATTAAGATTATCATTTGATGTCTAAGCATGGTGCATATTTAAATATGATTTAGATGATAAATTACCAGTACGAAGTGCATAGGGCCATTTCTCTCTGTGGGGGCCCAATGGCGACTAACAAACCGGCAGACGTTTGCAACTTCCGTTGTTAGCTAAAAGTGACTTCCGGTCGCTGGGGGATATAACCGTAGATCTATCTGCGTGCAAAGCCATGTGCATATGTACAGAGGTCTTGTGTAGGTACTCGCTTTTGCTGTTGCTGTTGCTGTTGCACTTTGCTGCAAGTCTAAGCATTTATTGCAGAACCCCCCTAACCCGTCCACACATTCGTGTGCCTTCTCCGTATCCATCTTCCATTTGGCGCCGTGCAACTCTCGTTTATTTAATTGAATTCCCACATGTGATTCGGCCAAGTTCGTGCCATGATTGTGCCACATTAAAGGTATACGTATACCAGAAAACCCACCTGTCCGCCCACCGGCACACACTTACTTTTGGCTCAAAGCACCTTGTTAAGTGCACTGCTGAGTTGGCCAAAGAGAACGAAGTGAAAGTGTAGAATTGTTTGCTACAAGCCCAAGAGCAGAGTTCAGAACAAACGCTGAGCAGATAAAGCGGCAAAGTCAACACTGCAAAAAATTCAACAAGTTAAGTTATTGGTTTTTGAAACCCATAAAAAGGTGTCAAACATTAAGCAACATCCTTAAAAAAAAAGAACACAAAACGTTCAATACATACATTTAGACATATTTTTAAGATATCTTTAAACTTTATTTTCGGGGCATCGATACCTTATTTCCGTTTAATTTATTTATTCACATTCAAGTTCTAAGTCTGAAATCGCTGTGGATTTGAAAAGAAGTAAAAAAAAGGCTTGAAATACTTAGCAATGAAATCTTTTGGGCTACAAATTCCATTTTGATTTCCTTGTTATTTGTAGGAATATTAAACCTAATTTAAATAGATTTCAAATCGAAAGCTTGTTAGTTTTATTTTGCGATGTGTACGATTGAGTGCATTTGAGAGCCTCGAGTAATCATCTGGTGAACAGAAAACAAAAGCTGCAGATTATTGCAAGCAAAGGAGATGATGCTCTGTGCAAAATGTTAGTAAAAAAGGGAAGCGCAGTAAAGCCGCCTTACAGAGACTTCACTGCCGAAAGATATAAATTGTCAGGCTGAGATTTGAATGAAAAAATCAAGAAATCGAAGTGGTATTTCTATTCGTACAAATATAGCAAGGTCGATGAAATCAGCGAAAATGCCTTAAGTTAATCGATAATTGCTTTCGCAAACTCAAAGATAAATCCTCTCTATTTTCTCTCCCAATTTTCTTATTACACTAATTCACTTATTTTCTGTATTTACCGAGGTATCCAACCATAACCCTTGTTTTTAACCGATATTTCCACATAAAAACCCTAGACGAACCCCACATAAAACCAAAACCTTAAAAACAAACACAAATCGAAACATTTTCAAATGTATCAAGCGTTTTTCCTACAGTGCAATTTCCCGCAATACTATTATGGTTGCAAAATTGTGATTTTTATTTCAAAGTAAAGTGTGGAAAAGGCTTTCAGAAATTGATTTAGGTATATAGCCAGCAAAAAAAGCATTCACACTTTTACAAAAGAACACTACAATTTATGGAGTAAATAATAATATAAAAATGAAGCTTTTGTAAGCCGAAATGAAAAAATGCGAGACTTCTTTTTTGGATAATATATTAACACTTTTATAAGTGCGTCTTTCTTAAATCTAAGCTTCAATGTCACTCGTTCGAGTAAACAAAAATAACTTTCTATTGGCATTCTTTTCCAATTCTGTCAAAATCGAGTTATCTGATACAAAAGCTCTAACACAAGCCTCTCTGAAGAACTTGAAGTCTTATATATAAACAATTTTCAAAGTAAGCCCCTCAAGCATGGAAACGTAGCTCTAAATGCCTTTTTAGCGGGAAAATAGTAAGTTAAAAAACAGATATTCTAAAAGAGTGGAGCATAGTTCTTGTAAATAATCAGAACTTTTATTCTTGGCAAACATAGCACTAGCGATGCCTTTTACACAAGTATGTATAGAACGTCTTTTTCTAGGGGTTAAGTTTATCATAAACCTGAGGAATATATAAGGGAAAAAAAAACTTTGAGCGCCATAATGCTTATTCGCTCTAATCATAAATAATCAATAATTATGAAATATATCTATAAAATATGTTTTAGGTTGAACGCTTTAAAAGATAGAGCTATACAAAAAATGTTTTTTTAACCGGTAACCGTAACTCATTACGGTAACCGTAACCAAAATAAACGTTTTAAACAAAAAGTAATTTATAATATTATGCAAGTTTAATAATGTAAGCTTTCCGAGGTACAGGACTAAAATTGCTGCATTGGCACATTAGATTTCGACCGACTGAGTGATCCGTAATCAAAAGATTACTGTGGCTATCGCATAGACAAGGATACTTTAAAAATATGAATTAGGGAATACGACTTTGTTTTTTGTTAAGAAATCATTTATTGTTGGACTTTTTCCAATTATATAATTTCCTTTGATAGCTCCAAGTCAAGCTTCTGTGATAGCTGATAGTCAAGTATTTTTCGAGAAATAAGGGCAACACGAAAGGTAGCTAACTTCGGAAGGCCAATTGCAGAAACCTTAATCGCATGTCTGGCAGCAAACAACAAAGCTGTGCTTATTTAATGCAGAAAACAAGTTGTTCAGCGTTTGCCTTTAATTTGCCATAGTATTAAGTTTCCATTTCCACCCTTTTAATTTCAGCATTTAAATACATGAGCGTAGTTCTCAACTTTTGCAAAAGTTTTCATCTAAATGCGCTGCGAAATGTTGGCAACACTTTTTTCGTTTTTGCCTTTTTTTATTTCCATTTTATTTTATTTTGTTTTATTTTTTTGCTTTCCCAACTGAAAGTGCAAAAAGGAGAGCTAACAAAAATTTTCATTTTTTTGTTTATGTTGCGCCTTTTGGCAGTTTACTTTTACCCTTTACAGTTTACCCTTTCTAGTTTATTTTTATGTTGTTTTTTGTTATTTTTGAGTAGCTGTTGTTGCTGCTGCAACTGTCAAATGTTTGCAGACGCATCCTTTGCATGTGCACGGATTTTAAAGAGATGCTGCGAGGGTGTGACAGTCCTCAGAGCTAGCCGACGTTTTTATATTCAGCTTTTGCCTTCGTTAGCTTTATACCAGTGACTATTTATTAACTTAACCTCGACCAGAAAAACATAACATTGTTTTGTAGACATGCAAGGACAGAGGACAACACGGACATGGCTAGATTAACTCGGCTGTTGGGGCTGCCTAAAAATAAATATACTTTACAAGGTAAAAAGTGTTTTCTTCCAGAAGCTGTATATTAAAACTTATTAAATATTTAAACAGTTTATTATGTACAACTTTTATTTGTTTAAATTAAATATTTGAAAGCTTCTTATGCAGCTGATTTATTGCTATGATCGCTTATTTATTGTGCCGCTTAGTGTTGTAAGTTGGGAGCTCGGTTTCTCAAAAGTTTTTGTGGCCGTCCTTTGTCATTTGATAGAAGGCTGTTGGCTATTTGGGCCAAGAAAGGCAGAACTTTAGGCACTTCAATGCTTACTTCTTATGCGATTTTATTTCGTGCAAGACTTAAGCTTACACACATTAAAATTAAGCATTTAAGGGGATATTAATAATAATATGCATACTTGAAACACATGGTTTTATATTAATAAAGTCTTCTCAAGATATATTTACATATGTAAGTATATATATATATATATATATTTTAAATTTGAATTTATCGTTCTTCAAATGTATTTTGTAGCACTTTATTTTGTTTATTTAATTATTGAATTATTTCAAAGTTAAACATGGATTTTATTTGAAATCGTTCTACAGGCAATCTAAAAAGGGCACAGTCTTTGACTAATTTATTTTAGGTTGTTTTGTAATTTATAAGCATAGTTTCAAGCTCACGTATTTCGTAATGAAAGTATTATTATATTTTATATTTTCTATTAAACGAAAGAAAGTATTACTAGTTATTTTGTTAATAAACTTAAATAAAATACTAGATATATTAACAAATATGAGAAATTAGCTATACAAATTACAAATAAATAAATCAAATACTTCTTTTAGATGTTGTGTTGTTAAAATGCTCTTCTAGAAAGGATTTGAAAGGCAGGAAAGCAACCTTTTATTTACAGCAATTCCTCTGTCTGTGTGTATTTTTATGTTTCCTTAAAGTTCTGTGATTTTTTTTGCTTTTGCTGTTGACAATTTTGTGACACTTTGTCAGGTGGAGTCTCCTTCCTATTTAAGCTGAGTTCGCTGGGACTAGTTGGAGCTGCTGGTGTCCAAATATTGATTAAATGCACAAAACCCAAAGCCAATGAACGCTCGGAATTCTAGCACGTTGACACACATAGACCGCAGGGACAGATTTGTTGCCGTTGTGTTGACTGATTAGCGCCTTTGCCGTTGATGTGAAGTTGTTGCTGCTGCTGTTCGGGTTGCTCATGCTGCTGCTGCTGCTGGTGCTGCTGCTGCTGTTGTTGCTGCTGCGGAAATTGATGAGCAATTAAGGTTATTGACCAAACCGCTTGGCGAAGGGTTGCTGGGTTGGCGGTGGAGGTGGTCTTAGCGGGGACGTGGTGGCACGCTTCGCTGCTTTCCCGACTGACCCAATCACATATATATATATTTATATATATATATAGTACATATTCCATATAGCCTTATATAAAGCAGTGAGCGAAATAGCCCCCTAATCCGCTCATTTGCACCCTGTCAATTAACTACAGTCTCCGAAATACCAAAAAGTTAACTCTGTACATTTTGAAATTAAAATAGAAAATTACACAAAAAATAACTACATTTTAAATATCTTGGAAAATGACAACTATTTTAA
Organism: Drosophila kanapiae; assembly: GCA_008042475.1. NCBI lineage: Eukaryota > Metazoa > Arthropoda > Insecta > Diptera > Drosophilidae > Drosophila > Drosophila kanapiae. The sequence continues at coordinate 4,903 of VNJM01001481.1, read as the reverse complement.
TTGCAAATACTACAAAGATTAAAAAGTCATTTAGTTTATGTCCATAACCATTTTTAAGGGCTAAAAACAAGGTTTTTAATTTGAAGTATAACATGTTTCTTGTTTAACAAAAACAAATTCCAAAAAAATATTTAAAATTAATTATTTAAGACGACAGCAGATGCGAGGGAGATAAAACTTAGCAACTTTAATGTCTAATTATAATAACTTCGATATTTGTCAACCAAATGTACTTAAATTTATAAGTAACACACATATGTAGATCGATATATCAAAAGATACTCGAAAATCGATATATAAATCGATATAAGTGCGATAAATCTATATTCTGTATGATATAATCCCAACAATATAATCGAAAATATACACATAATAAATTAAATATCATATCTAGGATCTTTTTCGATAATAGCAATATGTATACGTTAAATGGAATATTTTTCGATATTTACAAAGTCGATATTTGGATGTCTATGATATTTTCGATATGATATTAAGCTCGTTTTTTTGTCGAACACAAATCCGAAATATGTATTGACAAAGTGAGGAAAAAGCCATTAAAAAACTGAGGTATTTCCATTTAGCTTAAAAGCTTTTGTTTCTAATTGAAATACATTGAATAATTATTCAAATAATAAACCATTCAGTTGGACAGTTTGTTACCAACAATTATTTTGCGCACAGTGTCCACATAGATGCCGGAGTATCGAAGGGATAATAATGCCGACAGCCTGCCGAGGAGGTCCTGCAGCCATAACCCGACTACTTGCTCATCCTGCGCCGGATGGGGGAGGCGTCAAACGGAAAGGAAAGCAATTGACTGAGGGAGTGACAAGTCCACCTCAGCCTCACCCACTAACCCACTCAACCGCTGATTAACATTAACTGATTTAAGGTGAACGACTAACCTGAATACGCCGCAGCAGCTCCGACTGCGACAACTCCAGGTGGCAACTTCAGGCGTAAGTGGAGCGGAAGTGGATTACGGATTACGGAATCGGATTACGGAATACGGAATACGGAATGGGGCAAACAAACGAAATGCGCAAAGCAGGCTGCTCTGCAATTAATTTTGAATATGAACCGCAAAATCCGACAAGAAAGTCCCAACCCCCGCCGTTGGCTCCCCATAAATTGAGTCAACAATTTTTGAACTTTTAATTATGCACACGATTCAATAAAGGTAACTGGCAGGAGCAGAGCAGAAAGTCAATGCAAAAGGGAAGCGATTTATTTGCAGAAAAAAAAGGAAAAATCCAATTTCATTGCAAATAATCGGAAATGGCAAATAAAACCTGTAAATATTCATTCGTCAGCGGGAGGCTTAATCATTCAGTGCCGTCATATATTTTAATAAATGTTTTTACATCGAAAGCTGTGCGTTTTTTTATAAATATTAATAAAATAAAAACAATGACACTTAAATATACACTTTGATGCAAAATGTGAGTACAAAGGGCCACCATTTTCTTATTTTAAATAGAGCTACGTTGTCTTTGGCAGCTCTGCTTGCACATATTAAGTTAAAGTATTTCGGAAACATATTGGTAGATAAATAAAGCTTATTTTATAAATAGATCATGTTTTCACTGACATTTGGTATTAAGTTTTATCGTTTCTAGTTTCCGCAGCTCTTCTTGCAAAAATTAAGTTAACATATTTTTTATTGATAGATAAATAAAGCTTATTTTAAAACTGAATACAAATTTTGGTAACACGTTTTAGTGTCAGAGAAGGACAAAACCATATGAAATCATTGGTGCTCGTGACGTCACAATGCTTAGAACAGAATGGCAAAGAATCAAGTACAGATTTTAAAGGATGTGCCCTAAAAATATAAAGGGTTAATTTTTAAACAAATATAGTAAGCTTCACAGCGGAGAAACAAATAAAAATCAAGCAGAACAAATAATTTAATATGTCATAAAGTTAAACGTTCTTCTTTCTAATATCTGAGCTGTTCGTTCCTTATATTAAAAGCCACATTCACTAAAAACCATAAAATAACCCACACTTCTTATTAATAAATTACATATAAACACCTTAAAAATACAAAAATAAAACAAAACAAAAATGTAATTATAATGTTTTATCTAGCAATACTATTCCTGTATAGAATTAGGATAAACACATAGGACAGGGTAACATTTTACTCACAAGGCTTTCTTGTTTATAGATATATTTGTATTTGTACCGTTAGAAAGATAAACCTTTAATAAATATAAATATAAATTCGCATTTTAACATATTTTGAGGTGGAATCTTGGACAAATTCAAGCTTGGGGCGTACCTTCAAATTATTACCAAATTTTTGCTATTTTCCTTAGAAGCTAAAGCTTGATCTTCAAAAAATATAAATTAATCAGTATAAATGTATTTAAAATGACTATAATAAATATTAATTAGGAATTATATTGATATAGGAGAATACCGTAATGGTAAGGCATATATTATGGGCAATATTTATATCACTAATTGTAGTTAAGTCTTGGTTTCACAGAATTGTAGTTATATCTTTGGTTCACAGAAGAACTATTTGCTGATGAAGATTGTTGCATCTTCTGGCCTTGTTGCCACATTTTTGAAAGACAGTTAAATCTCCGTGAAGTCAAACCTTACAAAATATGTGGAAAGACCTTCTTCAATGGGTATTAAACTTTTGGTGTAAATTATGACACCCTGCCTGAGTAAAAGTACAGCATAGGCAACCCTTGTCTCTTGTCATCAACAAAAAAAAAATCGTAACCCGTAAAAACGTTCTTGTCCAAATATATGAAGAATTTCTAGGTACTACTGCTCAAAGCGAGCCTTTATTTTTTTCTCCCATTTGGATGTGTGCCGACAGGAAATCAACTGTGTGTTTGAACGCCCCCCATGGTCACGTGACCAGGCGACGGGTTAAAAATAAACCAGGGGGACCCCCTGTCCATATAACTGGAGTATTGTGTGTAACTGGTGTACGTGTGCTTGATGCTCAGTAGGTACTGAGATACAGACCAGTGCACAAAGCACAACCGATGCTTTGAAGTCGCGCCTACTTAGTTAATTAACGCGATGGACCGCCTTTATATATGCAACACTCACTTTCGTACGATGTGGCACTGCCTAATGACTGCACTGATCAACTGCTTGCCACGCAGGGTCACTATAATTAAAGTTTGCAGCTACAAAAATGCTTTAACTTTATTTATTTATGCCGCCCACATGAAGCGGCGGCATGAGCGAACAAAGTTGAAGTGGGCGTAGAGGATGGACACCACACAATTTGAATATATAAATAACGTGATGAGCCCTCCCACTACACAGAGAGAATGTCCAACTCACTTTAAATATTGATTTAATAAAACACTTGAAGGTTATGCATGTATTTTGGCTCAAATTTCTAGCTCTTTATGTTTGAACTATTTTTTGATTTGTGCAGATTGTAAGTAAATGTTAGTAAGTAAAATTAAGTAAGAAAAAATATTATGCCAAGTATAAAAATAATTAAAACTACTATGCCTTACTTTTTTTTACAGATTACTAGGCAAACGCATCTTTACTTTCGAAGGGAAAGAGTCCGACATGGCATATAGAACAAATAATATCGCACTTTCATATTACTTTGATATATAGCCAACTTTGATATATGAAATTATTAGATATTGAAAAGTATCCCATTTACGATAAATGCTATTTTATTTATTTTTACATTATTTTTTTATTATAGTAGTCCTATGTATTAAAGAGATAATATTGCAAAACATACATTTTACAAAACCTGCACTAATTTTGTGTTACACTTTTTTCTGTGTGGAGAGAAAAGAGAACAAAATTTATTTTAAAGTGTCGTTTCGCTAACTTTTTGAGAGTTTTTGGCAGTCCTTGCTGTTGGACTCACGTTTTAGGCACGGATCTGTGTCCTAGTATTTGCATTAATTACAAAAAAAAAAAAAGAACTATGTTCAAGATGAAACTAAATATTTCGTATACTTACATATATAGGTAATACAGAGCAAAAAGCCTTTTTATATTTATATTTTTATATGTACAATTAATATATAATTTTTATATAGTGTAAATCAGTGAAAGAATCTAGAAATATTAATTTACATTTCATATAAATACAATTATTAGTTTTTTTAGGTTTGAAAATGTTTTTTTAAGATTGTGAATAAATTTGAAAGGAAAAAGAAAATTTGAATCTTCTTAAATAAAATATTATGATGAAAAGATGAATCGTACGACATTGATTAAAATTAAATATACAAAAATATACTCAAAATTTTGAAGTCAATCTAAATACATTTTTAGAAAATAACGCTGCAATTGAAGGCGCTTAACTTAAATAAGCCTCCAGGACCTGATGGCATCGACAATCGAGCGGCAAAGGCTCTTCCACCTAAAGGAGTGCTTGCGCTAGTAAAAATTTTCAATGCCATGCTAAGCCTGGGTCATTTTCCAAGTCAGTGGAAGCAAGCCAGGATTATCATGATCCCAAAACCAGGCAAGCCACCATCGCAAATTGATTCATACCGCCCAATCAGCCTGCTATCCACGTTCTCAAAAGTGTTCGAGCGGATTCTACTCAGTCGACTGACGGATCTCCCACAAGTAGAAGGTCATATACCTCAACACCAGTTCGGCTTCAGGAAATCCCATGGCTGCCCAGAACAAGTCCATCGCCTGGCCAACCACATCACCTACGGATTCGAGCATAAACTGCACACTGTAGGCGTCTTCCTGGATGTAAAACAGGCCTTCGACAAGGTGTGGCACGAGGGCCTTCTTTACAAAATCAAGGAACTCCTCCCTGGACCTTTCTTTACCATCCTTCGGTCATTTATTGCTGATCGAACCTTTGAAGTAGCAGTAAGGGACTCACGATCCAGCTTGGCACATATCCATGCAGGAGTGCCTCAAG
>VNJM01001488.1:0-355758 GCA_008042475.1 Drosophila kanapiae | reverse complement strand
GGATGCTGGCGCCGTAGTTGATGGTCACGCCATCAGCATTGTTGGTGCAGTGGGCAGCCGTCAGGACCCAGGTGTTGCCGATGATCGAGCCACCGCACCACCAGTTACCGCCGTTGCCGCTGAAGGTCAGACCGACGATGTAGGGCACCTTGCCCTCGTAGGCCGGGTAGCCGTTGGTGATGCGACCCTGGATGTCCTTGACAGGAGTAGGGGTCAGCTTCTGCTGAGGAGCAGGGATGGCGGAGGCCGCAGCCACGGCCAGAGCCAGGAATACGAACAGTTTCATCTCGATCAAGTCTCGAAACTAATGCTTTTCCCTGACCGACAGCGGGTTTTTATACCAAAAAGAAGTGGTCTTATCTCTCCGCCAAGTACACATCTTCAAGAGCCCTGCCCGGAGTACTCCTATGTAAAACTAGGGGGCTGTAAATCTCGTCAAGTTACTATTTTGACAAACTGATAAGTCCGGTACAAGTGGCTTCTTTTTGTAGAAATTATGACCCACACTTGGCGCTGGATGACGCGAGTCCCATTTGTAACACGAGCTTACTAGTATAAGGGTGTCAATAACATTGAAGATAGGCAAAGGAAGTCTGTATATATATTGCAAAGGATCGTAAATGTTACGTTACCATTTTATGTTATGTTACCATTTTAAGAATCTGTTACATTATTATTTTACTCATTTATAGCTATAAATCAAATGGTTTATTTTATTATAAACAATAACATTCGTAATATATAGGGGTATATAGGTGTAGAATATTTAATATACCGAATATTTTAATAGTTAGGATGATCTTTTTCAGACCCGAAAGACAAATAGCCTTCAAACTAAAAAGAAAATATATTTATTTATAGAAATTGTTTTATGTTGAGCAACCACTTCTTTTGTATTGTGAAGGGATCTATATATTTATTCAATAAGTTAAAAAACATTACTCATACGACTCGTAAGCCAGAGCCATTACATTATGTATGAAAGCTATTGCTTACTTTTAAATATTGCGTGCTCTAATGTACTAATAACGCTGATATATTTTGTTTAATTATATTAAATATAATAATGCGAAATACTTAGGTTTAAATTATCTCTGTAATGAGCACCAAGAACATTTTAAAAGGTTCTCCCCAAATAATTCCGAAAAATGTTTTTCTTTGATGTTATCTTTGTATGTATTTATTTTTGTTTTTTTTTTTTTTTTTTTTGCCAAAATATTACTTTATTCACATTTTAATAATATATTCCAGTCTCCTCCTTGATCCACTCCAAGTACTTGGTCACACGGGTAAAACCGGCAGGAGCTCCCACCTGGCAGCCGTAATCGGACGAAAAAGAAGTAATTCCGATCAGCTTGTTGCCCTCTTGGGTGACAAGTGGGCCACCGGAATCGCCCTGGCAGGTGGCCTTGCCATTGGGAGTATCCACGCAGATGGTATTCTCGGAAGCGGTCTCAGTTCCGTAGTAGGCCTGGCACTCCGACACAGAGATCACGCGGACATCCACCACTCGCAGATCCTCGACGACATTGCTGCCATCATAGATGGCACCCCAACCGGAAGCGATGGCCCAGTTGTTGTCATAGGAGTTGTAGCGATCATCCAAACTGGGCAGCTCGATCTTGTCAACCAAACTGTAGAAGTCCACATGGGGGGTCTTGATCAGAGCCAAATCAGCATCGAGACCATGGTAATGGGGATACATCATCAAGTTCTCCTTGCCCACGGTGTGCCTGAAGGCGGGCTCGTTGTAGTTGATAGCACCGTAATACAGGGAAGCTTCGTCGGCACTGTAATTAAAGAAATTTGTAAAAAAGTTAATACATTATTGAATATATTTACCCATCAATGCAGTGTCCAGCGGTAAGCACCCAAGTGTGGCCAATGATGGAGCCACCGCACCACCACCAGCGCCCATTGCTGTTCAGGCTAACTCCAACGATGTAGGGAATTTGTCCTTCAGTTGCCAGAACTCCATTGGTGATTCGACCTTCGATGCTGCTGGTCTGCACCTTAAGATCCCGCGGATGCACAGCAGAGTGATGAATAGTGGAGGCACCGCAAACTGCCACGAGTGCAAGCACCAAAAGCGTTAGGCCCGCCATTTCTGGAGACTAAAACAGCTCGCAGGGTGGTCATAGTATTATATAGCTCCCACGAATTTATTATCAATGCAAATCTTATCGCGCATGTGCCACTCACTCAGTACCTTCGATACTTATCAATGAATGATTTCATTTTATATTAGCTAATACTTTAACTGAGTGCTCTAGAGAACGAGTTGAGAGCATGTTTATAAGTTGTTCAAAAGGAAGCCACTAACATTTCTAAGTAGGTTCTTAGTGAACACTCTTATCCCCGATTGTTTATTTCTACTTTTTCCCACAGATGTGATTATTATAGGAATATTCAAAGTTCAATAATAATAATAATGATTCCCCTGAATGCCCCGTTTTCTCAGCTGGTCTACCGGTCAAGACAACAAAATCCACGATACGTATTCATATTCTTCTTTTAATTATTTCTGGAAATGCTTCAAACACAGCTTTTAATAATAAATGCCGGTCTCCTCCTTGATCCATTCCAAATACTTGGTGACACGAGTGAAACCAGCAGGAGCTCCTGACTGGCAGCCGTAGCTGGAGACAAAGGATGTAACTCCGATTAGCTTATCGCCGTCCTTTGTGACCAACGGACCACCGGAATCGCCTTGGCAGGTCGACTTTCCATCGGGACATTCCACGCAGATGACATTTTCAGTGGCGGTTATGGTTCCGTAATAAGCCTGGCACTGCGACACGGAAATCACCTGGACATCTACAAAACGCAGATCCTCGACAACGTTGCTTCCATCATAGATGGCACCCCAGCCGGAGGCTTGAGCCCAGGAGTTTTCGTAGGAGTTGTAGCGATCCTCCAGACTGGGCAGCTCGATCTTGTCAACCAAACTGTAGAAGTCCACATGGGGGGTCTTGATCAGAGCCAAATCAGCATCGAGGCCATGGTAATTGGGATACATGATCAAGTTCTCCTTGCCCACGGTGTGCCTAAAGGCGGGCTGGTTGTAGTTGATAGCACCGTAGTATAGGGAAGCTTCATCTGCACTGTAGATCGAATAAATTTGTCAAAATGTAACTAAACTATTGATAATATTTACCCATCAATGCAGTGGCCGGCAGTGAGCACCCAAGTGTGGCCAATGATGGAGCCACCGCACCACCACCAGCGTCCGTTGCTGTTCAGGCTCACTCCCACGATGTAGGGAACCTGACCCTCAGTTGCCTCATTTCCGTTCGTGATACGACCCTCGATGCTGTGTTTTCGAATTTCCAGATCCCGTGGGTGGACAGCAATGCGGGATATAGTGGAAGCACTGCAGACCCCAAGGAAGGCCACCAATAATAGTACGAATGTCGACATTTTCGAAGACTAAACGTATTCCGATGGTGGTCATAGGATTATATAGCTTAATCCGATTCTTTATCAATGCAAATAAAAGAGGCTAAATCTAATCAAGTGTTAGTCGCTGTCAGATTGAAATCCACCCATAAATAATGCCACATTTTAATAGCCCATACTTGAGGAAGTATTGTAAAGTAAAGGGTAATTAGCCAGTTGATTATTACTTGGGAAAAATGCATATAAATATAAATATATTTATAGCAAATATAGCGTAAGCCACAGTGTGACAAATCTTATTTTAACGAACCCTACTTTCAAAGTTCCAATCCAACTTAAAGAAGTTAAAACAACTGAATGCCACAAGGGAAAAATGGAAAACAAAGGCACATCAAAGCCAGGGAACCCAGTTAAATTCTTCGACATAGAAATTTCAATCGAGGGTCATGCGATATCCTTGAAGTAGCCCAGGAAATAGTGCAACGGAAAACAAAATACGATTATGGCAATCAAAAGGGAAGTCCACATTCGGAACTAATGCACAATGCAGCAGTTTCCAGTTGCTTTTAAAGCGAAACTCGATATTAGTTCTGAGAAAGCCACAAGCCAAGTGGGATGGACGATAGTGGCACCCACTCATTAGGAATCTATTGCGACTGGACGACACTGGGACTGAGCTATGTTTGCTATTTCCGTGCTCCTACTTGACCACTGCGACCGTATGTGGCAGTGTGCAAAATCTCATTGGAGGAAACTCACCACAGGCCGGAGAGCTATTAAAGCCGACCCCCTCACGCGCCATGAGTCAGTTTACGACTCGGCGTCCAGGCTGTCAGATCCTTCGCGCGCTCGTCGCGTCGTCTCCCCAAAAGCTCGAATAATATAATTAAAAGTTTGCTCGCGTCATTCCCACTGAACCGAACATCCCTACTCAAAAACTGTGTTCCTACAGGCCCTGCAAATCACAAAGTGCAGGAGGCATTAATTAATTTAATGCATGTCCCGCTTATCCTGGGAGTACAAAGCCAGAAACACAATACACTGCATGCGGCGTCGAGTGATTGAGAGTTCAAAGAACCGCTTTAAAGGATACCTGTGCCCCATCCTGTGTGGTGCGACCCTTCTGTGTTTATTTTCCGTGCACGCCACCCATAACAACAGCAGCAGGACTCACGATTAGCGATTAAGGTGGGGCTATTAAGTCATCCTCCTGCAACACCATCGTGCGAATTAGTTTCAGTGGTTTTCAAGGAAATTAAAGCTGTAAGCTCCGGAAGCTTACTTTAAAAATTGAAAACAATTACAGAACTAAGCACTTAAATATAATAATTATAATAGAAAAGTTATAGTAAATAGCAAGAACTACTACTAAGATCAGAAGTCAAAGAACTACAGAAATTAACACTAAAATATATTACATCCTACTGATTCCATTCCATTATCCCTAAAATCCACATATGATATTATTGGACAGATATATTTGTTTCTAAAAACCCTTAAAAAGCATTTGGCACCTCAAAAGTGTCATTGAATACTTTTAAACACATTTTAAGATTTGAAAACGCCTCTTATTTAAAAAAAAAATTGTTTAAACTACTTTTAATCATTTATGGATAATATTCAATATTTTATTTATCGTCTTTGTATCTAAAGATAAAAAATAAAGTGTTCAGAGAGTAAAGGTTAAGTAAACACATTACCAATATTTCAGCTTCTTCAAGCCAACCGGAGTACAATAACCGAAACACAATGTTCCATAGCAGACCTCGACCTGAAAATCGGTTGTCTATAAGAGACTAGGCTAACCTACAACCAATCAGGACGCAATACAAAACCCAAAAAGACCCGAAATCAAGAGCAGGATGCATCAGGTACTCAGCTACGAGACGGCGGTGCGGGCCAACAGCTCCCGCGAGTTCCGTGAATACGTCTCCAAGCGCACTTGTGCCTCCCTAGTGCTAACGATTGCCTTCTTCATGCTGATAACAGGTGAGTCAATGATGGGGCGACATCAAACAGGATCTTAGCCGCTAACGAGTCCCGCTTGTCGCAGGATACTTCCTGGGCAATTTTGTGGTCGAGCGCAAGTATCACATTCGCCAGACGATGACAAAGAACGTGATTAAGGATATGGACGGCGAGAGGTCCGTGAAGATGGACAGCAAGGAATACGCCAGCCTGCAGGAGTTACAGACGTATCAAAAGTCCAAAAGCCAGTTGCTGGTGGCGGCCCAGGTCCTGGACAAATTGCAACAGCAGGAGGAGAGCGAACGTTACCTGGCCACCTCGCTAAACACGGAGATTTTTAACAAGTACATATCCTGCACACAGGACATACCGCCCAACACAAACATAGCGGCCACCCAGTTCATCGAGCAGCTAGTGGACAACACAGTGGCCAGGCAGCGTCACTGCATGCGGGTTATCCAGGTGGTCATCGACAATCACCTGGCCAACAGCCAGCTGTAAGAGGATACGGATCCGGGATACAATATTCCAGAACGGTTAGCGGGCCCAAGTGGAAAACGTGCCATTGTTGCGAAATTATTAACATAAATATATGTGCTTCTAGGTGTGCTCAATGTGTGTGTTTTTTCAGCTAATTAGAATGTAATTTTGTATATCGTTGGTATAGTATTTACATGCCCTAGATTTTTTTATACATGTCTGCATTTAAAGCAATCAAAAGTAATCTTAAATAAATATGTTGAAAAGGAAGAAAAATTGCGGTATTCAATAATCGGGAGCTAAGTCTTTATTTCACAAAAAACGTATTGGTTTAATATTATCTGTGCATCAAAATAGAGTTTTTGTATTATTATTCCGTTGAATTATATTGCCTATAGTTGGGATTTACACCTTTAATAGGTAGAAAGTGACCCGCACTATTGAAGACCCACTCTTGCAGCGGTATTACCTCATCATCCGAAAATAATAGGAACAAGTACTTGAGGGTCGCACCCAAGAAGTAGCCCCTTTGCACGTCATCCGATTGGGCAGATTCTTTGTAGACATCCAGAATTCCAGCATATCCATACGGGCCACGGCAGTATTTCTCCAATGCCAAGACGAGATCACGTCCCCATTCTCTATACTTCTTGTCGCGGCTCAGACGCCAGAGTTTTAAATAGCTCTCTACAATTTCTGGTCGCAACGTATAGAAATTTCGCTGGAGGGATGCTATATCCTCCCGGGCTTCATCCGAGAAGCCCATCTCCTCTGGACCCAATCCAGTCGGTGACTGCCAATAGCCGTCGTGGCAAGTGTCCCCAATACCTATGCCAATCTGAGCATACTTCGCCCAGTGCTTCATCAGCGTTTGTTCTGCTCCCAAAGCAAAAAGACCGGCGGAAAAGCAATCCGACTGCTTCATCCGAGCGGTTCGCTTACCGTCTACGACCTCAGGTATGTAAATTACATCATCCGGGGTTATTTCGACCATATTCTGCACAACCGCTAGCATGGCATCTTTGAATACCCGCAAGGTTTCATCATCATTTCTTCCCGACTGCATCCAGGACTTCAACAGGTAGTCATAGAATCGATTTATCGAGCATCTAGAGTTCTCCCATCTACCATATTTCGTGCAGAATGAGTTCGGGTACAGGCCATCCGGCTTGGGCATATCGGCAAGCACCCGACGGATTCCCATCACAACATTTTTGTAGACTGGATTTCCGGTGATTTCACTGAGATAAAAGAACTCCAAGTGCAGAGCTCCAAACTCTGAGATACGCGCCACATCGGTGAGAGATCTTTTACGGAATTGGTCATCGTTGGGTACAATAAATCGCTGAGGTATTCCCGTGGGAGTCTCAAAGGCTGGCAGGATCTTATCGGCAATGTGTATAGCCTTATCCTTGTAAAGATCATCCCCAGTTACGGCGTACATAGTTAGCATTGGTCCCAGCATTCTAGAAGTAAGTTCAAAAATCGACAATGCCTGGTCGACGCGATCCAAAGTGAATGATTTCTTGATCCACTCCCTTGAACGGTGTAACTCCTTCTCCAGACCCATCACATACAGGGTGTCCAGGCTTTCAATGATAGTGGCACCCAGTTTGTGGTTACCGAACTCGCTGGCAAAGTTGACATGCCGAGAAATCGGACGGATTTCATTGGTGCCCCACGTGAACCTCGCATAATTTCTCCAAGCGTGCAGCATCATCTCCTTGATCTTTCGCCGCATAACTTCCGGTGTCTCCTCAATGGGATCTTTATCCTTTAAGCATTCTTTTTCGTCATGGCTGATAGCAAGGGCCATCAGGATGATTGTTAATGTTGCCATGGCAATGTAAAGGATTCTGGAAGTCCTTTTCGTAGAGTGCCATTTCTTATGCGCCCGACGGATGTTAAAAAAGAAGAAATACATTCCGATTCCAAGTTAGATTGCGCTTTGAGTAATGAGTGTAACACTGAACTTGACCAGACCTAGTAAGTTCCGGGCACTTGTTTAAACATTTGCACTTGGCGTTAGAGCTTGAGGTGAGCCTTATTATCTTTCCTCTCTATTAGAGTGAACAGCAAACGGGAACCATGATATTTTTATATATAATTTAATTTATTTAATTAATTATATTAATATTAATATATTAATTCTATAGAATCCATGCTTGACTACTTATTCGACGACTTGGTGCGCTGGCTGTGATTCGATTGCTTCCTGCGTCTCAAGGTGAGGTGCAAGGATGACAAATTCATATGTATTCTGACACGCAGGTCAAAGGGAAGTATAAAGGAGACAGTAGCGAGTCCACACTTGAATCCTTGCAATGCAGTGGCCTGCAGTGGCCAGAAGTGGACCGCCTTTACGGCCATCACAGCAGGCGCAGGCTTGGCTGTGAGTATCCTCGAGAAGCAGCTGCAGCTGATATCCAGCGATCTTGGCTCCTGCAGGATAATAATAAACTGGTACTGCTTGTACACTATTTCCTTACCCATTTAAGTGTCACTCTTATAGCTGAGCTTTTGGCAGATTGTGTCCAATAGCAGTGGAGGCAGTGGTGAGAGAAGCGTTCCCTCGCAGTTAGGAGTCTGCTTAGAGAGTTGTCTCCAGGTTCTTTGCTCGCTCTTTAAGCACAAAATTGCCGAACAAATCCTAAAGATCAGATAATTCCTTTGCGTACTTCACAGACCCGTAGAAAGCACGTGCCGGAGTCCGGATTGTTTACGTATAAACGTGTGAAAACAAAGAGAGAAACGAAGAGAGGTCTGGAAAAGCGCAGGCGCATTGAGGAAAACTCGGCAACTCTGTTCCCAGTTGGGCGGTTGAGATTTGATTTTCAAAGAGATTTCAAAGGATTGTAAATGGAATTGCAAGTGAAAGTGAAAGTAATGCCAGCTGTCAGGGCTAACTCAATAATATAATATAACATCTTCGTGTATACAATTGTTTTTTATTAATTTGAATATTTAATAATATATTACATAGCCCTACTGCTTAGATATTATATTGCGCATTTGCCGAATGGCCGTGACCAGACGCGGCTCGCAGCCGGTACTCAGAGTCAGATACTGATCCGGAGCAGCCTTCAGCAGCGTCAGAATCTGGGATAACTGCAGGTTGATGGACAAGCCCAGCTCCTCGAGTACATTGGACAGGTACTCGATGTCCACACTAAGTTGCGTGGCGGCCGAACTTGGCAGCGACTTGATTTGCAGTATCTGCGTCTGGTACAAAACGCAGCACTGCTCCACGACGAGGGACAGCAGGACGTCGGCACAGGGAATGGCTTGCGTATACTTAATGTTGCACACCTCCAGAGCCTGCTTCAACAAGGTGGATGGCGACAGCAGCAGTGGCTCCAAGTGCTGCGGCAAGGTGAGCAGGTACTGACCAATCTGTGTGATGCTCTCTTGCGGTGCAAAGCTAAACGATGGCATTTCAATGCCCGCCGCCGCCTGCTCCTGCACAGGCGGACGAATATGCGCCAAGTGCGTCTCGATCGGTTGCAGCAATATGTTGAGCGTTATGTCGTGTGTTTCTGTGAAATGACTCTTTAGGGTGGTGTAGATCTGAGGAAAGATTCCAAGGCTGTCGGTGGCTTCCGACTTCTTTTGCTGATAGTCAGCTATGCTGTTCAGCAGCTGAGTGCGTGCGGTATGATCACAGGTCTGGAAAATGGTGATAGGTCCCCGACTTGCTGGCTTGGCCAGCCTGCTGGCCAGAGTGGCCATGCGTGTGTGCAACTCCTGTTCGAATTGATGGAGCTGTAGCTGGAAATCGGCCAGACATTGCAACTGCGACATGGTGTACTGCAGCAGCGACCAGTTTTCGCTCTGCGCCGCATAGCTGCTAGACCCTAAACTCAGTCCAATTTGCCGCTGGATGCGGCCGAAGTTTTCCAGCTGCCGCTTGAAGATGCCATTTAAAAGGGTTATTAGTTTGCACAGGGCCAGGTCACTGGTAATGGACGAACAACGATCGCAGGCCTCTTTTAGCCACTCGTATAGCTTGCGGGTGCTCTCCTCCAGATGACGGACGCCATCACTGGGTGTAGCCTGGTTAGAGGACAGCCGATCCACCTGTCCAAATGGTAATATTTCATAAAATTAATAAAGTAAAGCTTAAGAAGATATAAGACTCACCTGAGTCGATAGCTGGGTCTCCTCCAGTCGCGGATATTGCTGAATAAACTTGTGAAAATACTCGAAAACCGCCTCGCCCAGCAGACGGTGCAGCTCCTCGGGCAAGGTAATGTGCGATTGCTCCAGCAAGGAGTTCAAGTGCAGCACAAAGCTATGATTCACCTGGGCGAACAGGGCCAGCATTTCCAATCTTTCGTTGGAGGTCTTTAAAAGCTGGAGAATATGCGCATCCCGAGTGGGTTGCAGTGCCGGAAGCAGCTCGGCAATCACCAGAAAGGGCTGCAGGCAATCCTCGCCGAAGAGGTTCGTGCACCACTTGACCTGCCGTTGGCAGTGCTCCAGCAACTCATCATAGTACAGAGTGAGAAACTGCTGATGCTGCGGCTGGGTTTCCACTCCCTGCAGCTCTAGGGTTTGCTTCCACTGCTGCTGCCAGAAGTTCTTCTGGACAGCCCGATAGTATTGCTGGAGTTGCGGCAATCGCTGGATGCTGGAAAAGATCTGGACGTAGTGCTGGGCCTGCTCCAAATTGCCCTCGGCAAAGCACTGAACCACGCTGGGCGAGGCCAGTGCCTCCAAGCGATTCTTAAAGTCCTCCACTTGGGTGAGACGTTCCGCGTGCCCTGGCAGCTGTTCTTGAGCCACAAGAGACTTTTGTAGGGCCGTCAACTTGTCACAAACGCCCTGCAAAGCAGAAATTAATACCAGGATTTTAATTGAGGGTGTGGCATTAAATACCTTTAGATCATTGCGCTCAAATCCATCCTCCAACTCGGCCAGCAGGTTCCCCCACCCATCCGACTCCTGCAGCGACTCCTTGGCCACCTGCAGCCGATGACTCTTGGTATTCAAACGTTCCAAGGTGGCCATGCACTCTCCCGTTTCGCTTTGCACCGCCGCCACCTCCAGTCGCATGGCACTCATCTTCTCCTGCAGACAACGAACCTCTCCCTGCAGAGCTACGGATTCCTTGGCAATTCTGGGCATGCTGGCTACTACCTGGCGGCTGGATTCCTCTACGGCATTGTTAACCTATTCATTGGGGATCTTTTATCAATAAACATTGCAGATTGAAAGAGTGCCAAGTGCTCACGTTGAATATGTACAGCTGCAGCTTGGCCACGTAGCTCCGGATGAAGGAGGCGGCAGCATCGCTGTCGTCGCGTCCATTCTCCTCCACGAACTTTTTGTAGTTGGCATTTATCCACTCCGCAGGACTAAAATTTGTCCCAGAAAGAGCCGACACATCCATGGTGACGTTGATGTTGGGACGGTATGGTATGACCGTTTGTCGTTACAAAATATATATCGGCATACCTAGCAGAACTCACGAGATAGAGATGGACCACGAATGTATTCATTCAATACATTTTATTGTCTTAAAATTATTTATAAAATAATTTTAGCTCAACTTAATATATATAATTAATATTAATAATTGTATATTTAATTTATTAAAAGAATACCTAATACTTTTTATTTTATTATTTTACGCCCCTTCCCCATATAACGTCATGCGCATGCCTGGTCACATCACGTCACGAGCTTATCTCTAAACCAGCTTCTCAATTCACAACACAATTTTTCATCGTAGCAGGCAATATTTTGATTTTTAGGCTTATACTTTTGATAATTAAAACATGTCACTTGGCAATGCCGATCCTTGGCACGTAGACAATCCAAAAACTAAAGAAGACAGCACAGAGCCCACCAATAACAGCGACTCTTTCGAGGACAACTTCACGCCCGCAAAAGAGAGCACAGCGCCCGCAAAGGACGCGGAAAGTCCTGCAGGACATGAACCGCTGCCGGACTCAAGCGACTACCTAAAGCTACTAGGTGCGAGGTTATCCTAACCAAGCCAAGATCCGTTCATTAAATCATATTTGTATTTTTTAGAACGGAAGCTGGCCAGGGTGCAGAAGGGTAACAAACTCTTAGACAACCTTCGGGACAAGCGGCAGGATTGTATGCGGGGATTACTGGAATCCGAAGGAGTGCCAATTTCCATATTCGAGCAGTTCCTCGAACTTGATACACCCATTGAGAGCGGGCGTCTCCATCGCCACTTGCTGCCAGTACAGGCTGTGACTGTGGGGGAAACTGTGTATATTGTGGACCACGACGCCCTGCAGCGTTCGGAAGAAGAGGAGGATCAACACTAACTAAAATCACAATGGATTCCCTATTCGGCAACGTCTTCTTGTTTCTCACGGAGCTGGCCTGGAAGAGTCGCCTCACCATACCCGTTCTGGTCACCACCGCGTTCCTCGTGATGGACATCCGCCTGCAGATCGAGATTAACATACAGTCCGGCCAATTTGTGAGTTGAAAACTTTACCCTGCCACACATTGGTGGCAACGTACATTCATCCCAAACTAGCTAACAATATAGTTTAAGACATTAAATCGCTTATTGGAGTCAAAAAATTAATGTTTTCCTATGTCTGTAAATATATTTGAATTTTTCAAAACAGAACGCCAGCGACGAAGACAATGCCTTGGGTGCCCACGATCATGGTATGGATGAGAGCGGCAGTGACACGTACACGGATGATCTCGAGGAATATAACAGCGAATACACCAACGATGATGGCAACAATAGCGAGACTTCTCACTACAGCATAGACATCTACGATCCCTGGGGCTCCGACTGGGATGCCGAAGACGATGTCGAGGCTATCTATTCTCGACAGGTGCCGCTTTAAGACACATGCACAATTTTAAATTAAGCGTAATTGGGCCAGATAAGCTAGCTTTATATTATCTACATGTATATATACTCAACGATATCGAACCCCTAATATTTATCCATTTCATGCCGTAATAATAAAACAATCAGCATTAAGGGCATC
Source organism: Drosophila kanapiae (assembly GCA_008042475.1). NCBI lineage: Eukaryota > Metazoa > Arthropoda > Insecta > Diptera > Drosophilidae > Drosophila > Drosophila kanapiae. The sequence goes on along the minus strand of VNJM01001488.1, from coordinate 342,916 downwards.
ATCCGTTTTTATTGTTCATTTACATGTAGAGTTTGATCAGCTCGTCGCTCACAGCCGACGGCGTCAGAATTCCCAAATCGGTGAAGAGCAGCGTGATATAGACGGGTGGCGTGTAGTCCACCAGTGGGTGCACTTTGCTCACATCGTTAAGGTGCTTCCGGGAGTACTAAATGGAGGCAGTTTTATTAGGATTTATGATTCAGAAAGGGCTTGAACTCACCTTATACTCATCGGGCAGATCCCGCTGGTTGAGTGGATATAGACGAGAGAACTTGAAACTCTCGGAGAGAACGTAGAAGGGCTTCTTCATCTCCCGGGCGCATAGGCCCATGGTGTAGGAGCCAATCCGATTGATAATGCCGCCACTTTCCACCACTGCTTCAGCGCCCACCATGACAAAGTCCACGGATTCCATCACATAACCGGTGGCCGAGTCCAAAATTATAGTGCAATCAATGCCAGCTGCCTGCAGTTCTCGCACCATCTCTTCGCTACATAGGGGAAAGGTTAATAAAGGGATTTATTGGGGAAAACTTGTGTTACCCGGGATTTCCAGTGCCACCTTGTGTCACATATACATGGAAGGATTTCTTGTTCTGGGAGGCCGTAATCAGGGCCTTGAGGACCACACGGGATCGGGAGTGTGTCAATATGCGGCAACCATCACTGATGAAACGCTGAGCCTGGTGGGCAATAACCTTCGAGGGAGATGCAATAAAGATTTCGTAAAATTGAGCAGAACTTCAATTAGTTGGCGTGTCCAACCTGCCGTGAGTTGAGCAGCTTGGTGAGAAAGATCTTGCCGCGATGCAACATTATCTGGCGGCACTCCTCCATGTGCTTGTCGTCCAAACTGAGCGTAATAAACCGGCAGAAGAGCTCGCCGGCGGATACGATGGCAGCGATGGACAAGTCTGTGTTACGCATGGCGGCCACCGCTTCCCGCATGGTTGTGTGCAGGATGTGAATGGTGCCAACTGGGGGAATATGGCATAAAAGATGAAGGATGTTCGTAAATCCTTTGTAAAATAGAGTCAGAACATACATTGTTTCTTTTCCAGGATCATGAGCAGTGTCCTAATGGCCGCAATGCCCGATGACAGATCCCTGTCCTCTTCCAGCAGCTGCAGGAAGTATTTGACGACATCTAAGATCAGATATATATAATAAACTATAGCTATTTGTATCTATAAATATATTTAGCACACCAAAATTCGCATTATTCTCCGTAATTTGCGGCATTTTGTTGAAATTGAAAGAATCCGCGAGTTGCTGCTGCACGTCAACAAAATTGAACAGCTGTTTGTGGCTAAAACAACAGCTGTTGGAAAGCATTTTCCAGCACAGTCAGAGAGCATTCGCAGCCATTTCCAACACAGTGCACCGGCTCAGAATGTTGGAAAGGCTTTAGCCCGGCACCAAGTGTTGGAAAGCGCTGCGATCGTTCTCCAAAACGTAAACAATCAAAAATTGTTTATTTTGTTTTATTTTTCGGCATAAAATCGAAACAAAATCCCCAGCATGAAAATCAAGTAAGTCGCTGGCAACGCAAACGAAGAGTTCCACTTGAGTCAGCAGCCGAAAGCCAGCTAATCGACGGGTAAGGAGCGATCCGCAAGTGGTGGAGGAGCCACGCCACCATGTTCAAACTTGAGTCCTACATCACTCCGATTCTGCTGAACTACGTGGCCAAGTATGTCAAGAACTTCCGCGACGAGGATGCCCAGGTGTCGCTGTGGGAGGGCGAGGTCAGCTTCCAGAACTTGGACCTGCGCTTGGAGGTGCTCGAGGAGGAGCTCAATCTGCCCGTGGAGCTGGTCTCCGGCCACATCCATGAGCTGAGCATACAGGTGCCATGGACCAAGCTAATGTCCGAGCCGGTCAAGATCGTCATCAACACCATTGAGTTTGTAGCCAAGCTGCCGGATGGCGAGAGCAAGGAGCGCCGTGCCTCGTTTCAGGAGGAGCAGCGCCGCAGCTCGAAACGATCGGCGGCGGAGTCAGCGGACCAGCAACAGCAGCCCAAGAGCCCCGCCCCGGCCAGCAGCTCCAGCGTTGTCAACAAGATCATCAACAACATCACGCTGCAGTGCCACAACATCATCCTGAAGTACGTCGAGGACGACATCGTGGTTTCCATGAATGTTCAGTGCCTGAACTTCACCTCCGCCGGCGAGGACTGGAAGCCCACCATGGTGGACGTGCATCCTGTGTCCGTGGTGATGCGGAAGCTACTGCAGATATCCGATTTAACCATCTGCCTGGACAAACGAAACACGGCTGGGAGGATTGAGGTGTGCCAGGAGCCGGTGCTCTATCGCTGCAGCCTGGAGTGTCGCGTGCTCCGCAAATACAATGCCAACACGGTGAGCACCTCGAGCACCACCCGCGTGGGAGTGCTCACCAAGGCGTTAGACATCAACGTGTCTTCCCTGCAATTCCCCATGGTGATGAGACTGGTGAAAATGCTCATCAAACTAAAGCCAGTTGCGAGCAAGGAGGAACCGGCTAAGTCAGAGGAGGAGGAGGAAACGGACGAGAGCCACTCGTCAAGGCAGCGCGACGAACCCCGTGGACAGAGCATGCTCTGGTGGGCCTGGAATATGTTGCCCAGCTTTGAGAGCGAGGTGCCCACTAACGTTTGCGACGAACGCGTTGGCCACGCCTTCGACATTGGGATCTACGCAGAGGAGCTGAACTTCCATCTGAAGAACTCGGAGTACTTCACCGACCACAGCATGGGCGGCATCAAGCGGATACGCTACACTCCCATCCTGAGGATTAGCCTGGGCGGGCTATACTACGAGCGATCGGACCTGAAGGAGTGCGACTGGACAAATGTCAAGGCGGGACTGTCCAGCATGTGCATGGAGCCGCTGGGCGTCTACCGAAGCGAGGATGTCGTCGATCGCAACCTGGTCAACACCGAAGCGGTGAGTACACTGAGAGTGAAAGGCGGCTGCCCTTCCTATGTACATGTACCTTCCTCCTTCTGCATCTCCACAGTTCATCGATGAGCGCTCCTTCATCGACAAGAGCCTGTTCGACGAGCACTACATGTTTGCCGATCGGACGTGGTGCAGCTACAACTTCGAGGACTATGTCGCCCGGAATACGGATGAGTACATGCTGTTCCGCAGCCCCGTGCTGGCATTCGACATTATCGAGTACAGGGCCAAGACGAACAGCCATCCTTCAGTAGCAGAGAGCCAGCACAGGGATTCGGGTCTTCGCATGCAGTACCGCCTGCTGTCCGCCGGCATCACCTTTCACTTTTCACAGTCGCTTGCGCAGGTTAAGAATGTAATTACCGATTTAATTAGTCCTTACGATTACTCGGGCTATCATTCAGAAACGGTGAGCGACACGAAGGTCCTTGAGGAGCACTCGGACATGACCGTGCCGGACTTGGAGTATCTGGCGGCCCTTGTGCCCACCTGCAACTACAAGATCGAGCTGCGCAACATTGTCGTTCAGTTGTATCCGCGCCAGCAGCAGGACGACACGTCGGCGAGTAACCAACACCAGCTGACCACCACAGTGAAGCAGTCCCTGCTGCCGTATCTGCAGCTAAGAATTTCCCTGGTCGAGGGCACCATTTGCGGTCCAGCGAATCCCGAGCGCCTCGTCCAGCTGATCACTCATCTGCAGGACAAGCCGCGAGAGGTGGTCAATGCCTGCTACAACTGCTATAGCTTCAGCTTTAAGAATGTGACGCTGATGATTCTAAACACCTCACCGGACAGTGGACAGGCCAAGCTCTTGAGCATTCCACGCATGCAGGGGAACTTTAACCGACTGCTCCTTCCCCATCTGTGGCGGCAGAACGAAGCGGCGGCCCTGGAAAAGGCGGAACTTAAGTCAGAGATCATGGCCTTGGAGTTCTCTAAGCGGGAGCTGATCATTGCCAAGCGCTTAGTTCCGCTCATTTCAAGCTTTGACGGCGCCGAGCTCTGCCATCTGGCCTACATAGTGTCCCAGGTGAATGTCCATTCCGATGTCATCAAGCTGCAAACAGTGGGCACCAAGCTGAGCATGAGCTACCACAAGTATCACTCGCACTTGGCTGCCGTGGGTTCGCTGCAAGGCATCCAGGCAGACGTTGTTCACACCAAGATGAATGCGCGGAACGTGGTTCTGTCCACGTCGACGAATGCCAACAATAAGTGGTTGGAGATGCAGCTCCAGGTGCCCCTAGAGGAAGCTAATACGGAGGAGGAGAAGACGCCCGGCACCATGGTGTGTCTCTGGCTGGAACCCTTTCGCATTACCACCGATATTTACATGCTGCAGTTTCTTAACTGTTCGCATCTCAACGGAAAGCCGAAGCCAAAAGAAAACGGTAGGGATATCTCTCCTAGATCGTTGATAATTATAAATGTGAATTAACTTCTCCTCAGAAGCTGATACGGAGCTGGAGACCCTCAGCCAGTCGGAGCCACCTATCGCGCAATCCCTCTCCAACTACTCCACCATATCCGCCATGAACGATCTGCAGCCGCGTCGCATCAGCAGGAACACCAGCCGAAAGATCTCTGTACCCGAGGAGACCGTCCATCTGAGCTCCGAGCGCGATGAGAAGCATACTCAGACGGAGCCCTTAAACCTAGTAACGAGCAGCCACAGCAGGCCGAAGGTGGCTGCCTTTGATCCCACGCAGCTAGTGCATCGGTTAAGCAATCTGGTAGTGCTGGTGGAGATCGCCCAGGCCAAGGTAGACGTGTGCGAAGTGATGATGCGTAAGACGCCCGCAGAAACGGATGTGGAGTACACCTCCATTCGTTTGCCGAACGTCAAGGTAAAGTCCGGCAATTGCGATGCCATCCAGCGTGGCAATATCAGATCTGTTGTCTGGGTCTCCACCAAAGCCGAGCTATTCAACTGGGTCATCGACCTGAACGAGTTTAATGTGTGCTACCGCCGGGCGAGTGTCACCGAGATGATAGTGGCTCCGGTGAGAACCACCATAACTCTAGCTCTGTCCCATAAGATAGCCGAAGCAGGGGAAGAAAGAACACATCAGGAGAGAAGAAGCAAGACAGCGGAACAAAGCACATACTCCATAAATGTGCATGTGGACATGTCGGCCATTAATATATTTGCTCAGCGGGTGAAACTGCTGCACGAGCACTGCCAGATTCTTGCCAAGATGTACTGCTTGACTTGTCCGGATGAACCTGCTTCATCCAAGTGGAAACCCGCTGAAATTAAGCCCAGACTTGAGGTTTATACTGGCAGTGCGCAGAACTATACGGTGATCAAGGAGTTCCTGGAGCTGGATCCCAACTTTGAGGCACCTAAGCCGGAAAGTGGTAGGATATAATAACTTATTTTGCATAGAGACAATATTATTATTATTTCGTTTCAGCCCCTAAGAACTCCCTTGTAATCTTCTGCCAATGGACCATACCCCGAATCTGTTTCGAAATGGAGAACTCCATTGCTTCTAAGCATAGTAAAATCGTGGTCACTTTGGAGGATCTCCTCCTCAATATAGACAGACACAGTGACTTCACAAAGATCACCACAAAAGTGGAAAACTTTGGTCTTAACTTTTACGAGCAGAACCAGCATCAGGAGTGGGAGAGGAAGGAGGATTTTCACATCAAAATGCTGGGTGATGGTGGTACAAACTTGCCCCTGTTCAGTGTGGTGGTCACCACGGTCAGTCTGCAGGATCTGTATGCGAAGATTGGGGCAAGAAATCCTCACAACAAGCAGCACACTATCTCGGAGGTTCTAATCGAAGTGCAGCCAATTGAAATGATACTGGATTTGGATCAAATAACCGAATTTATGATACCCCTATGCGAGGTCCTTGAAATAATGACAAGTCCCAGCCCTGAACAGGCGGAGAATTCTTCCTGTTGTCCGCCACCAGTTCCCAACCAGATTACGACAGTTCAGGACCTGCCCATGGTGCATTTGAACAGCAAAGGTATCTACGTTTATCTTCCTTTATCGACGGGGAGGAAGAGCTGCAGTGTCTTGCTGCTCAGGGTAAGTTCTTACGACATTTTTGCCTAGTTTTGTTCCTCAATCAATCTGATACATTTTGGCAAACATTTGAATGCAGTGCAACATCGCTCTGTTTATAAAATTAATTATTATCTATCTACCAATCTATTGTTGAAATACTCAAGCTTGATATCCCGTAAGCGACTCCTTGCCAGTGTATTTATATATTTTCCCTTAACAGCTCGAGAGCATTCAGCTAACGCCAAGCCTGGAAAATCCCCTGGTCCGGCAGCTCGTCCGCCCTGATATCTACCAAAAGGCCGCCGAGCTGAATATGCTAAATACGCCCGGTGCCCTGGTCGAGGATCGTCAGTATGAGCTAAGCGTTAGGCAGGTCTCCCTGTCCACCGGCAATTGGAAGCAGACACAGAGGTATCGACGCGAGAAGAGTTTGGCCAGCAAGCACAACAACCCCGCCTTTGAGTGGAACAACCAGGGTCAGGCCACCGAACTGGACCACATGGAGATATTCAAGGACTTTGATTTCATCATGATCTACGCTCCGGCCATCAGCTACGACCGCTATCTGGTGTGCGGCCAGAGTGTGGAGTACAATTGCGTGACGGACTTTGTGTCCTCGCTGAACACACATCAAATCAGTCTGATTAGCTGCCTCATAGTGCGTATCCAGCGACTAAGTTGCATCATTGATCAGGTCTGTGTGCCGAAGAACGATGATGCGCTCAACAAAAGATCCGTCAGAGAACTGGGCGAGGTAAGCGGACGAGGTAGTACCGCCAGCGACACCGCTTTGTACTCCCCATCTTATCCAAAGAAATGCAGTCAAAAGCTTTCGAATCGACAGAGTTCCAAGAAGGATCAAACGGAGAAGCAAAGGAGCTCCAGTTTCTTGGACGCGAGAGGCAGTAGTGACATCTTTTACGGATCTTGCCAAAGCGATTCGGGCATCAACTTGTCGGGCACTCGGGGAAGGGGAAACCAAAGATCCCTTCATGCAGATGATCTTCATCGCGGCTATCCACGAAGCGTCAGCTTTGTGGCTGGGATATTTGTGCTGAAAATCTACGATGTACTGGAACTGGAGGATGTGGAGTTGGAACGACCGGCAATGAAGCCGCTTCTATTGATTCTGGTCTCCCAGCCCAGTTTCATGGCCACGCAGAACCTGAAGGCCTCCGTAACCCAAGCCTCGATTTTCAATATAAATGTAAACGTGGCTACTCCTTCGATAGGGGAAAGCAACCCGGATTTGGATCAGTTCAATGAGTCCATCTTCGACACTTTGCCTGGCCAGCTGAGCAGCTCGGGCATTCCTCCTCCCCTACTGACCATGAGGACGCAGTTCGATCGCCTCCAGCAAAAGGAAATGGATGTGGAGCTGCGAAAGCCCATCCTGCTGCGATTGTGTGAGACGAGGATTAAGCAGCTGGCCAGTGATGTGATTCGCATCTACACGGTCCTTAACGAGACTCCCTGCTTTGCCGTACGCAGCCAGCGTCCCGTGGAGGAGGGTTCGCAGCTCCGGCAGATGAAGGCGAACTGCTACAACGCCGACAGGTTGCATATATCCAGTGATCGCATCACCATCAAGTTCTACGACGAGGAACGCTCGTACAAGTGCAGCCTGGTGTGCCTGGACTTTAGCACCCGCATCAAGTTTAGTGCCCGTCCCCAGAAGGCTGTCATAAGGTCCACTTTGGGTTCCATCTATGTCCAGTCTGGCGGAAAGATGTTGCTGCATCCGTTGCTGATGCGTATGTCGGTGGATCTGGTCAGTGAGCCGTGGTGCGATGAGCTTCTCATCAATGCCACCTTCAAGCTCAATTTCCTGCACGTAGATGCTGGAGTTATGAGTATTTTGCAACTGCAAAAGGCCCAGGATGGTGTCAGTAGGATTCGGGATTATGCCAATCAGGAGTGGCAGCAATTTCTGCAACGTCGTCCTGTATTGGGCACACCGGAGGAGATCGCGCCCTGTGACCTAATCAAGTGCACGCCGTCCCATGAGTCGATAGAGCGTTTGAAGCGGCCTCTGAAATCGAATGCTGAATTCTACCAGGATGATCTCAGGTGAGAAGTGTCTCGGTGATTCCTGGATTTGTGACAAACCACTTGGTTTCCCTTTTCAGAGCTGGTGCCTTTCAGTTTGTGTATCTTAACTCGGAGTCCGTGCTGCCCATGCCCTACCAAGTGCAGATCATCAAGAAGAACTATGGAATTATTTGCTGGCGCTACCCACAACCCCGCCAGATGACCAGCATTCACATATATCCAGTGCCCATGCCAGTTAGTAAACAAATAAAAAGAGAGTCTGGAGCCAGCTCAAACATCGTTTGGCGTTACTTATCAGAAAGCTTCTATTGTCTTTGGTTTAACTTCCTTTTAATATTCTTTTTTTCCCATTAAAAGGTCAGCCATCCCATACACATCAGATGCCGCATGGAGTACTTTAGTGAGACGCACGAAACCTTCCTGCACTACTGCGATTTTATGCTTTCGGAGACCGCCACCAGGCAGCTGTCGCCACCGGATCGTCCCATCTGTGCCACTATCTGGAGGGTGGTCATCTTACAGTCCTTGATAGCTGTCGATGGCACCTGCTTTGAAGGCGACACGGATGAAGAGCTTTCGGTAAGCCTGATGGTGAGATTCTTTCTGATTAACTTATCTCACGTACGATTCCATCCAGATCGAGTACATCCACTCCGACTTCAAGGCAGACGAAAACAATGACTTCATTTTGCATCCCAAAGTTCTGGTGGGTTGCATGCGCATCGATACTGTCTTTAGGGCCGAGAAAGTGCCCAAACTGCAGTTGTTGCTTTGCTGCCAGGACATCGAATTGAACTTCCTGAATCAGCCAGATGCTGGCGGAGAACTGCCGCCACTCCTGAAAGAATATAACCTCAGGCAGAACAAGGAGACTAGCCAGACCTTTCTTACAGTGCACGTGGAAGACCTGCAGATGCACTCCACGATATATTCCAAGAACGACTTCAGCCTGCAGACCGAACTACGCAGTCGGGTTAAGTGCCTGGATTATGGATTCCTCAACATGCTGGACATCGTGGAGCCCATGAAGTTCACAAGCTACGCAAGAATAACCAACAATTGTCCCCGTTCCTCGGTGGAGGCTAATTTTGTGTTCGACAAACTGCGCTTCAACTGCGCCCCCTATGTGATCCATACCCTGCTGAGTTCCAAACAACATTGGCAGGAGGTGCTGCAGCAGCGGGCGTCCCGGCACGCCCTAATGCCCAAATGCTTGGTGATCAACCGGCTGCAGACACCCCTTTGCTTTGGTCAAAGCGGCACAGTGGAGCGAATTTTGGTGGCGCCCAGTGAAGTGCAGTTCTATCACTTCCGAAGCTGTTCTTTCCGGCAAGAGCTGACCTTCTTCATCACGAATCCGCACACGATGCAGTCGGTGGAGTCGAGTGATCCCGTGCCCATACCCCTGAAGTTCGAGGAGGAGCACAAGGTTCAGCACTTACGCGTGGGAGATTACTGCATTACCCTCAAGATGTCCAAACTGTCAGCCACGCAGATATATATTCTTGTTAAGGGACAAATCGAGGTGATTAGCATGGTGCCCTACAGTCTGATCACAGAGTTTCGGGTGGAGGGAGCCAGCTATGGCGAGAATGGACCACCGGAGCACGAGCTGTCCTCCAAGGAAAGATCCTCCTTCTACCAGCCAGTTACGCGTAATTCTGATATAAATATGCGGTAAGTAAATGGAGTTTACAAAATCAAATCTGTCTTATGGCAAAATGGTTTGTGTATAGCGTAGTGTGATCGAAAATCTTAGGCATGTTTACAGCATCTAAAAATCGTTTTCTCTTCAGCTTAAAGTTCAGCGCTGGTCGTGGTAAGGGTCGCACTGGTGACATCCCATTAAAGGCCAACAATAACAACCTTCCTTGGCTGGTGAAGGTGCCGACGCATTCAGCCCAGCAGTTTATCAGCCTGTGGGTTCGAATCCTGCGCGAAGACATTGTGGTGGCGAATCCCACCGAGGACTTTCAGCCACAAAAAATACTGATCTGTATTTGGCCCATCTTCGAGGTTTGCAATATGCTTAACAGTGATGTCCAGGCGACTGAAAATACCAGTGAGGAGAGCTCCACCATCGCAGCGAAGGGCGGTAGTTGGGCTCTAAATACGGCTACCACTCACACCACAGAGCATACCGTAGCCTTTAAGTTTTCGTAAGTTTCTTATAATTCTTAATACAAGTAACGATCAGATTTTGTAATTAATCTTAAAATTACAGGAGTCCATTGCGTGATACTTCTGAAAGTGAGTACACTCTGATGCTGCGATCCATGGACTGGCACAAGTTCTTCCATTACGATTCCAACGTTTGGTCCATTGAGAATGCGCTGGACAAGCTGGGCCAGGCCTCGAAAGTCAAGTGGCCACTAAACGATCCCGAAGAACTCCGCTTGGACCGCAAACTGACACCTTGCCCCAATCCGTTTGATGTCAATTACCAGACAAGGGCCACGAGAGAGTTTTCATGTACTTTGGGTCTGGATGTGACTGCCTGGGCTATGTTTATCAACGCCTCTGGCTTGGACGTAAGCCTCTGCACAATCAAGGAGCCGACACGCATTCTGCTTCAGGCCAACAGTTTGGAAATGCTGCCCAGTATAGCGAGTGCGTTCACCATTCAAGTTTTCTTAAACTCGGGGTGGATAGCCTCAACGCCCATTTGCTTGGAGGAGCAGACAGCGCAGAAAACGGATAATAATGCTGGAAGAACGCTAGCGCTGCGCATTAACTCCTTTGTGGACATAGTAATAGTGGACAAAGAGCAAGTGATTCGTCTAATGCTGGAATACAAAAAGGAAACCGACTGCCGCCGGGTTTTCAAATTGCGTTCCAAGTTCGTGTTGACCAATTTCACGGATATAGACCTAAATGCTTTGCCTTTGGCTATGGACCACAAGGAGACCGCCACGCGGGAGGAAGTGGATGCATATGCCATTGCCAAGCAACCACGCAGTCTGACATCGGCGGATGCCAGCAAGAACTGGTAGGAACTGGTCTTCCCTCTATTATTTTCTTTATATTTATCTAATTTATTAACCAATCTTTCCCGCAGCATTGGCACAACCCTGGATGCTTTTTACGATCTTAAGGGCAAGCACAACTGTGATACCGCATTCGTGTATTTCGTTTGCTTTAGTGTCGGTGGCCATCGGGACATTTCCATACCCATACCTCTGGCCATACCCTTTACCAGACGCTGCTTTAGCTTGCAGGCGGGACGCGAATCCATTCCCCTGATGATCACCCTGATTGAGAAGGACAACGTGCACTATCTGAACGTTTTCAGGGACACGGCGCCGGCCATTATCATCAGCAACAATACGAACATAAAGTTCATTGTGGCACAAACGAGTGCCTCGGAGAACAGCAATGTTAGCTGCACGAATTCCGAGTTTGCGGGCAGGCACTTTGAGTGGAACCAGTTGGTGTTGGACCACAGCAAGTGCTATTATACACCGCCGCAGATGTATGCCAACTTTCCGGACGTCGAGTTCACCATGTGCAATCTATCGCTGGCGGCATATAAGGGTGGGAAACAGTGTGCCAAGAACAAGATTGCCTGGTCGAAGCCAGTGCGGACCGACAAGACGTGGCAGAAGTTCCTGCACATACCCAACCACGGCGACGTGAAGGTGGTGGTCTGTGATAAGCATCGGGTTATACGGCTGAACATCTACTATATAGCGCAGCAGTTGGAGTTCTCGGTGAAGGACTTACGATCGCGCTTAACCAAGCCCGAGACAAGTTTACTGGCAGCCGAGGAGCCGGAGCTCTTAAAATCGGAGGAGAAGTCTCAAGAGAAGAGCGATCCTCTGCCGGATATGGTGGCCTGTGCCCACTTCAGCGAGGAGTGCGAAACAAAGCTGCAAACCAGGATCAAGATCTTCATCAAGAGTTTCGTGTTCAGCCTGCAAACGGACAGTCGCGAGAACGACTATTTGAAGACGGAAGTGTGCAATATCTACGCCGACGACGTAATGGCAATCTACGACGATGTCGACGCCGACAAGGAGGATCAGCGGGAGCTTCGCTTGCAGTTACCCAACTTGCAGGTAGACAACCAGTTGTACTCCAGTGGAAAGTATGATTTCCCGGTTCTGCTTTGCGCGGAGAAACTGTACAGGCGGAACTGTGCCCTGCCGCAGGTCTATGACCTAGACGCCGTCTACAAGCTGCAGGCTCAGCGTGCTCCCGTCTCCCTGTTCACCTTTGTCTTCTACCAGGACGAGATGCAGCTACAGAGTGTCCGTTGCCAGATACCACCCTTCCGTGTCTACATCGAAGACGCCTACCTTAACCAGCTGCTAGAGGCACTCCTTGAGTGTGAGCCATCCAATTGTGTGTACATTCCGACTGCGGAGCAGGATAGAATCCTTCTGGCTGCCGGGCAATCCCTGCTGCCCGACCAGGTTGTGGCTCAATCTCTGTACATATCGGAGCCCCTGCGTCTCAATAGTTTTACGGTGGAGCCACTGAGTCTACTGCTTTCCGTCCATACTTCGTCGAGGCTGTATATAGCCTTGGATCATTCCCCACTCTCCTTTTCCCGATACGAGCGGCAACAAATCCTCACAGTTCCCATGCGTTTCGGCCAATCCTTGGGCCTGCACTACCTCAGCGGCGCCATCTTCGGCGCCGGCTGGGTCGTTGGCTCGCTGGAGATCTTGGGCAGTCCCAGCGGACTGGCTCGCTCGTTCAGTACCGGTCTTCGTGACTTTGTCTCCATGCCCGTGCAAGGCCTCTTCCGCGGACCCTGGGGCTTCCTGGTGGGCGTGACCCAAGGTTCTGCCTCTCTGCTGCGCAACGTGACCGCTGGCACTGTGAATTCCGTTACCAAACTGGCCGGTTCAGTGGCCCGGAATTTGGACAGACTCACCCTGGACGCCGAGCACATCGAGCTGACGGAGGCCAGGCGAAGGGCAAGGCCTCAGGGCTTCGCCGATGGACTGACCCAGGGCCTGACCGGCCTGGGTATCAGTCTGCTGGGCGCCGTCGGCGGATTGGCGCATCACACGTTGGAGGCGCGCACATCTGTCGGCGTTATTGCTGGCATTACCAAGGGTATCGTTGGAGCGTTCACGAAACCCATCAGTGGAGCTGCCGAAATGCTGGCTCTTACGGGCCAGGGTGTCCTCCATACGGTGGGCTTTAATGCAATGCCCCTGCAGGTGGAGCCCAGTATAACGAGGAATGTTTCCCTGCATGGCAGTTCGTCGCGTATTTGGAGCTATCTGCCCGAGGAGTTGAGTCACGATCAGATGTTGTTCTTCTCTGAAATCACCCTGCTGGTCAGCACACAGCTACGGCCGGCTCTTGTCTTCCTTACCTCTTCCGTGCTGGCCATCATGCAGCCCGACTGCGAAGACCTGACCTTTGCCTCGCCCGTTTCCAAGGTGGATGTTGTGGCGGATCGAGAGGATCCATCGAAGCTCTACCTTAGCTTGAAATCGGAGAGAAAGGATGATCTGGAAGGGGTGAGCTTCTAATTTAATGTATTTTTATTTCTGTCAATTTATTTATTTGGTTTTTTCTTAGCAACTAAACTATACCAACGAGCGCATCATGAAGTTCCTGAATGCGTCGCGGCTTCAAAGCATTGCCAACGATTCGCTGAATGATCTGTTGCAGCTGCACGAACAGGATGTTGACGACCGAATCCAGCGTCAATCACAATGTATCTTCTACATTAAACCGAATATAGGCGAGCATTTGATTCACTACCTTAAGGTAATTGGTCGGATAAAGGAGTGAGGCCATGCATACGTGTCTGGATTAGTCTAAAGTATTCTAAGGATAATGTGTGTGTTTTATGCCAAAAAAAGACAATTTTTTTGTTACATTTTTACAATAAAAAATAATGAAAAGTAAACCAAATGTCTTTAACTTAAACTTTAGCAATGCCCGCAGTGCAAAGGTGGATGGCGGCGGACTCCAATTCCAGAAAATCCAATTCAATAAAATTGGTTTTTCGCTAAAACCGCCCCCCCTGAAGCCAAAACAATGAAACTTAAAACTTACAGCTCGAACGTGGATGCCGCTTAATCATGGCCAGATAAAGCTAGCTAAGGCAAAGCCATCGGAGATTGCAAGAAACTTGTAAAAATTAACCTGTCGTCCGCAAAAACCGCCGAACGGAAGGAAGTGCTTCCCATTTTTTCGAGTTAAATATAATTTGCTTGGCTTTTCAGCTGCACAGAGGGAAACGTTTAAAAAATAACTTGAATCTATTAAGGATCAAGTTGAGACAATCAAAAGTCTAAAATATAAAACAGAAATCTTTCTTATAAATACAAAATAATATATAATACTTCGATAATTTCTTATAAATATTCATCATTTTTTCTAACTTTTTGTATTAACTCTCTTAAGTATTAAGTATTTTCTCTGCCTGTTCTTTTTTGCTAGCTTTCCGGGTTGGTTGGTTGCCTGGGTTTTGGCCTTCTATGTGTGCGGCGGTGCACGACCCAAAGATTCAATTATGGGCGGTTGGCGGCCGGCTCTCGCCGCATCCGCAGCTTTGGCCCAAACCAAGTCGCTTATTGAGGCCCCCGGTTGGCCTTCTTTATGTGTTTGACATGTCTCCGGAGGGGGTGTGAGTGTGTGTGCCACAGATTTGCACACGGATCCCGTGGATTCCTGGGCAAAAATGTGTGTGTGTGTTCGTCTATTGTTTTATGTTTATAAAGGTGGGCATTTAACGACTCTACTGTGCCTCGCCCTAAAGTTGGCCCATTGTGTCCGCTTCCGCATGTTGTCCCCGGTCGCATATTTATGCCGCAGACACACACACATTAGTACACAGCGATGCCGTGTGATTTGCTCTCATAAGTAGGCTACGTCCTGGAGCCGGTAGGATCTTCATTAATGAGCGAACGAACCTGTGACCGACCAATACTGCCCATCTGGATCTGAATTTGATTGAGGCGCAGCTAACGACCTGCATTTAAAAGGCTTTTCAGCCTGCACTTAAGTGTGGCACACAAACACACACACATGTGTGTGCAAAAGTGGCCACAAGGCCATCGACCAATGTATTATGGCGGCGTCTCCATTTTCTTTTGTGCTTCAAACATGGCCTTGGCGAGGCAGGGGCAGAAACGTAGTGGTACTTGTTTAGTATGTGCCATTAAGATAAGCCAATAGTTGGTCAGTTTCGCGGCTAAGTACGAACTAATCAAAAAAATGTTATGCCCTTTGTTTATTGCCCTGCTAATGCTCTAATATGGCCACCAAATGGGGTTAATTTTTCTCAAATAATATGAGTAATAACAGTCGGGGCTGTTAAGAGATTTATAGAATGCAATCAAAAACCTTCTCAAATCGAAGTTAAATTAATTTATTTACGGGAAACTAGGGTACATCAAGAAAATAAACCCTGAACTCATATAAATAATGGTAAAATAAAACCGCTGTTCATCTCTCGAAAAAAGCTATTACTTTTTGTTTCCCCCTTCTGTAAAAACCAGCGGAAATCCCTTTCAGACTTCCTGTTGCCATCACGAGGACTACGACTACACACTTGAATCCTGTCGAGTCTCACTCGCGCATACATATGGAAATGGGGAAAGAAAGTACACACATTTAAGTATATATGGTCAAAGTAGAAATCCGTGTGCCTCTCGCTAATGTATGGTAAATTCTGTGAAAACAATCCTCCGGTGATTTCAAAAAACATGTTTTTTTTCCGCGAATTTTGCGGGAAGTATAGCCTAAATAATAAGGGATGCTGTCGACCGCAAAGTACTGTGTTTTCAGAGAAAGTTAAATTTTTAATAAATTGTTTAATTCTTTAAGAAACTATGCAAATAGTCTCCTTGGAGAGTCTTTAAACGGGTGAAGTGGCAGCCATTTACTTGTCCAATAAATCATGCCAGATCTGGAGAACACCCTTCTTTCTATCTCTACCTGTGGCAGGTACGAAAAATCACCGAATTATTCATAACTTGTAGGAATAAAACGGCGGGGAATTAAGTGTGTGTGTTGAGGGGGGGGTGGTGCTTTGAAATACGAGTACGTTTACGCTTCGCTGGGCTTTAGGGGAGTGCTCAGCATCAGGCACATAAAAATAAAATGAAATACACAAAAAAATCAAATGCAATTTTCTCTAAAATGGTTACTGATAAAAAATTGATACGCCAGCGAGAGCATAGAGATGGCTTGTGGGCATACATGAAGTGAGGCCCGTTAACACACGCACAATATGCACTCAAATTCGTTTTCAGAGAGATGGCGCCCTAGGCAGTTGGATTGGATTATTCATATTTAAATACGACTTACACCCTGGCCGAGGGGAGTGCTGGCGACACTCGACGCCTCCTCGCACTTGGCACTTCAAATATAATATAGATGGAATAGCTGAGCAAACAAAGTCAGCCTTAGTCGAGGCGGCGACTGTTGACAGTCTTTATTTGTGCAATCGGCATACGCCAGAATACCGGAAAACCGAATACAACTTAGAACAACGTTTTGATGGAGCCAAGACGATTTATTCGCAATAGGTTTATATATTCAGACATTTAGTATTTACACGCACATATACACATTCATATGTAATCATTTGTTTTTTGGTTTTTATTACAACTTAAGCAAGCAGCCGTAAGCAGAGCTGAGAATAATTTAAAAAGAACAGCGACTAGGAACCAATCCGAATATTTACAAGTATGGATAGTGTGTGTGGATCAGTGGCCTAGTTAATTCTGTTATTATGTGTCTAAACATTTAATGGACAATATGCTCGGGAACTGTGGTACTCTTTGGTGTCTGAAAATGTATTATAATCGTAGCATTAAATATAGTCTTTCCTCGCACGCATCAACCTTTCGCGACCTATGTAAGTTTCTTTTAAATTCGAAATTGTTGTGGGTCTGTGATGATATGTCAATGGGAGGGGACTGAAATCGGCAAAGTTTTTATCCTAACTTAGTTTCTGTTTCTTTTAGAACGAATTGAAGTCTAGACTAGGTTGGGTTTCAGGTCGAACGACATGGTAAAAGTATAAATTCGAGACCTTAAGTTTAGCTTAGAGCCAGGTTTTGTCATCGCTCGACTCCCGATCCGTTCCGGGATTCCCTCGCCGGTAGTTGTTGTTGTACGGCGACGAGCAGACAATCTGGGTTTGCAGCTCCACACTCTCCGGCGGAACCACCTGGATGGCCGGCTGTCAGGAGAGCAACTGAGTGGTATTACTGTTGGAGTTGCTGCCAGCATTGGTAGCTCCGCCCGGCCCCGTCCAGCGTTGCTGAAGCTCCTGCTGGTAGGACAATCGCTTTCTGCCTGACTGGTTCTCCGACTGCTGGCTATTCCTCAGCGTCGCATTGCGGGGAGTTCCTAAATAGAAATGGGGGAGAAAAAAGAAATATAATTAAGCTGCAGCCTCATTACATTCACTTAACTCACCGCAGTGTGAAATTCGATGCGATTTCGGTGAGCTGGGGCAGGTATAAAGTATCGATTTCTGGGTATCTATCAATGCGAAACTCATTAGTCCTTATTATTTCGTAATCCTTGTAAGGACTCACCATTGCGCTTGATGCGGTTGTGATCCGGGGAGCCGGAGCAGGAGTAACGTGACGTTAGATTCTCCCGCCGACTGAAGGGCTCCGTGCCCACACGGACAAAGAGGCACCAGCGAAAGACCATTTTGAAGCCGTAACGAAAGCTGCAAGGATACACGGGGCAACACAAAAAGAAAATAAAATGCTATTTGCAACAGGTACTCCCCAGACAAAATAGTTTCATAGTTCCAGTCCTAAGTACACTTGTAAATCAAGCAAATAAAACCCGTTTCAATGCCAATTTCCAACCTCCTTCAGACTTATTAAATCGATGATTTATGGCTGGCAAGCCAGACTTGCCTTGGAATACATCAACTTGTTTTATTTACGCAACTATATTATAGGTACTTTTTGTACAGCGACCTAGACACCGCTTACGCAGGAGTGTTCGGTAGTGTTTCCCCACTGGCCATTGCGGCAACTTAATATCTCCATGTTCCCTGGTGTCCGGAGGGCATAAATAAAACCTTCATCGTGGTCGTTGTCGTCATCATTTGCATATGGGGCGCCATCAATTGACAGGAGCTACAGGCCACACGTGCTGGCGTGAATCCTGTTCATTTCTTTTTTTTTTTACTATTTTTGCACCACAAGAGGAGAACCCATTATGCCGCTAGGACTCCTTTCCGGGCCAACGTTCCACCATCAGTCAGATATCCGCTGACTGAGCGGAATTAATTGCAATCCGTAACGTTTTTCCGGACACGGACGCGCGAACACCAACTGGCAAATTGTAAGCGTATGTAACATATATACTACATATATAGCTATATATGTGTGTGCAGAGCCATTGTTTAAGTGCCGGAGGTACAGTGATGGTTGGATTAATAGTTCCTAAAACTCCACTTTGGTTTCCATTTATCCGTGATATTACACACATGTTTTTGGCTTTTAAAGGTTGCACAAAGTTAAAAGTTTATCAAAAAGTTGCATTTCCAAATAATATTTTGTGTAGGCTTTCATGAAAATTATTTTGGAAGTTTGCAAATACATATTATTTTTAAAAAAGTTTTTTTTATTAAGTTAACTTTTACTTTGAACAGAAGTTAAAATTTTAGCCTCAACTGTAACTCGCTTTGTGCGAATCATGTTGTCATTTATATTAACAAACTATATTCCAACTACCACGGCTTGGGCTACCCACTACCCACGGAAATGTTGTGCCTGTCACCGCATTGATATTACTGATGACACGCCCAGCAGTTTTCGGGAGGAGCAGGAGTCCTCCTACTAATCTGTCGAAGGGTTTCCTGCTGAGATGCCCCGAAAGCCAATGCACTTAGTGGCCTAATGTTCCTAATTCAACCGCAAATGACATGATTCGTCGCGGTCTGACATGGACATGGACCACTTCTACTTACTACTCACCGGGAATTCATCCAGCAGTATATAATGGGGTTGTACATGGAATTGCTCATGGCCAGCCAGTAGATGGCCAAGTAGAGCTCCTGGATGAAGGGCGCCTCGGTGATGGCCGGGTAGCAGGATGTCACAATAAAGTAGCTGTGAAAGGGCAGCCAGCATATGGCGAATATCAGGACGACGACTATCATCATCTTTACCACCTGAGGAAATATGTAATATATAATATATTTAAAGAATTTTATTGTAATTACTTGATATAAATTAATCTTGTGGGAAAGAAAAACGGGAACTTAAAGCATACTTTACTTAGTTTAACTTTGTTGTATTTAAACTCCATAAAATATCGTATTTAATGTCATACAAATATGTTTATACTTTAAATTATAAAAAGTTTATAAGAAAAGGTTCCTTTTTACATTAAAATTCGATTATAGAAATTCGAACAAAAATTATTACGGATTATTCTATTATTTATTTCTCTTTTTTATGGCTTTTTAACATTCCAGTAAGTATCATAACTTCAGAAACTTAAGGTAAAGTCCATAAAAAGTTGTAACAGACTGCCAACAAAAAGTTGAGTGAAAGTTAAATTGAAATTCTGACAACTTCAAACGATAAAGAAAGCAGTTCAAAATATTAAAAGGTAAATCACTTAATAAATAATATAAAATAGAATACATTTATAAAGGAATTTAGAGTTTTTACCCCCTCAAAAGGATGAACCCAAATCGGCCCCAGAGATGACACTATCGGTTGAACCTAGAACCATCTCTAATTAAAGTCCAGGGAACTTACCCGCCGCTTGCTCCGCACATTCTCCACCTGCCTCGGAGTGCACTCGCCGATGGTCTTGGAGCCCCAGAGCTCGATGCCCACACGCGAATAGGTGACCGTCATGGAGACGATGGGCAGGAAGTAGGTGAGTATCATGATGAGGATATTGTAGCTGCAAAATTGGGGACAAATCACAGATGGAGATAGATAGCCGATCAGGCATCGTGTTTACAAGCCTTTCAGTTAGTCGGACAAATGCTTTTAAAATCCCTATCGCTCCATCCCTACATTGTTGCCGGCTTTCGGCCTTTGTTTTTATTTTTTTTTATTGAGCAAGTAGCAATTTGGAATGAATCTAAAATTAATGGCCTTGCATGTGGGACACAATGCATAACACCAGGACACACACAAACAGGACACAAACAGGACACCCACTGCTACCAAATTGCCATACAAAATGGCTGTAAAAAGCAACACGTTTTATATGTTCCTCTTCCTGATTTGCCGCCGGCAAAGCAGACCCATTCCGCTTCTGGGCTTCGGTGCACAGTATTCAGCATTCAGCATTCAACATTTCGGTATTCAAGCATTCTGGCATTTGTTTTTTATTTTTTATGGGAGCGTCTTGGTTCAGTTCTGTCTCCGAATGCCCGCTTTTATGACCCCAGTCCCCCAGATTATCCGGAATCCGATTGTCTCTGCGTGCATGTGCAATCTCCGGCATGAATGACGTTCTGATTTTTTGATGTACAACTTCAAGTCACTGGGAATACAATGCACAGCACTTTCCTGTACACTGAAAACAAAATACAGCAGACTTATACAGCTCCTTGTGTCTTTATTATTACCTCTCCAATATTTAGGGTGTTTACTAAAACTAGGCAGGCAGACTCCGTTGGAAATTCTATTGCAAATCAAGGCTGAATAACTTTTTCCTCTTTAAACAAAGATCCCTTAAAACAAGGCCAACTTTCACGTCGTTAGTTGCCTTTGTTTCATTGGATCTCTGTTTCTTTCAGTGTAGTATTCCCTCCTAAATCATTCTTTTGTCCCAACTTCTGTGGCATTGCGATTGATGTCGATTTTGAGAGCTACTACAGAGGCATAAATTCGGCTCTCTACATGTATGCTTTTTTCGGTTTCGGGCTACTCACAGGGACTCCAGCGTCGAATGATTGGTTTGGCCATCTGGCCACTCCGGATAGCAGACAGTGCGCGGACTGTGCCCCTTTACGGGCACCTCCTCCGTCCTGTAGAAGATCATCATGGGGCAGGAGATGAGCGTGGAGGCCAGCCAGATGGCCGCAGCAATGGCCAAATTGCAACGCTTGCTCATCCTCGGCTGCAGTGGCCGTATGATGGCCACGTATCTGCAAAAGGCCAATGGGAGAGGTGCCATTTAACACAGTTTCCAGCGGGAAAAGGACCAAAAAGGACTCCTCTCGTCACGGGCCAACCATAAGCTGATTATCGAAATGCAAGAGGTCAACCGTTAATAAAAAAAAAACTCCACAATATCAAATTAAAGGCGGCTTGCCGGGAAAAAGCCCAAAATTAATTTAATCTCCTGGGTTTTTTGGGATGCCGCGGAGGATGCCATAAGCCATTGGATGCCTTCGAGTCATTAAATGCGGGAGTTTATTAAGGCGAGAAATAAATGCGGCTAGAATACGATTTCAAATATTAAATGTATAGAAATTTAAGCAATTTTAAAGAAACATTTTAACAAATTGAAGTCACAGTTAATTCTATATTGAATAAGGAATCTAGTAGTAGATAAGATATTTAATCAATTGATCAATTTGTTCGATTTATGAGCTCATAAATAATTGGTTTGAAAATATATTGAACATTATTTATGCATACTCCATCAAATGCCAGTTATTTGGATCACTTCGATTTATGTGCTGAGGATTTCAAGTAGATTACTTCTCTTGAATAAATTGTGTTGTTCGGCTTAAGTGGGTGGAACATTATTTATTTATGTTTTTTCTTTTCAGGAACGTGTACTTTTTGATGGGCTTTGTGACAGGCCAACCATGAATGCATATGGAAATCCTATTAAAACGAATGGGTTATTTTGTGCCAGTGCTCCTTGACCGTGATTGATAAGGGTGCATCTGCATATATGTAGACGCTCATAACCCTTGATCCTTCTCAAACCCAAGTCCCCACACTCACCTGTCGATGGAGATGGCCATCAGGGTGAAGACGGAGGCGCAGATGCTCAACATGGCGATGAACTGGGACAGTTTGCAGTAGAACTCGCCGAAGGGCCAGTCGCTGTCCAGCATGTAGTAGTAGTTGAAGGTGACGTTCAGGCTGGACACCATGGCGTCCGCAATGGAGAGATTCACTGAGCGACAAGAAAGACAATATATTAATATAACTAACTATTTACTATCATTATTACCATCTCAAAAGTAGCCAAATAATTCCCCATTTATTCCCTCCTATATTTATCAATAATTGAGCAGTGACCTGAATTTTTGTCAGTGTCCTGAACTGGAAAAGTCAGTGGCAAACAATCACTTTTATCTGCAAGCAAATTATGCGAAAAAACAAACAACAAGAGAGAGTTTTTTCTAATTACAAAACCTTGGCTGGTCGAAGGAGAACAGAAAAAAACCTCAGTACCTTTTATTTATGCGTTTGTACATTCATAATTAGTGAGGAATAAAGTGCACTTTCACTGGCTTTTCACTTTTCCTTTCCGTCCCGCTTCTCGCCATATTTTCCTTCCATTTTTTTGGCAGCCATATTTGCTCGTTTGACAATCAACAGGAAGCGGAGTAGCTATGGCAATGCCAGCGCCATCATTCATTACTTGATACACTTTTATTGTATTTCATTTGCATGGACCGATTTACATGCCAATGAATCAGCCAGCACAAAGGCCGGCCAGGGAAAATACAATATACGAAAACCGAGACGAAGACGAACCAAAAAAAAAATATAAGAAAATGGTGCCGGTCCTGTGAGAAGAAAAAGAAAAAGTCCCCGCCTTTGTTTACTTTTCATTATCTGCTGTAGATAAGGCGTCGGAGGCGCCCCAAGAATAGAATAAAAAAAGCAACACGAAAACACCAACAGAGCACCGACAATAAAACAAATGTTCTCTGCCGAACATTAGCCCCTTGTCCTCATGTTATCCCCGGTTCCACCGAGTCCTGCGACGACGCCTATTCTAGGACAAGATTCGACACGAGGCGACGTGTCGCATTGTAACAATCGTCTTGGCTGCTCCCGGGGGCCGTTGACTATAGCGATTGCCATTTGCCCCGGGGCCTGGACCTGTCAGCCACGTAGCCAAAATATCGATTCAGGCCCCATTTTAATTAATAACAAAAATGGAAGAGGACTTTTTAGGCGAATCATTACCGCTGGGAGAACACTCTGTCTTTCTCCTAGAGTTAATAAGAACTCTACTGATCTTCAGCGCTTTCTAAATAAAGACAAATAACCAAGTCTAAAAGGAAATCGAATTTATTACTTTTTTATTGAAACCTTGAAGCTTTAAGTCTTGTGACTTTCGCTGTAAATAAAATATAGACAAAACCGCGAAAGGTCCTAAAATTAGCATAGCAATCAAATAAGATTGGTTTTAAATTATGTGCTCCATTGAACTGAAATAATCTATATTTTAAACCAATTTCCTCTCACTTTAATGAAGAATCTTTACTGATTTTGTTAAAAAATTCAAGTTCATTCGTTGATCTTTAAGGAATAAGTAAAGGGACCAAGCCCAGGACCCAACGAACTCAAACAAAAGATGCAAATACGCATTGATAATGAACCCAAAGAAGATTATCCATCCGGTGACTGGCTACCCATCAACCTACCCCCTGAAACCCGAACTCAAACCCAAACCCCAGCCAGTTCCAGATGTCTGTGATGTGAATTTCAAATTTGCCAGCCCGAAAATGATTAAACCGTCAGAACTTGTTACTAATAATGATTGCCAATGTGTATATTATAAATGCAAATTGTAAATGCCAAGCCAAGGCCTGTCAGCTCAACGGGCATTTAGTTTACTTAATAATAAGAATAATAATAATACTCATTACCAACTCAGACAATGAGGGGGCAGAGTATCTTTTCCTCTTATTCCTTTGTTATTTGCTGGGTTTTGGAAGAGGTGGCTTAGCGGTAAGCCTCTGTCTCAAGTTACTTTGGGAATTCCATTGAAATAATTGTGCATGCTTAATGCAAGCAATCAGCTATCCGCGTAGGTGGAAAGTTTTGCATCCCATCCTTCTATATCCCCCAGGACATTAGCCAAACTTGGCCAAATGCCGGCAATGACATTATGATTATTTCGTAAGTTGCAGCACAACTTTGCGTCAACTTTTGACGAGCACACAGTTTGCTGTTTCTAAGCAGGCATTTAAATTAGTTAAGAGTGTGCTTAACTCAAATTAAATTCTGTGTATTATTTCGCCTGCAAATTAAATGCACTCGGAAACGTGACTCAAAGAAGATTCAATTAATAAGAGGCAAGCACAGTTCATAACTTGATTTAGTGCCCAAAGCTAGGGAAATTAAAATTAATGCCATCCTTCACTTCAGTTCAAATTTGCAATACTTGCAGGGAAGAAAGGGAGGCGGCTGTCAAGTTTATATCTCCGAGGTGCAACAGGGCGCAAGCAAAATGGCTGACTTTAAGTGCCTCACGGTGCAGCAGCCATAAATGGGTAATCGGCCGTCCGACCTTCCGCCTGCCGCCAGAAGGAGACTTAAATACAGCCTTCGGGAAAGGCACAAGGTCGCGCGGGGGTAACTAAACATAAAAGGGGGAAGTAAGTAATTGGGAAAAATGTTTAAATTAAAAATAGTTTCAGCCAGAAATGATTAATGCTCCCAGCTTGAAGGCAGGGTAAAGAAAAGCCTTTAAATATATATAATTAAATGGAATTTAAGTTGTTCATGTTTGTAGATAAATTGCAGGTACCCACACAATTATCCTTATCATTTATTTTATGGTCTAAGGTGGAGAGCTACAGCCATAGCTCATTCTGTTGAAAAGGTAACATAAGCCGACTTGACAAACAAGGCGTATGCGTGATTTTTCATCGCGTATACGCAGTGTTTGCACACGTGACATATGGCTGTAAAACAGCCGCTCTTACACAAACTCACCTATAAAATAGTTGGTTACCGTCCGCATCCGCTTGGTCGTCATCACAATCCAGACAACAATTAGGTTACCGCCGGTGGCCACAATGACCATGCCGCCAAAGAGTATGCTCCACAGAACCTGGCGCCACCACGGGACCACGAATGCAAAAGAGCCGGCCGTCTCCATGGCAGCAGCCGCATCCTTATCCGCATCCAAGCCGGCGAAGGGCAGATCTGTTGATAGACTAGGAGGAGAAATAGGGAATATGGGGAATATATGTGGGGATGCGATGGGGAATTAGTGACATTGAGATTAAGTGTGTGTTATGTTTCACGGCGTCGTACCACCGCTACGCCATAAACGAGTGCCAAGTGGGTGATGTGTCTATGTAAGCATGCGTGGGGGTGTTCCCTCTAAATCTACATATAAGTGGACTGAGAGAAAAATTTTATTTATGCTTAAGAAATCACTTGGGTAATTAAGTCCCCTATAAATTTGGTACCTAAACAATGTCTTTGCATACTTTTAGCACTGATTGTGTCAGATGTGATATATTTTATATTATAGGTTCTAAAAAGTCTTAATCCAGAAAATACTTTACTAATTTCTTTATCAACTTAATTTTCTTGTTTTTCTATTTAATCCTTTATTGTAGAGATTCCTTTTAGTGTATTTATATGTGCGACTCCAGTATGTAGTCGCTATTAAGCGTGTGTAATTGTGCGTGCGTTGACAAATCCGTGTTTTTCTACAGCGCCGTCTGCCACATAAAACATCTACCCCGGATCCGGCTCTGAACTCGGATTGGGGTTCGGGTTGAGCCGCAGGCGGATGAGGACTAGGTCTAGGACTACGACTCCACTCACTCATCGGCGGCTGTCGTCATCTTTTTAATATTTTGTGTGCTCGGCTTTGTTTACTTAGGTTCGCATCTACAAGAGTGTTTAAATAGAGGGTCTGTCGGTATGGAATGGTAGGGTGGAAGGACCCTAGTCGGTTGTGTCCTTATTGGACACACACAGGACCCCAAAAGACGGGACATTTAATATGCACGCAGTGTGTGTGGCACTAAATTGGCTAGGTAGTCATTAATGCTCTGTTTATTCACTCTTCAGAGCAATTAAAAAGATGCCCACATAAGTAATTCTCACTTTACACTTTACGAACCCCGCTCTCGCATGACTAACTGCCCGGGGACTTACTTACATACATAAAAACCCCTCTGGTCTTGGGCTCTCCTAATGCAAAGAGGATTATTGATTTGTTTTCGTGGCTGGGGGTGGCAGCACACAGATAGGCCTCGGCCCGCCCTGGCCTGGCCTCTAAGAAATGTGAAATGCGAAATGGCTGAGAACGGAGGCAGAAACAAATTCATGCAGCCCCGGGGCAAGGAAAATGTCATGGCAAACAATACAAAAAAAATGTTGCTACTATAATGCCGCTTTCACTGCCTACCCCTCCCAACGTCTCTGCTATTGATGTTGAGGTTTAAATAGTGCACAGTTGCAGGATAAAGAAGTACATTAGTTTGGGAAATACCACAGGATTATTAACAGTTTTTTGTATACACCAAATATTAAGAAATAAACGAGGTATCTTGGTTTTTTCATTATTACAAAAAATGTAGCTGATTAATGTGCTGTAATTATAGAAATTTAAAGTCTCATTGACACGAAAGAAATCAATTAAGCTCAGTTATATCTTTGGCAAAAAGAGTAAATTATAAAAATGTGAGAAAAAGTGCACAGATTGAATGTATTCTTAAGATACAAGGAAACATTTAAACATTAATTATATTGCAAAAAATGTAGAGCTAAATCTTTAGCAAAATATCTTTGAGATATAAAAATTTATATACATATTAAATATATATTTTTAAAGCAGACAAGTAACATATATCTTATATCTAAAAGAAGACACGCGCCTGAGAACAGAGGCACTTTTAACAAACAGTTTTAATCTTCTTTGCTTTGAAACCAAAGCCCTATTGTGTGCGATATTTTTGGCTAAGAGCCTTTTGCCAAAACAAGGGTATATATATTTCGTCCTGCCGAATGTAGGCATCTCCTTGTTGCCATTTTATTTGCACATAAATCGGACGTAGTGTCTGCGCAAACAAATAAGGGCCTCAAAAAAAAAAGTAGAAAAAAAAGAATGAATCAGAATGGGAAAAATCCGACAGCAGCAGCCAATGAAACTGCGCCAGTCGTCACAGGATTGAGTGTTGAGCACAGCCCGAAGGATATGGTATGCGCAAAAAAAGGAGAGTCATTCGGCAAATGTATTTTCGATGCGTCAGACGCAGCAGCCATATCATAATAATTATCCGACTTTGAATTCCATATGGGAGACGGCAGTAAATTCAGGACATGTCTAGGAAAAAGTGCTAAACGCTCTTTGCAGTCGTCGCTGCCTAGGCAACCGAATATAATACGGAATACGGATCTATAGGATATAGAGCACTTTGGAGGCCCGCAGGTTTTTTGTCTACAGTATTTATGTGAGCCCTGCATTAACTTTTCCGTACACTCAGAATATTGGGAGGCTATTAGTTGACGATTTTAGTAAAATATTTTCACTAAGTTCATCTGATTTTAGGGAAGAACTTTATAAATGTTGTACTATCTATATTCTGAGTGTTCTTGTACCCCTGCTCTCTTAGCCTCTATTTGCTCGTCGTCGTTATATATTTGAAACGGAAGTAAAGAACCAACACTGAGCGGACTAAACGGAAATGCTCGACTGAATGACTGAATGGCGGAATGGCTCAGCGGAGGCGTCATTAGAGATGCATGTCAGTGGAGGCGGTGGTGGAGGCGGAGATGGAGGCGAAGGCACAATCACGGCCGCAGCTGAAAGAAGCCGCGAAAGCGGAGGAGCAGTCGGAGGTCGGCATCATCATCAGGACTCATCAAGAAGCCACGGAATCCAGAAGTTATGGCATCCCATTTCCATTGGCACAATGCAGTGGCGTTGCCAGGGGGTTATTTGGGGTTTAGTTGCCTCATTAAAAATCTACTAATGCCTGCCTTTTAATACATCTAGATCTCCGGGGGCTTATTTTATTTTTAAGTACGACTTTTAGGGCATAGATTTTAACAATTACAGCTTTGGGCTGACCTTACTTTATTAAAAGCAGGAATTAATTTAATTTTTATAATTTATTTAGGTTAAAATGTGGCTTATTTGTTTACTATTTCTCTTTATTCCCTGTGAAACTCAAAAGCAATTCAATTTTAAATACGAAAATCCTCCTAAACATCGTCACAGAATATATATATTAAATTTAAAGCAATTCAATTAGTATCCCCGAGTAAGAATAATTAGATTTACTATAAATTCCGACTTGAGGTTCTATCTCCTTTGTAAGTGATTACCTACACATTCTGTGGTACTTATTCATTACCTCAATCTTCCGGGCCATTAAACGCCATCTAAATTATTAATGAGTCGAGTCTGTAGAACCCCACTAGACGCAATCTTGCCTACGCCACTACTTATTTACCAGGACGATACGATAGTGGGCATGTGCGTGTGCTTCAACATTAATTGGGTTTTGTGTCATAATTAGGCATTAGGATGGGATACGGATCGGGGCTCAACTCACGTTTGGCTGTGATTCAAGGAGCTGCCGGTGGAGCTGATGAGGCCAGTGGACTGGGCAAAGTCCTGGCCAAAGTCGGGCAGCGGTGTGTGATTGGTCACCGCGAGGACACTGCTCATGGCGGAGTAGAGGACGGAGGCGGCGGGTGTGCTCCAGTTGCTCCATGAATTGGCGAGCTCGGAGTAATCGTCCGCCTCGAAGTCACTGCTGCGGTTTTCCATGCTCATCTCCTTTGTTCTTGCTCCTTTGGTCCTTTGGCTGCGGGGGCTCTCGGAGTTAATGTTGCGTATCCCCTTTTCCGTTCTCCTATTTGCTTTCCATTTGCCAACTTCTCGACCTGAAAAATGCAAAAGGAAATCTGATTTCATTTCTGCCATGTTTTATTTTGTTAAGTCTTATTTTATTCTTGTTGTGCGATCTTTTTGATGCTCATTTTCAGTGAAAACTTTTCAGATTCCATACTCCTACGTGTCCATGAAGGTATTCATATCGATTTTGATTTCTTCTTGACTTTGTTTCTTTTTCGGGACGTGACCAGCCCCGACTGTTAAAGGACAGCGCCCACAGAAGTTTTCTACTTTCCTGCGGCTTCCTCTGGTAGTTCCTGTAAGTAATCTGACTTAGGACTCTGCTCTCTTCAAAGCGAAAAACAAAGTTCCTTAAGTGTGCCGGCTCCTGATGAGGCTCCTCGTCCTCGAACTGGTAGCCATTAGTGACCCGGATGGATGCCTTGGAAACTTTTTCGGGGCCGCTAAATGCCGGTGATTTGTCCAGTACGAGAATTCGTTTTCCGTGCTCAAGACAATAATTAAAAAAAAATATGTTTGGCCCTAAGCATTAATGAATAGCAGAAATAGAATAGGAATTGCTGCTAGGAAATTGAGTCCTTAATGAATGTCTAACACAATTTGAAAGGACCCTTTGATTCGAAAACCTTCTTTGAAAAACCTTAAATTGATCTTTTCTTATTTTCATTTAGGAGAAATATCATTGTAAATGGGGAAGTGAAATTATAAATAAAAATAGAACATGTTTTTCCTAAATATTTCCTTTCATTTGCGATAAAAGCAATTCATCTCCTGGTTCGTGCGTCATTATTTCGGACACATAATTGAAAAAAATGAGACCCAGTGGAGCCCTTTGTTTTTATGCCTCCCTTGAGCTAGATTCACCTGCGTTTTAAGTGAGATAGACAATTGTTTCAAAATGCCACTGAACCTTCTTCCTTTTTCACAGTTTTGGCCATCCTTCAGCTCTGGCCAAGATCTGTCTCTGGCAGCTCGAGATAATTGCGAAGGCCAGTCGCGTCACTTCAAGTTTAACAAAACGATAATCCAAGTAACTGCTTTATTTCCTTTTTGGGACATTTTTTTTAATACTTTTCTGGCTGCCACACTTTGTTGCTACACGTTTCTTTGAGCAGCGGAATTGCGCTTTTACTCAGGTGAAGTAGACCTGACTAGGTCAGAATACTTGGCCAAGACAGTGAAGGCTTTAAAATAAAATAGCAAACAATATGCCAGATAGCAGGTTGAGTTTAATTGGAATTAAAATGTAAGCCCTTGTTGTTGAATTTGATTGAATGAACTCAAGTAGTTAGTTTATCTGTAGAAACAAAGGCTGTACTAAAGTAATTTAAATTACTTGATATGTGTGCCATGAAAAATGTGCTTTATATTATAAATAAAATATAAAATAAATGTAATAGTTCATGATTGTGCAAAAAGATGATTTATTAGTAATATATTACTAGAAGAAACATGTTTTTTATATATTCAATGGATTAATAAGACCTTTCACTCTTTTATGAGTTACAACATTTTCTGTAAATATTAAATACACATTCACTTCTTTTAAAAACCAAAGATTTCCTTAAGTTCCTCGATTTCTTGCACTGTGCACGAATTGATGTGTTGGAAAAACATAAAGTTTATCAGTTCAGTCAATAGTTGCGAACCAATTCCCGTTCGTCCGCGTAGAAACAAGGCTGCATCGCTGGACGGCAGAGACGTCTCTCCGGTGGAGGATGCAGCGAATGGAAAGGTATTAAACAAACAGCTGAAATCAATTGCCGGCAGCTTGTCTGGCGGGGAATGATTACCGATGGAGAAAACAAAGCATATGCCGCAAACAAATTAATAAGTTCCCCATACCCAATGCGGGTGCGGACGATGACGAGACGGAGTTGCACTCGTAATGAAAGGCAAACAATCTTCAAAAAGAATGTTGGCCATAATTGGCAGATCGTTTGTTTCCTAGCCCCTAAAAATAAACGAACGTCGGGGGGCTTAAATACAGGGTGTGGAATATATCTAAAAAAAAAAAGTATTGCTTAGAATTATGATTGTTTAAACTTAAACTTTTATATTTCATCAGATCAGCTGTTTCTTAACTTTTAGGCTTTTAGGAATGATAAAATATAGGGATGACAGAGAAGACCGATATTGTATCGATATTTGACGTAAAATTCAATATAAATATCGTTTTGTAAATTTAGCTTTATTAGCGATTGTTGTTACATAAGGCAATAGGTCGATATTGAGTTTAATTATCGGACAAATGCAATTGGAAAAAGAAACAAAGAATATGAATAACATTTATCGATTTTTGTTCAATAATATCGGTATATTAACATTAAATTATATATCTTTATATATATAGATATATTCCATGCAATAATTCTACGATTTTTCTCAATTCCCAATCCTACTAAAAACTAGGCTACATAGGCCATACATCACACCCTGTATTTCCCTCCCATTGACTTAAAGTTGACTCGACCGCCCTTTTTGACTGATGTCCGTTCAAATTGCGTTTTCTGCAATAATCGCAAAAAATTAGATTCGCATTTTTGTGCTTGGGTATTTCAGTAAACTTGAAAAATGGCCAAACTGTCACGTTCCATGGCCAGCCACCGAAAAAGTGATGGAAAGTGCTGATACAGTGGCATTTCGTGAGGGTTGCGTATACGCCATGTTGTGCCATCACACAAACACCAGCACCAGCGTTCTCGCCAGCGAAGCTAGCTGTAAACTTTAAATGAATTTGTCTTGCTGCTCGACAGCGGCGATTGTTTTCCTAGTTTTTCACGTTTTTCCCAGAGTTTTTTATTTTTATTTTAAAGGCCCATAGATAGTAGACACGGCGCAACAGTAGCCGAGGCAAGTTAAAAGCCTGGCAGCCAGTTGAGTTAAAGTGTTCAAGACACCGGCGGGCTTTTTAAAATGTCAGTGTAAATACTTTGAAGAGGGGCCCCGCCGAACTCTGAACCGACTTGCTAAAAGGGGGGAAATACAAACTAAGCTAAAGTGACTTGAAGGCAAAATTTAAATTTTGTTAGGAGAAATACTCAAAAATTGTTTTGCTAGTTTTTTACTCTTCACTTTAGTTTAAAGAAGAAAATGTTTTGTTTCCAACAGTTTCTGACTTATTTAATAAATTATACATTTCATAATAACATGCATATATTATAATTTAAGTTGTCCTCGGTTAAGGGCACGTGTTGGATGTTGATTATGTGTTTATTCGTGGCCTGGGCTAGAATAAAATTGTAGATATAATTCCCTCTGGACCATCGACTCACCACGACTGCTACTTACAGCATGCTGTTGTAGCATGCCACATATTTTACAGGAGCGTGGAAAGCACATGCAGCGTTCATTACGGCCGAGAATAAAAGGCTACCCGACTCCTTTCTGTTCTGCTCTGCTTTTCCCACTTTCACTTTCCACTCGCCACTCCCTCATAGCATTTTCTCTTTTTTTTTTTGTATTTGACAAGTCAAGTACTCGTACAGGGAGAATAAAGACAAGTTTAGTTGGTGGGTTCTTTGTGTGTTGGGCGGTGGTGGTGATGTGTGTATGTTGTATGGTGTGTGTGTGTGTGTGTGTGGTGTACGGTGTGTGTGCCAGCCAGCAACAGCGCGGCGACTCTCTATGTGGACAGCCCAGTTCCCTGGGTGTGCACTATGAAAACTAAAAGCTAAACTAAATACCTAATATTGATAATCTTCATTTAGAAAGACCTTTTATGGGTTAATAAAAAGTTAGATAATATGAAAATATCATATATTCGGGCACTAGTCCTAGCTCCCTTTGTAATCAATTATTTAAAAACAAATGATTATTAATATACAACATTCTAGACTATTTTTTTGTAAGCTTACTCTCCCTAAAAATCAAGTGGTAAGATATTGAGAAGAAATTATATAAAATCATCATTAAAAATCGGACTAAGACAACTATAAACTATAAACTATATAATAATATTTCTCAGTGAACGCCCATGTGTGTGTTGTGTGTGTGCCACTACATATGTATGTCAATATGAGCTGGGGCCTCCTCCTCCCCCAGCCGCCACGGTCTAGTTTCGGCCAGAATTCACAGCACTTTCGCTTCCTGCCGCCTCGGTACATGTGTATTTCTAAAACAATTTATTAAAAAACAAAAATATGTAGAAGCTGGGTAACTGCACGAGCTAACCGAAACGTAATAAGCAAAATGCCGGGGCTGTGAAAGTGAACTTGAATTGTAATTACCAACGCCTTTTTGCTGGCTTAAACGAGCGTTTTTAATTTCCCCACAAGCACAGGCACACTCGCACACACACACACCAACGGCTAACAATTAAAAACAAAATGAACATTAAATATATGGAGCTGCAAATTGGCCACATGCGCCTCCAGTTCTTCCTCCGGAATCTCAGCAGCCGGGGTAAAAATTCATCAAAATGATTGTTTAATGAGCTCCAGTGCTCGGAACAGTGCTGGATCTTTCTTTCGCACCTTCCGAAGCCAGCAGCCAGAACAATAACATCCACAAAAATTAAACAATCCCCCTTTAATATATAAATAAACCCCGGTGATAAAGGCGTCCGTTTGTACACACAAAGTCTGTACAAAGTACAGGCACATATATAAGCCATAGGCAGATAAATACTTATATGCGGGGACTGGCTGTTGAGGCAGGACAAGTTATTTCGGCGAATTTAATTGTTCGAGCGATTTACGTTTATTTGCTGGTGCTTAAAAGATATTTAAAATGGGATAAGCCAGGGGGCGGGGAATAATGAAATCGCGCTCTCTGGATAACGCACAGGCATGAGAAATATTTACAAATGATTCAGCTTGGGTCAAAGAAAAATATTTTCAAATGAAATTCGGAACATCTGCTTATTTTTCGGTGACGTGATTTCGTGGGGGCAGCTTCCAAGGGCCACAAATACAGTGAAAGTTCTATAAATCTTCCAATTTAATTAAACATTTATTTTAATAAAAGTAAAATGCAAGTTAAAGCGTAAAAAGTCTTTAGAAACTGGAGTTTCTCAGCATATTTAAGTACTCTCTGATTTAAATATAGCTTTTAAATTATTCTTACGTTTATGCACCACAGTCAGTACACTTCAGTGGCCTTTACGACACCAAGCACGTGCTTGTTAGAGTTAGGTGTTAAGAGGCGCGATAGGAAAAAGTGCGATAAGAGAATTACTGGCGTGCTGCCTGAATGTTTGCTTGCAAGCTTACTAAATTGTTTAGAATTAAAGTTTTTAATGTAGTGACTAATATTGCTTATAATATTATCAATTTCAATAAAGTTTCAGTGTGAAATATATAACTGGTGTTAATAAAAATGGAATTGTACTTAAAAATTAAGAAAATATTTATATTGGAAGCAAGTTAATATTTCTTTTTAAATACTTTGTCAAATAATTAATAATAAAATCATATATTTTTCATATTCAAGTAAATTTTTTTTCTGCTGGTTCTTCCTGTAGAAATACGACTGTATTTAAGCTGGCTCAACATTAAGTGACCAGGGCTTGTGCTCATATCCTAAGTATTATGTGCCATTTCAGGCAATATCCAGGGGACATAAAGAAGCCACAAAATCCTCCGAAATACTTTGGGCCCACATACGACCTGTTGTACGGGCAATTGCCTTTGTACTACGAGTGCTCATACCATTTTGCCAATTACTACCGCTAGACATAAACCAAGGTAAAGGGAATACACAGGTAGGTTAGAGTGGCCACAGACACAGGTATTTTCAATGTCTTATCTTATCAGTCGAAGTCTATCAGTAGCACTGTAATGTCGATGCCTGAGTTCTGTGCCCTGCATACCAATACGAAAAGTGTCGGGGCAAAAAGACGAAGGCAAGGCGAGATGAGGCGCTGGACTGCGATAAATATTCACCCCAGCAGCACCCACTTAGTCAATTTATTGCAATTATGTGTAAATTGAGGAACAAAGCGGAGACAGGCGAAGTGCTGAAAGGCAAACTACTATACATTCTTGGTTCCATCACACACAGAGCGAAATATTCACATTCAATGGGGGCCTATTTGAATTTATTTAATAACCAAATAAAGGTAACTTAATCAACATCAAATTTATGAGACATAATATCGATTTTGGTTTTCGAAACTAAATTGGTTTGCATATAAATCGAAGGAATATATTTTGTGAGAATAATGTTTTTTAACAATGCAAATTTATGAAAAATTAATTTACCTGTGAAATAAAGTAATTATTTGACAAAGAAAACTACACTTTACCATATTATCTCTCTTATTCCGTCAGCTAAAATACAGAGTACAGAGATGGAGAGAACGGGGCCATTCGGTGGGTCAAGACCACCCCCCAGAGAATACAAAATAAGTTCCTCCCAGAGCTCACCTAAACATCAAATGATTTATGTATTGAATGATTTAAATGTTTTATTTTTGTTACCGGTAAACTGTTGTATTCAAAATGTTTACAGAGATTTGAGCCAAAATTTGTGTACCTCACATTTATTATTCTTTTTTTAAATGTCAATCAATTAGTGAGTTAATTTAGGTAAACCCCAATCTATACCATATATAATCAATGTTTTACAAGGTTTGCAAAAATGCCAAAAAAATGCACAAAAGTTATCTCCGATTAGATAAGATAAAATTAGTAATTAGATAGCCTAGCTACTGGCATTTACAACTTACCTAAACATTCATTGATTTATATTTATGATTTAGGGAATGTGTTGTACATTCTTGTAATTAAAGTCTGGAAATCTGCATAAGTCTCGACCCATTTTATGTTGATTTGGCTGATTGATTTGCATCAAATTTATTTGTAT
This sequence comes from Drosophila kanapiae, assembly GCA_008042475.1. Classification (NCBI taxonomy): domain Eukaryota; kingdom Metazoa; phylum Arthropoda; class Insecta; order Diptera; family Drosophilidae; genus Drosophila; species Drosophila kanapiae. Next base: position 307,348 of record VNJM01001488.1, on the reverse strand, counting down.
TTCATATTTTTATGAAGTTAAGTTAAACCCTATAAAAAACTAAGTTTGTTGTGACCATTTTTTGATTAGATTTCTAAAGTTCTTAAACCAATCAATGGGGCAGACAAGAAGTTTGCCGTTTTTTCTTGAATTTCCCGCCTGAGAATGTGTTGTGCATTCTTCCCTCGTGGACAGGACAAGGACACTGCATAGCTCAATGGAGCTGCATAAAAGAAGGACGAACTAAACTGGACACCGCTAAAATATGTACATGATTCACCGACTTGTTTAGGATCGCCTTCATTTAAATTCATATGGGGCGGAGAGATAGTGAACTTGTGTGTTGTCCAGCTGAAAGCCGAAGTTACACACACGTCTCCGGCGCCAGTGGACCTGCCCTCCGCATCCTGCTCCGCCGCCTTCTCTTCCTTCCCTTCCGTGTGGAGCCGGAGAAAAGACGTCAGCAGCGGCGTAGGGCGGATGCCGCATCGGTTTCAATTTAATTAAATGTTTTGATGCATGACAGCACAGCCAAGACCAGGACCAGTCCAGCACCGGACATACGGCATTTATTACTTATTCGCATTCGTTTAAAGGTCCCGATTCGTTTACGCCTCCGTGAAGCCTTAAAGGCCTCCGCTTTTTTTTTTTTGGTTTGGAGGCCAACTATTTGGCCCGATTCACCAACTAATGGCTGCTCCCCCCCAGCTTATTCGCACTAATGCGAGAGGGGAGAGCGTTTCGCGTTGAAAGGATTTCAGATTTCAGTTTGCCCAGCTGACCAGGGCTTGGGCTTGGGCTTGGACTTGGGCTTGCGGCTTTTGTCGACCAGCTTCCATTACGGCCAAGAAACGGACGCGGATGCGTCCATTTGCCCAACAAGCAGCCGTTTATCCGGCCAACCAAAAACCACTCACATGGCCAAGTCCTTTTCGGCCACAACCAACCGACCAGCCAGCATAATGCTCTGCGGCTTCACTAATCATAGTTGACATTAAATATTTAGAAGCTATGAAAGTTTCGCCAGTCCTGATTGAGTTAGCAGGCTCTCGGCACAAAGCGGCAATTAAGTTTATTATTCTGCAAACCGATGCCCTGGCATCTGGCATTACTTTCACTTTCACTTTCACTTTCAATCCAGGGGGCTTTTAGGTATTTATTAAAAAAAAAGGTTGCAAAGAAATGTAAAAAAAATAGGCCAAGGGGTTAAAGGCTTTATTTCTTTTGGTTTATAAAAGGTTCATTCAAGAATTTCTGCGGTTACAAATTCTACTGAATATTTTCTTATGTATCATATTTAGTATTTATTAATGGGGAAACTAGCTAAATATATTTTATATATTTTCTGTGAAAAAATTGGGAAGTTTCTTGGTTCAATTTTGATTTAAGAAGGAAGCTAGGAAGGAAGGTAGCTTTATTTTATTAAATATATACTTTAAGTTACTTTTGCTTTGTTAAATTATTCATTATTAATTATTTGTGATTATTGAACTAGTAAATAAAGTCAAAGCCTCCAACCTACATGTTAAATTTGACTTGTATTTTTGTCTTTTAAAGTTGAACTGTACAATAATGAATTTAAATAAAAGCAATAGTTAAATATTGTATGCTTTAAAAGTTATGTCATTGAATACACAATGTAAAAATGTAAAGTTGAGAGTAACTTCCGATTATTTCTTTCAATAATTCCGATCGCCTAAAAATTTTTTTGTTAATTTTAATTTTATTTTTAGGCACTTGCTATGTAAAACAATATTTAAATATACTTTAAACTTAAGTATTCTTTTCATCCCATTAAATTTCATTATCTTATTCGCTTTAAACTCAATTAGAATTCTCACGAATTCGATTTCGCCGCCGCTATATCTGAACTTTAGGATCTAGGCTCAATTGAGCGTGTTAATTTCTGGTTATCCCTTAACTATCTCCCGCTTGACTGGAATCATGAAACTCGATGCTTAAATTGAGCGGAAGAATTATGAGGGGGAGTAGCCTGTGGCCTCCACCGATTTGATCTTTCAGATTCGGTTTAATCGCTTGATTAGGTTCTTGAAGTAATTACGCTACGTTTTGTGAAAAGTTTTGGCGACAGCATAAAGTTGTCAACAAATAGCAGATTATTAATTACTTGGCCAACGCAATTTTGTATAAACTTTCGGCGTCGGCGTCGGCCATTTGACTTTTCGCCATGAGTAAACTTTAAAATAAAACATTGTTTTGGGTAATGTGGTAAATGGAAAACCGAAGCACCGAGGCGATGGCGGACCGCTTACCAGGAACTAGTTGGCTATATTCCCACCTTTTTTCACTATTTTTTCACTACGCGGCAACACGGCGTATGAGCAATGTCAGCCAATTTGCAGGCAGCCGAAAAACAATGGAATTGTATTTAAAAATAAATTCCGCTTTCGCCTCACTTGTGTTTATGTTTATTAATTTTAATCAAAACACCCAATTTGTATATTCAATTTAACGGCTAGTTTATCGTTTCTGCGTGTTTGTATTAAATTGGAATTCAATTTGGTTTTTGTTATTTATTTTTTTTATTTTCCAATCCACCGAAGCCCGAATTCAATTACGCCCCGGCTTGTGTGCCGCCGGCATTTGGCCCTCCGCTTGTAAGCCGATTTTTCAGCATTTTTTCAACACACTATTCCGGAACGATGGCGCTACGGAAAATATAACCTGACCGGCGTCCGCGTCCGCTTTCCCAGCTATTTCGAACCGTACGCGCGCGAGTCTGCCGTTGAACTGAACGTGAACGCCGCACTTTTCTGGGGCTGAGGCTGTGCGAGCACTAAGGGCTAGGAAATGGGGATTGGATTGGGGACGTGGGGAGTGGGCTTGGGTTCTCGGACATGACACGGAGAGTGTGGCAGGCCCACGGGTACTCTGACCGCTTGTTGCATATATTGGCTGTGAGCCATCGAATTTTCTAATCATTATTGGGCATTCCTTGCAATCGCAAGAATTTCCATTTGAAATCCCTTCAAATCTCTCGCGAAATCAAATCTCAACCGCCCAACAGGGAACAGAGTTGCCGAGTTTTCCTCAATGCGCCTGCGCTTTTCCAGCCTCTCTTCGTTTCTCTCTCTGTTTTCATACGTTTATTCGTAAACAATCCGGACTCCGGCACGTGCATTGTACGGTCTCTGAAGTACACAAAAAAATTATCAGATATTTGTGATTTGTAAAGATTTGTATTTTAGTTTATTTCTTGGAGGTTAATGCACTACGGACAATACACTCAAGGCGCCCTTACGACACCAGGCACGTGCTTTTTAGGTTTAGGTATTACTAGGTGCTTACCTATTCAAGTTGCAATCAAGTCACAAGGAATCAAATTACATTTATTAATCAGGTTTTCTTATTTTTCTTTTTAACATATTATATTTTTATCAAATTAGATATTTTTCCTCTGTGCAATGCGTTTTGTTTGTAGCTTTAGGCCAAATGACTTGGCTCATTCACACCAGACAGCCGCAGGTGTTAGCCAAATATGCCTTAAATAAGCAGAATGCCCAGTAAGATTTCCGCGGAAACGGGTTCTCTGACGGCTTAATGTGCTGGCGGAGAATGGAATTCCAAATCTTCGTTCGCCACAATCGCATAAGTGTGTCCAATCAATCACTTTGCTGAGCTTGACTCACTGGTGCAATGGGAACGGGGCTAAGTTAGGAGGCACTGACAGAAAACTACTTACACAAAATGGTTCTAAATCACTAAGAAAAAGTACTCAATAGGGCAGGAAACTTGTTGTCCAAGTGGATTTGGTACATTTATTTTGTATTTTTATTTATTACATTCAATATGTCGTTTGCATAATTAAAAATTATATAAAATACAGGAAATCGTTTAAATTATTTTAAATCTAAGAGGTTGATTTTGAATATATTAATTTAATTAAAATACCAACAATCGCTATGGGGTTATGACACTTAAGGTATGTGTTAAATAATTGAAGTAATTACGAGTTTTGAGTAAGTTTGAGCAAGACAATTATGTTTGGCTTTTAATGAAGCAAAAAGCATTAGTAGTTGTCCCTTTCCAAGCTCCAATTAAACTTTTTCTAAATGAAAGCCACAGTGTAGTGTCATAGCGCCTTCACCATTTTACAAATCATTAAACCTGATACAATATTTATTTAAATGGCTCACCGAGTTTCTTTTTAAGATTTAATTTCAAAACTACTTCAGATATTTCTGTAAATATATAGATGACCCCGAATTAAAGTCATATTTTTAACCTTTTTTTTACTGTCCATTGAGGACATCCATAATCGTTATGATGTCCTGATGGGTGGTCGGTCGGAGTTGGCACTGCCCGATGTCCAATATCCCGAGCAGCTGTGCATCATTAACTATCTGCAAGTCCCGCTCGTTACCAGTGCCTTGCCCTGCTGATGACCCTATTTAATCAACGCTAAGCCTCGTCCAGTCGCCTCCTGTCCGTCCAGCTCCTGTCGCATCGGCGGGGCCAGAAATGATAATTTGTTTGTCAACATTATGCTGGCAAATGTATATACGGCTAAATACCAGCCTGCCGACAGCATGTGACAAGTGGACTCGCGACGGAACCGAGGACCGTACAGGACCGAGGACCTCAGGACATGGGACAGGCATTTTTGATTGATGACCAGGACCGTACGGAGCTGCAAGGCCGTGCTGAAAATTTAATTTTCTCCGCGGTATCTTGTTGCGCGTCCTGCTGTTTTTAAGTGCATGTCATTTGGCTAGCCTCCTGTCGCTGTAAATGTGATGGATAAATTGGAAAAACCGCCGCACAGTCCAAAGGTTGCCATCAAAAGCGAACATTGGGCAGAGTCCGCTTCCAAAAAAAGGAATACAACACCACTTCATAAAATCTGTTAGTTTCCACAACAGAAATATCCCATATCGATATCCTGTAACTTCAATCGATTTAAAAGAAACTACCACATACCAAATATATCAAACAAATTAAGAACAAAACACTTATTTTTTGACAGAATTTATAACTTTATTACAGAAAAGTAAAGGTGCTTGATATATCTATATATTATACTTCATTCCTATTATAACGTCACTCCTAGGTTTTCTTTTCTTCTAAAATAGATAATACAGAATATATTATATATAATTTATAGATGGTAGAATATTATAGATGGTAATTTATAGATGGTAGAATATGCACATACTTTATTACCTATTTTTGAAATGATTACATTACAGTATTTAAACCGATTCCCAGATAAACTCAACTCGTATTTAATTCTGCATATTTGTTTAATGTAAAGTGAGTATTTTGGGAGCGCTTGTGTATTTTCAAACAAATAAATCCAAAACAAAATAACAACCCTACAATATCATTTCTAACAACACCTCGCACCTGCGGCTTTAAGCCATGTTTACGCCTGAGTGTTTTTTCCGGCAATTAGCAGCTTCCGAGCTGACCAACAGCGAATGTGGCTTTAAAATTGTATTTTCCCCTGGGCGCCGGTAAAAAATTTGGTCAGGTTTTAATTTCCACTTAGGCTGCCACATTTTTCCAATTACCCTTTGCCATTCAAAAGAAAAACGAACGTGGCCGCAAGTCGGTGGTGACAGAATACGTGAAATTCCCAAAATTCGCGCAATGTTTTGTTTTACATACTTTCCACCTGAAAGTTTTATCCAAGGTCGGGCCATAAAATTTCATTGGGCTCAGGTGTCACCGGTCCGGATCTGAGGTGTGGGCGTGAAATTTATGAGTAACAAAATGCAAACATAAGTTTCATAAAGCCAAAAACTTTATTAAAATATGCGACTGCGCTGAATTCTCCAGGAGTCTTGTGCTTCATTAGCGCAAGTTAAATCTCCATAAAGCACAGGCAGCCGTCTTCTTTCCTTTCCCCCGTTGGTTGGACAGCTGCTCGTAAAAGAAAATAAAACCTGAACCTCCCACCAACCTGAACCAAAAAAAAAAAAAACAAAAACAAAAAGTGGCAGCAAATCAACTACGAAACGGAGGAAAATCCGGAGCAGATTGGTCGCAAACTTTTCTGTTCGCATGTGTGCGCGGGATCCGATGAAATATGAAGGTATCGTCGCCATCGTCGTCGTAGGTAGTCAATTTTTCAGCTTCTGCACGCACGGTTCCTCCAAATCGAGAGTCAGTTGCTGGATTACAAGTGCACAAAGAAAAGTGTCTACAGAAAAGTTATTACAGAAAAAGAATATATATTTTTTACAATATAAAAATCTGCATCTATAATTTACTATTGCAATTGATAAATATAAAGTAAACCATACTATACATCAAATATTTAAATCATTTCCTAAATCAACATCCCTAAAAAAGGTAACTATAGGTAGGCCTCTAGGTAACTTATGTTTTAAAAATTTATACTTATCCTTAGTTTTAGTTTCAAACTGAAATATCCAATAGCCAATGAAAGGATATTCTCACAGTGCCAAACTGGTAACAGCCCTTTTGCGTGTCCTGCGATTCGATTCCTGAATCAATGTTAATTATGCGTCTGGCTGCTGGGTGGAAACTGTCATCCGGCCCAACAGCACTTTCACTTGTTGCTCCTTTGGCCTGGTGAGCCTTTTCCCGTACTCCCGGATGTTTTTGTGAACTTTGAACCCTTAAATCATACAAATGCCAGACACACTCACATTGCGCCGACTTTAAACTGCCGCCATTTATCAAGGACCCCACCAGCTAAGCATCTAATCAGCATCCCATGGCCCATGTGCCTTTTCCAACGAATCAATGCGAATCGGCTTCTGCCTGAGTCGTCGGCAACTGGGACTACACTTTAAGCAATTTTCATTTAAAGAGCACTAAATGGTTTTTGATCATTTTGTTAAGTAATAAAAATATATCAGAGTTTCCCTTCTACTTTAAGTATAAAAGGATTTGTACCAGGACTGCCACAGAAATGGCTGATCACAAAAGATTTCCTTTTATTTCGATTTATTGTTCCCTATAATTATTTTGTTTTTTTTTTCTGTGCTTTCAACGCAAAGCAGCCAGCACCTGGCATAGCCAAAAAAAGTTTATGTAAACCTCATGTTTCCCGCTCCCATTTTTATTTTTTCGAGTGTAGGAGTCCCGGGGTAATACTGGGTGTGGTGTCGGAGATGAGGGCACCTCCAGACTGCCGCTCGTTATTTGCATGCATGTTCACAAATTGAAGTGCAAAGTTTCGGAATGCGAAACAACAGTTCGTCAGGAGGCCAATGCGACTGGGAGTTCCAGCGACATAACGAGAACAATGCCATAGTGGGGCCTCTACTAAGGAAATATTTTTTAACTATATATGTACTTTACTTAAAATGTAAGCAACTTTGGAAGCTAGATCACCGTCAATAATAATACAAAATAAATTAAAAGCTAGTAAGCGAATTAAATAACAGGGCTAAATCGACACGGCTATTGATACTGACTCAGATTTACTTCATACGGTCAGAAATATACCCTCTGAAAGGATATTCATACAATATAGGCCCTAACCTTATTAAAACTAATCGCATCAGGGCGTAATACTTATAAAATATGTAAGTATTTAAAAATTATTATACATTATTACTGACGCTTTACTTGAGTCTAGGAATTGCGGAAAATATCGATATATATATCGAAGCAATGATATTGTAAAATGAGACAAATACTTGTAAATTAAATAGATTTTGTCTGATAGTTTCAACTGTTGGATATATTTCCATATTACAAAATTCGATATATCAAACTTTACTATATTGATTGTGATTTATTTTTCGATGTATCTTATTTTTAACGTATGTAAATTTTTTGTAACATATGTATATCAAAGTTGAACTTAATCAAGTCCCACTGTATATGTAAAACATCACTGGCACTAGACTTATTGTTGCAAAAAACTTTGATTTGAGTTTAGATTGTATGCAGAGTTTGAGGCTCCGCTGAGACCTGCAACTTGTGTGGAAATCCTTGTCTGCGGTGTATGTAATCTAGTAAAGAGATTCGTGCTTAAAGGTAATCACAGTGCGGGCTCGAGTTTTATTCACAAAAATTAGGAAAACTGGAAAACTACCCTTTTTGGATTAGGCCCCCTTGGAGCTGGATATTCATTTCATTTCATTTAGCTAAACACTTGACCCACTTAAATTTTCATTTACTTGAAGTGCCTCAAACACTCCTCATCCCTTTGAAAATCTAACAACTTTGGGATTTAAAAAAGGGGCTCAAAGTCTGATTTAAAGTAAGGGTAGTTGCGGAATGTTCATACAAATATTTGGGCGCCGTAAAAATCTGCTTTTCAATAAAAGTACAACTTGTTACCACAATGGCGACGGTTCTTCGGGGACCTAGGGCACAGGACCTGGACCGATGGGTTTTAGGGAATGGAGTGAAGGGACGTGGACGTAGCTACAATGTGAAGACAAGCTTCAATTGGCCGGCAATAAAAACTTTGTCCTTGTCCGTGGCTTAGAAGCCGCACTGAGGAATACGCCCCAGGGCTCTAAGATGCCAAGAAAAATAAGCGAAAACTTGAGGGACGCTGGAAGGACCTTCTACTTCCTTCCTTCCTTACTTACTTCCTTCCATCCTGCCGCTAGTGGCATATTTTCGTTAAAATAAAAAAACCTAAACCTAAATCTACAAAGTGCCGTTTAAAGAGACATCGTCGCCCTCAACGTGAGGACAGACGGATTTATTACAGTTTAATTCGCCGGACTGCAGATGGAAATCTTTGACGTTAACCGCCTCGTGGCTAGCCACATAATTTGCCTGCTTTTGTTTGTTCATATCCTTTTTACTGAAGTTCAGAGGGAGTGTGGGGCACTGCAAAACTTGTGGACAAAGTTCCATCGAAGTACAGAAAAATTAAGAGTTTATATATTTATTTACTGTGGCCCGTAATGAAGCCACCATTCCGGAATGGCAAAGGCAAGCCATACCCTTGCACCAAATTAAGTTGAGCGTGAATGTGGGCCAGCCAAGCCACCAGTCCCTTGCCATAAAAAAAACAGAAGGAAACTGTATGTTTATTCCTTTGTAGCGACCTATAAATACCTTGTACAAGGTAACTCTATGAAAATGATCCTTTGATTTACTATCAATTACCACAACATGGTATTGCATGTTTTAAGACTGAAATTAAACAAATTTTAAGTTTGGTAATTGCTTTTCTAGACTAAAAAGTGTGCTACATTATGTTACCAATAAGTAAGCTTCCTAAAATATTTAATTTCATACTCTGAAACTCAATTTTTAATTGATTTTCAGGACATTCTTTGGTATATATTACAATTTCAAACACAAGCTTCAAAAACAACCTACCCCAAGACACCTAAGGGATAGAATAGAATAGAAAAGGATAGGAAAAAATATTAAGAAGGGTAAAAGTATGAGGGTATGCCTTCGCGTTTAATAACGAAGTGAGCCGAGCCAAGCAATTTGCCTGTCAAGCAGAATTCCCCGGAATGGGTGCAGAGCCAGGAATTTAAAGGGATAATATTGAACAAATTACGCTACATCTCAACAGAAGCGCGGATGAAAAAAAAGGCAGAAAAAAAACAGAAAAAAACGATGAGCCTGTCGTCTGGGGGCTGGCAATACTTGAGCATATTTTCCCAGCTCGAAATGTTCCCATTTTGTAACGATCATCCTTAGATTCAGCTTAGGAAGCCGGGTGCTACGAGCCATCCACGGTTGCCCTGCACAAGTCGCTTTATCCCGACAATATGGTAATTCAAGTCGGAATAATTTAACATAATTGGCACACAGACGAGGGCTTCCAAAGCCGCGACAGACGAAAAAAAAAACTGTAGACGTGTTAAGATGAAGTTATCATACTCTATTTAAGTCAATTAAGTGGAAATAGCGAGGTACTATCCTAAAAGAGTTAAGAATAAAAACAAATTGGAAGAAAAATTGATTCTGGCTTCTATAAAATGCAAAATGTTGTGAAATTACTAAGGTGCGAGAGAAACTCTATAGTTTTTTAGTTTAAAACATTTTAAAAAGGTGTCCAGCGTAAATAACAAATTTACAATGAATTTGAACCTATATGCTTTATAAATAAAATATAACACCTAGCTTATAATTAAGTCTCCTTCTGCTTTTATTAAAAAACGTCATGACAAACCCCTTTAACAAGGATATTAGTTAACACCCTCAATTTCTATTCGCGTCCTGTAATTAATACATAATGAAGCTTATTTAAATAATGCTGTTTTTCTTTAAGTTAACTAAGATTTATAAAAGCCTGTTGGGCAGGGGGAAAACGTGCAAAATGTCGGCTCATTAATGCCATTTGCTCCTGCCAAGCCAAGCCCTTAACCCTTCTCTGAGCCCGGTTAACACAATGAACTCCTGCATCAGTGTGGCATTGGGAAGAGACCTTATCTGGGCGAAGAGTAGCGCCAGCATCCGAATCTGAAGCAGAAGATGAGGTGGCACATTGTGCAAATGTTCACACAATCGGAGGCAAATGAGCTTAGAGTTGTGAGTTCTGCTTGGCTTCGGGCGCTGTACAGACGACGCGCCATATTAAATTAATATGCTTCAAATGTGCCGCAGCTGCGCCGGTCTGCCCTCCCTTACCCATCAGATACAAGGATCCCGTGGAGTCCTGAGTCCTGAGAGTCCCTTGTGGCCCCACCACTTGTACTGCTAATGTAATTTTTCGCGGCCAGTTAAGCATATACTCGGAGAGATTGCCGCAGACAGAATTTATGCTTATTAATGTTGGCCGCATTTCCATGGTCAATGAAGGCCTCAACTTCAAACGCTGTCCACTCTCCCATAAAAACAGTCTGAAGGAGAGCTGTCTGTTTAGTTATTTTTTTGGTTAAATGCGAGCTGAGATAGGCGGGGATCTTAAATCATTTTGGTATTTAATTTTTGCTCAAGATAATATTGAAATAATATATTTATTTGAATAAGAAAGGATAGCTGAAGATTAGGGGTTTTAAGAGTATATTTTTGTATCTATAAATAGTAGAAATATTTAATATTATACTGACATAACTCAGGAAGGGCGTATGTAAATAGAAGTACTTCAAAGGAAAACATATTCCTTCTATAGCTCCCATTAAAGGCTTGTTTTGTCTCTGTTTATTTTTTTGCGCTTCAACTCGACAGTAACACTCCATTTTCCGCTTCCCTTGGCAGCAAACTCGTTTATCACAGGACAGCCTTATGAACTTTTACGGGCCACTCCGTTTTGCCTTAAAGAGCTGTGCATAAAAGTTGTTTACTCCTTGGTCCTTGGTCGCGCTTCATGCCACAAAATTGTATTTGTTTTCACAAGTTGTCAAACACTGCTTACAGATTTGCACATGTCACGCCAACGCCAGGTGACGACGACTCCCGACTACCTTAACCGAAAGTTATGTAAGTGTTTCATCCGCATGTGTCGCGTTGAAAATTGTTTCTCCCCTGCCACCACCATCCCGATTCCGATCCCTTTTCATCCGTGGCGGAATTCTGGGCAGGAATGCTGACGAAGTCTTGCCTACTTATCGGCGTCGGCAGCCATGTCAAAAGTCACTCACAAGTTAATTTCGTCCTGGTCCCTGGTCCTCGTGGCGCACCGGGTGTCAGCTGAACACACACCCAAAAAAAAAAATTATACAACATCTTAAGAGAATTGTGGTTGGTCTAAAAGGTTGCCTCCGAATTCTAGGAAATTTCGTTTATGACTCTCGTAAAAGAAAAGATAAAGAAAGTATAATTTAAAATGTGTCAAAAAGGTGGAAAAATATGTTGGTAAGAGGAAGGAACCTTTACCCTTAAATCATGTAGATATACATTAAAATAACACAAATTAGAAGGTGTTTGTGTAAAGATTTAACAATTTTAAATTTGTTCTTCGGTTATATTAAAGTTTTTTTTCTAATTTTTATGAAATATGTAAGAATTGCTCACTAATTATTATTGAGGATCCAAAACCTTACAGTTTACGGCAAAAAGTTCTAAAACAAACTGTTTATACTTATGGTTAATGGTTATTTTTTTTAAATCCATTACATGAACTCCCCTACTTTATCAAACTTCCATAAAATCTTACAACTTGTATTTGAAAAAGTGCTGCAATGTTTTTTTCTCCATGCACAGATGTCTCTTTGCGTGAAAACGAGTATATCATGGATGGTTCGGGACACTTAAAGAAGCTGTCTTTGCGGGAAAACGAGTGTTGCTTTAAGGTCCTGTGGCAAAAGGAATTGGCATGGGAACATTTATTGAAAAACGCTGGCTGCATATTCATGAGCGCAAGTACTTTGTAGTTGATTTGCATTTTAATTTGCAGTCTTCGGAACTTGACTGGGCGTGAAAGCCTTAGAACTTTTGCAAAATTAATAGTAGTTTTCAAAGGATAAGGCGCACTGGCATGAGCTCCTGTTGAGCGAGGCCATTGCGACTTCCGTCCTTTGTAAAGGCAGCCAACTAATTTATATTGCAATTGACTCCATTATGAATTCAATTATGCGGTTGTAAGCCGCAGAATGCTCGATAATTTATGCTACGTCAAATCTGCGAAATTTGCATACCACCGACACAGACACAGACATCGACAACGAAAGCCAATGAATATGTATGGCACAGAGTTGCCGGTATTGTTTGCTCATTATGCCGCGCACCTTTCGGTCTCGGTATTTGTGTATTTCATGGCTGGTATTTATGGCCATTAGTCAATAAATTTTAATTGATTTCACAGCGCAAAGTGCCTCAAATGTAAATTACAAAAGGAATATTGTTTATCGAGTGAATTTAATTGTATGTTAGGTGAAAGTCGGTAGACCAGAAGTCTCTATTGTATACTATGAAATCGTGCAATTATAGTGCAAATTGCCTTTGGCCCAGTACAATTTGGTTAGTTCCTTTGTTTAGGCACAAACACTCGTAGTAATTAGCACAAATGCATGTACATATATGTTTGGTTATAATAATAGCACAAACATGACTTCAAAGTAATAAGTGTTCCGAATTGATACAGGGTTTTAAAGAGAAAATTGTGTACTTTAAAATATCTCACTTTTAAGTTATATACTTGTTCTATTGGGATGAATGAATTTTATATTATAAAATAAACCAAACTACAATTAAAAAAATCTAGCAATCTCTTCCTGTTTTAGTCCTTGCTTAAAAACAAAGGATTAACAATAATAATTCTTATACCCCTGGCTGGACCTATGCACATTGTTTACCCTCCTCGTTACGCACACAATATCCTTTATAATTATAATAAATGTACAGGACCTTTAGTATGCAACAAGGATACGAATTTCAATTTCACACCTCGTTGGAGGGGCATAGGAAAAATTGAGTTGACTAGAAAATGTGGCCCACTCGACGGCAGATGAAGAAGACCTTAACCAAAATGTCGTCAGCCTGAGTGCTGCGTGGGATTTTTTTCGGTTTGCTATTCGATATTTGGTGTTTTATGCCCCGTTTTGTGTGTATGGGTGTGTGTGATTCAGGTTGTTGGCCTTTCCGGGATGAAAAGTTGAGCTTAGATTTTAGATATGGATAAAAAATGAATATGAAAAGTGTGTACACTCCGGCCGAAGCATTAAATATGCAAATTCCGGATGGGACCAAACCCTGTCACAGAGATTTTTCGAGGGCTTAGAGAAGTCAATACGTTATCGAGTCACCCGTGATCCCTGCCTGACCTGTGACCTTGCTTACCTGTATTAAGGTGGACCAATTCGATGGCGTATAGTATTTCAATTATTTGTAAAAGCACCGCCAACGCGTGGGACACGGGCATATCGGATGGCAGACATGGCACATTTACCATTAAATTGCGCTGAAATCGGAACCAGGCGTATTCCTAATGTGTTATATAAGCGTGTGCCACTCCATTCCACTGATGTGTATGACATGGGTGTGCTAGTTTGACAGCCACACAGACCGTGTCCTTGGTCACCCAGCGTAGTCCTTGGGAAAGCGAAGCCCTCACCCACACAAGCGCTGCTATATTTGGCCAGAGCCGAAATTCTCGCCAAAGTTGGCGGTGTGTGTGTGTGTTTCTTTGAAATTAAACGATTTAATTGCATTTAAATTAAATAAAATACGCGTGCGAAAAGTTTTACATTTTACGCATTCATTGGCGCACACAGAGCGGCCCCCAAATCAAATCACTCAACTCAAGCATGACAGCCGACGGGGAGAATAGCTCTCCATCTTCATTCCAAACTCCAATCGAATTATACAGAGAAAGAATCTCAAATCGAGGAGAAGATATAGAAATACTTTAAATTTTGTGTTTCTAACAGGGAGACTTAGTGTTTTTTTAATTATTTTGTCAAGTAATTAATGCGATAAATAGGGAAATGTTATATTACTAATTTTATTTTTTAACCTTTAAAATAATAAATACAATGATCCTTATATAGTAATCAGTTCAAGCCTTAACAATTTTAAAAAGAATAATTTAACGAAGAAATTATACAGTTAATAACTACAAGCCAGAGTCCTTGCAAAGGGATGTCTAGGCGTCCATTTATAAGCGATCTTCTGCTTATTTAAGGATAGCTTGAATAAGAATTCCTAAATGGTTGAAGTTTTTCTTAAATAAATTTCAATAAAATGTCATTTTTCTCAAAGTGCAACCCAAAGCCCTTGAAAAGGGATGGCACCCTCAAAGGGAGCCTGTTTTGGCGGTTTCTGGCTGGTTGGCAAACACCTCGTCTTCCGCCCCCGTTTGCCACTAATTTCGCCTTTGTTTGTGGTTTGTGTTTTCGTTTGTTGAGCAGCACAAAAAGTTTTAATTGACTGTTGCGAATTCGGCGCGGAACCGCCTCGAAAATTTCCAACTTGACTTCCCCGTCGTCGTCGCTGCCATCCCGAAGAAGGAACCCTTTTTTTACCTATCACATACCTACCTATCTGGCCCTGGCAAGTTGTTTGCTTTTATATTTTCGGTTTTTGGGATTTTCGCTTTTTAATTTATTTATTCGGCGACGATCCCTTCACAGGTGTGCGCCGGGAAAAGCGCAAACCGCGAGAAAAAAAGATAAATGTGGCCGGGGCGAACTTGACACGAAATTGGTTTAAATATTTGCCAACCGCATTTCCACACTTAAGCCTTGCGTATTTTCAGGAGCTCTTCCCTGTGCCGTAATGTCCTGATTAAAGCCATTTAAATTGTAAATGGCTTGAAAGTGCATCACAGTGATTTGTGTTTGTGTGTGTGCGTGTGTGTTTGCGATGGGCTCAATGGCACCTGTCACGAGTGCGCAGGTGAGTGTGCCACTGGGAGTGTGTGTGTGTGTGTGTGTGTGAGCCTGTGACTGGCCCAGTGTTTGTTTGTGTTTGTGCATGCATCCGTCAATAAGGCAACTGAATTAATCACGCAACTGTGAACTTCCCTGGCTGCTGTTTGTGCACTGAGAAATTTTAGGGGGTCTTTTTTAGTAGAATTTCCAAATGAAATCTTTTTTTTAACAACAAATTGAGATTTATTGACTTTTATAAAGAAGGGAGCAGAAGAACATATCGAAATGGCTAAATAGAGTCGCCTGGTGATGATGAAAAAAAGCATACTATGTATGTACACATCTTATTTTACATATAATTGGCCTTAACACTTAACTCTGCCATAAAGCGGCCTACGCTTGGCTTAAACTATCATTTTTTAAATACAAAAAACTAATTAAAAACATACTTTTAAAAATGTTTTAAATTTTGCACAGTGCCCGATTGTTGCAGCAGATGCAGTTGTTGTTGCAGCGGCTGCTATTGACTGCCTGTCTGACCAATTATGGTGCAATTAACACACTTGATTGCTTGGAATCTCTGACTCGTTTACTGTTAACTGCCTCAGCTCCTTACCGCCATGCCGCCTCCTCCTCGCAGCTGGCCTTGCCACCTGCGAGCGTGGGCTTTTGACTCTCTGCGCAGACATCTCAAAGGCAACGCTGCGTATACTTGATGTGGCAGGCCGATGCCGGCCAAAGCTTGTTACTGCAAACTTTTTGGCTAAAACAACTCGGCCGTAAAGTCGAATTGCCGGCGGCCAAAGTGTGTGTTTGGCCGTCCCAAAAATATCTGAGCTCCGGCTATCCACATCCGCTTTTGTGGATTTTTATGCAAAAGTGTCAGTGGCAGCAACGGGTTAAATTTGTTATTACTGGGCGTGGCTGCTGAAATTTAAATACCAGATCAAATTTGGCACCGAAATGCAATTGAAATAAATGTAATATCATAAATTGGGGCGTCGTCAACGGGGGGAAGCCATCCATCCATCCGGCGGGTATAATAAAAGGTATTCCCGGAATAAACATTTTATTCGAGCTCTCTATTTGCATAGCATTATTTTGAAGTGCCTTAATAACGGAGTGAGTGGAGGACAACGCTCGATACTTGGGCTGGATTCCGAAAATAAATTCAGGCGCCTTGGATAAACACGGCGAATTAAAGCGTGAGCGGTATTCATTTCTTGACGAATGTGAATGTGAGCTCCTCTGATTGTTTCGATCAATAAGCCTGGCTGGCGCTCATGATTGTGTTTACTGTCACTTCCCATCTAATTTGATTGAATATCCTCGCAAGGACAGTATGGGCGGCCCGGGCCTATCCAAAACCAACACGCTCCTTCACACTGGCATTAAATATTAGGAGTCCAATGGCAACATCAATGGCCATCCAGCCGAATGCCACAAGTTGTGCGTTTAAATAATTTATCAAAATAAAAATCCGGAAAAAGGGGCATATAATCCCTTTCGGCTGTCCTCATCCTTCGTCCAGTTCATTGTGATGAACGAGCTATGCAAAAGGCCGAGGACATCCACTAGGGATGGCAGAGATTATCGATATATATATTAATTTATTATATTTAATTATATTTATTGCAATAGTCGATATAGAAATCTATATTTTAACGATAACGAGGTGCGATGTAAATTCTGTTTTCTGAATGAAAGTTGTAGGCGATACTTTTCGATATAAATAATTTCGATATATCAAAGCTTTCGGCAATTCCGATATTTTTTGAGCGTGTTATTTTGGCCGATATATATTAAATTATTGCTTAAATACATTTTAAAACTTATCTATCGTAAACTATCGAAACTAAAGCCTAACTAAACTTTAATGTAACGCCCTTTTGGGTCATCCCTGAGAATAATACTGTAACAATGGTATGACACTAAACGACCACAGCAAGAGCAACAGGAAAAGGAAAATGAAATGAAAATGAAAGGGACCTGGACCTGGCCCTATTATGTTGACATTCTATTCCGTTTTGTGTGGCGGCGGACGGTCTCTCTCTATAATTGATTAGGTTCGGCTCCGCCAATAAAGCTTACTCACTTGGCGTGGCGGGAATCGGGGCTGGGGACCCTCCCCAGTGGGTCATTCAATACACGTGAGTGTGCGGAACAATAATTTATGACCTGTACACAGAGACATTAATCTTTATTGGAATTGAAAAGTACATATAGGTACACATTGTATGCATTGCGGCTGACAGGCTATTTCCCCCATACGACGACTTGTTGAAATGTGTTTCCCCCCATTTGGATTTGCATTTGAATTAAAGGCTCTCAAAGGATACGACTTCCGGCAATTATGTCCGGTTAATTAAGTTTGATGCATATCATTAGCGACTTGGTGGGCTGAAAATCAAGATTGGATCTATGACCTACTTGCAGACGAAATGTTGTCTTAGACGAAAGTCATTATGCACTCAAAGAATTTCCACGTGGATACAAAAATAATAATAAAATAAAAAAGGAAAAGAACTCAAGGCTGTATTCGTATTAAAAGTGTTCTTTTATTATTTTATAAATTATTATTTGAAGAAATTAGAAGTAATCTTCAAAAATTGTATTCCCTTATAGGAAAATTATTTTGAATCTCTTAAACATTAACTTCTTTTATTTTTTATGCTATTTATTAATTTAAATGTATTCAGTTGCTGTTTCACTAATAGTTTACTATGTTACTTAATTTCCACAAGAAAAGTTTACATTATTATTAATTGATAGATTTATTAGATTTATTAATTGTTAGCTTCAGAAATACAGATAGAAGTTCCATAAAGACATGGCAGATTTTTCTTTAAGTTTTCCTTACTGTGTCCCGGTTGAGGCCATTGGAAATGATTAATTTTTCATAATTTCCATATATGCAGATTGAAGCAACAATCTTGAGTGTGGCTATAACTGGGCCAGAGGCTGTTTTTTAGGAGTCATCAGCCGCCTTTTCAAAAAAAAAAAAGATATATATATATATATATATTCGCAAGATTGCAGACGGACCTGGAGCCAGTCAAGTGTTGAGCTTAGACACAATTTATCAGCTGAACGATTTGATTTATATGGTTAGACATGGCATGCATCACGTCAAGGCTGTTGCGGTTCCACTTGTAAAAAATTATAAAATATAAATAAACTAATATATAGAGATAAATAATAAAATAAATACAAAGAAAATTGAGCGCAGTAATGATTAATGAAGATTTTAGCACAGCATATTTCCAAGAATAATAAGAAATCTGAAATGGTGCTTGTAACTTCTTCGATTTATTTAAAAGCCAATAAAAAAATGTATAATTTTAATTTAAGGTCTACAATTTCCCGCTTTGAACTACAATTATATAAAGTACATTTTGTAAATTGAAAACTTGAGAAATAGATTATAGATTTTATTGTTAATTTGTCTGTGACTTGTGGGACTTAATCCGCTTAAATTCAGCTTAAAAAATATTTATAAAATTAAGAATCTTAAATTGGTTCTCGTTCTGACACCAATTTAATTCCGAGTGTAGGTATCACTCTTTGTTTCAGGCTCAATTTTCATGATTATGTTATGTGTTGGGTTTTATCTGACTGCCATTTGTGGAGCACTTGCTCATGAAAATGGAAAGTAAGTATATGGCTGGCGGAGAAAGAAAAGAAATTGCGGCCCACTGCGATGTTAATGTTAACATGCATGCCTAAACATCAAAATTATAACCACATACTCGCGCGATTTGATTGGGACTTGGACTTGGCATCGGACTTGTACTCATACTTGTACTCGTACTTGTACCTGCTAGGTCTGGTGTGAATAACCCCCGGGCAACGATACGTGCGTGATCATAGCCGTCATTCATCTCTCTCTCTATCTTTCAGTCGTGCAATTGTGCGGGTAATTAGTTGCCACGCCAAACAATTTGCGACAAGGAAAGTAACTTCGGCTGCTTGTCACTTTGTTGCGGCATTATTGAAGGCTTAACCCCATTAGCTTGAATTGGCGCACTTGCCAATCGGCACCGCCGATCGAAGAAGAAAATAAAAAACAGGTAGACAAGGGCCAGAAGAAGCCGAAGAAGACAGCCCAAACTTTCTGCGAAGAACAGTCAGCGAAACTTTTACCCAGCGACGGAGAAAAAGAAAACAACAATAACAACTCAAAAGCCAAAGTCAAACAATAAAAGAAAACAAAGTCGGACAATGTAAACCCATTCACGAAGCTGGGCCTCGCAGAAGAGAGTATCTGCATCTCGGAAGACAGGTCTCACATTTTTAGTACCTCCTCGGCTTTTAGATCAATGCAGTGGAAGAAAGCTGCGAAGAATTTAGGGGTTTTTTTGTAATTTGAATTCTAAGCAGGAGCTTGCAAATCCATTTAATAACTTGTTTATATTTTAATTTATTATTTTCCAGCCATAAAGTTATTTTAAAAGAATATTTTAAAAGGCTTGGTAATGAGAAGAGTCTCTTCCCCTTATAAAGCATAAATATTATCTATAACTTTCTATCTGTGAGGTAACAAGTTGTTTTATCTTATTAATTTTTATACAGAAAGTTGTTTTTTAAAAAAGACTTAAGGATTAGTAATAAGAAGAATCTCTTCTCCTTAAAAAACATATATATTATCTATTACTTTCCAGAGATCAACAAATAAAGGCTACATAAATTGCTCCAAATTGTTCGCTGTGCATCTTGGCAAACCAGTTTCACCTGCAGAGCAACTACCGCCTGATCTGGACTCCGGAGAGAGGCGGCCTAAAGCCTAGGCAGCTCGACTCCGACTTGGCCCGTCTTGGTGGCAGCTTCAGTTGTGTTGCGACGCTCAGATGGAGCGGACTTAGCGGAAGTAGAAGTGGAACTGGAAGTGGAAGTGGAACGCGCTGTCTTGGCTCGACTCGAACCGGCGGTTCGCTGCGAAATTGTTAACGCTGCTGCGCATGCGCAGACACTGTTGTGCTCGTACTTGCTGTGGCTTAATTACTGAGGTTTCTTGTTTGTCTGCATTTTTCCGAGGTGCGCGCGCGTGTGTGTGTGTGCGTGAAAAGAGCGTTTTCCATCGCTCTGGGAAAACATTCTTGGCCCAGCTTGGGAGCTTTCTTTTTGTGTATAACAAAAGAGAAGTGGGCAAAAATAAAGGAAAAACAACAAACGTAAATAAAAGTCCGACTTGTGCAATCGTAGCGACACAAAACAAAAGATCGCGAGGCAAGGTGAGGTTCCCAAGCCTCCGCCACAAGATATAAGTGCAATTTACAACCAAAAAAAAAAGAAAAAACACACAGAAATGTAAGCCAAAAGTATAAATCAAAATACGGGTGTCATGAAACAGGTTACGAGAAGAGAAAAACCGAGATGTGTGATTAACATATTTCCCATCAAAACGTTTACACGCAACGCAACGCGAGTGTCTGTATCTGTATCTATAGCCGTGTACCTGTTAGCTGTATCTGTGAAACAAGAAGTGGATCCGATCCCATCCGATCGAATCCCATCCATGCACTGCACAAAAAATAGCAGCTAAAAAAGTTCACAAATCAATAAGGAAAATACTTGAATGAAACCTTTGTTCTTGCTAGTTTTATTTGCTAATTATTTTTATAAATATTAAGAGCATACTAGGGATAGAGAAGGGGTTCATTAAAGAGGCTTTAACTCTTAAATATTCCTTAACCATAAAGTAAAGATGAATCCCTGAACTTTTGGCTGTTAAGTCATTAATTGTGCCACCACTTATGATCCCTTAAAAGTGCATTTAATTTTTCCATGTGTACCAACCCATTTCATGAGGCAAATGCAACCTTGAAGCTGTCTTCGATATCGAATCGCATATCGCATATGCATTTCAATGAGTAAAAGGCCAAAGCAAAAGAGCGGTTTTTTTTCGGGGAGATTTTGAAACCTGGAGCGTTCGTTTTATGGACATTATAAATTTACATACGTTAACTTGCTTGTTTTGTGTGTTTGCTGGTATCTCTGCCATCTATGAGCAAACAGGGGGCGCAGTTTCAAATAAAGACTGTCCAAATACCTTCCTTGATTGCCCATGGACCGCAGAGTAAATAGCACAAATAACGCGAAAACAAAAATAATGCAAATAGAAATAGCGCCAGACGTAAAAGTATCTCTATTTTTTTTTTTTCATTTCTTTTGGTGTCAGTGCGCATTAAAAGGCAAACAGTAACCAATGAACACGGCCAACAGCTCGGGCAACGGTACTGCTAATGCTGCGAGAGTGAGAACCAAAACCGAGAACCGAGAATCCAGATTTCTATGTAGTAGGGGAACCAGTAGAGATCACGGCTCCAGCGAACCGTTCAGGCGCCGCCGAAGGCGTTTTTTATATTGGATATCTAGACAGTCGGACTTCCCTAACTCAAAAGTGGAAAGAATTACTTAAAAAGAATTATTCTTTTCATATTAAATTAAAGTATTTATTTTGTTATCAAAGGGAAGAATATAATTTAATGGAACCTCACAAATCTATAGTTTTAAAACATTTTTAGCTTTAACATTAGGTGGGTTCTGACACAACTTGTTTAGTATATCAGTTTCAAGAACATTATTCAAGCTGAAGCTAAATATAAAAAATATTGTGAAGTTTACACAGCCTAAATTGTAACATATATTAACTTAATACATATTTAAGCAAGTGGTTCTCTTAGTAAGCTTTACTTCCTAGTAAAGTCTTGGAAAGGTTCTACTTATGCAGACTTTACTGTTCCCCATATCGCCTTTAGGAATGACTTAGCTTGGTTTAAAAATAATAATGATCTTCAACATTTAATTTGCTTGCCTAAAATGCAAAACCCAATTGTTTTTTACATCTAAAATACACAACAAAACAAATGCTATTTAAAAAATGTAATTAGTACTTAAAGTTACGGCGTAAATGAAGTCCGCATTGAATGTATTTCTCAAGTATGTCAGCATTACCAAAATTACTCAGACTCGCTGTTCTTTGTTAGTCAATCCGTCTGATTATAGCCTTCAACGTTGTGTCGATTTGGACCTTGGCGGCCATTTCGGCCATTGTTGTTGGCCAGAAATATGTGGCTTAGAGCAAAATAGAGGGAGACATCGACATCGGTATGCAAATTAAATGTTCTAAGCGAACGGGGCTCCAAAGAGGAAATGTCCAAATACGATACGATACGATACGCCGCCACACGGCGGATATCTCTTCTCGGAACGAGTTTCACCGATCTGCTTGGATCGAAAGCCACACCATAATAATGCCATTCTTCGATTGCAGCGAAATGGTGGCGTGGAAACAGCTGCCAAACGGGGGGCGTCTATTGCTGCTCCTGATCGGCTGCCTCGCCCACTTAACCCACCGGACACTGGCCTGGCGACCATGTCCGGAGCTCAGTCCCGCCCTGCGTCTACCCTGCAGGTTAGTCACACAGAAATATAAGCCTGTTTTTTAGTTAAAAAGTTATAAAGTTGTTAATACTCTTTAAGAGTTAACAAAATAAGTGTAAAAGTGTTTATAACTAATTCATTGAGTGGTTTTCTAAGGAAAAACTCATGAAAAACCTTACTATCTTAACTAGACTTAACTCCTTTATATAAAGAAAGTTGAAAAAGTTTTTTGTAGCACCAAAATCTAAGGAAAAAGTTAATCTTTAAATAGATAACATTATATGGGAATGATCGCAGCTACTCAGTTTTGTTTTGTGGTGTGGTGTTTACCAGACAGCGGTTTCCGCTGCAGCTGGCCATTATTTTAATATCGCAAAATTGCCGACAACTGAATAGCACCGATGCCCATGCCAATTCATTTGCCTTTGTTTGCTGCTAATTACCGACTGGCGACAATTACAGGTGCAATGTGGTTCCGTTTGCGGCGACTGGACAATTGGGCGCCGTGGCCATGGACTGTGATCGCGTTGTCTTTCACGGCGATGCCCCGCAGCTGCCGTATGGAGCGCCCATTGTGGCGTATACGCAACGCCATAGCGGGCAACAGGTGCTGCCAGCACAGGTGGGTGTCAAATTATACGAAAAAAATATGAAATCGAACAATAAAATTGAATTATTTCAATACTTTTTTCATCCCAGACCTTTGGCCAGCTAAAGTTGACCATCGAGGAGCTGGATCTGTCCAACAATCTGATCCGAAGGATTCCGGAGAAGGCCTTCGACGGCCTGAAGGACTCGCTAAACGAACTGCGACTGGCGAATAACTTGCTGGGCGACAATCTCAATCCCATCTTCTCCACCGCCGAACTGCACGTTCTGAAGAACCTGCGCATTTTGGACTTGTCGGGTAACAAGATCAAATTGATCGAGGAGGGTCTGCTGAAGGGCTGCATGGATCTCAGGGAGTTCTACATCGATCGCAACAGCTTGACGGCAGTGCCAACCAATTCGCTGAATGGACCCAGTGCCCTGCGACACCTGTCACTGCGCCAGAACCAAATTGGTAAGACTGAACTGTCCCAGAACCTTTCACTTTTTATATCTAGAGTTTAAATTTTATACTTTTACCCTTTTCAATATCTTAAGTTATGAAAGAATGAAATTAACTTATAAATATCTCTGTGAGTTTCAACTAAAGCTATTAACTTGCCAATTTCTGTAGGAACTCTCCTTCCCGCCTCGTTCAATGCCCAGCGCCAGCTAGAGATCATCGATCTGAGGCACAATGTCCTGCGAAGCATCGATAGTCAGGCCCTCAAAGGACTCCAACGGATCCGGGAGATCAAGCTGGCCGGAAATCGCATCAGCAACCTAAACAGCGATGTCTTCGAAAAGCTGAGTTCGTTACAGAAGCTGGATTTGTCCGAGAACTTCTTCAATCAGTTTCCAATGGTTGCCCTGGCCGCGGTTCCTGGCTTGAAGCACCTGAATCTGTCTTCCAATATGTTACAGGTATGTTTAGGAGTTCTTGTTTGTTTATAGCAAATAAATTTCATATCTTAATCATAACTTTAAATACCCTCTTCCTTAGCAATTGGACTACACACATATGCAAGTGGTTAGATCTTTGGAAACCCTGGACATCAGTCGTAATTCAATCACCAGCATAACGCCAGGAACTTTCCGGGAGATGAATGCCCTGAAGTATTTGGACCTCAGCTTGAACTCGCTAAGAACGGTAGGTAGTTTTTACTTTTCTGATACCTAAGACCTAACTTAAATATTCTCAAACCGCGTAGATCGAGGACGATGCCTTGGAGGGACTGGAGAGCCTGCAGACGCTTATTATCAAGGACAATAATATCCTGCTAGTGCCCAGTAGTGCATTGGGTCGTCTTCCCCAACTGACATCCCTTCACTTGGACTTCAATCGAGTGGCAGCTCTCTCCGCCGAGATCCTTGGGTCCCTGCAGGCGGGCGACATAACCAGCCTTTCGTTGTCGAGGAATGTCATCCGGGAGCTGCCACCCGGCAGTTTTCAAATGTTCAGCAGTCTGCACACTTTAGATCTTGCCGGCAACTCCCTGGCTCTGATCAATGCAGACACCTTCGCGGGATTGGATAGCACTCTTATGGCCCTGAAGTTGTCGCAGAACAGGCTGACGGGCCTGGGTGGAGCACCCTGGGTATTGCCCGAGCTGAGGAGTCTGGACCTGAGTAGCAACAGCTTGACCGAACTGCCCAGTAATATCTTCGAGGAACTGGAGAACCTTCAGTCCCTGAATCTGAGTGGAAATCACTTAACGCCACTGATCGGGGCTCTCTTCAAGCCCCTGGCCCGCTTGCAGGTCATCGATTTGAGTCGCTGCAACATCCGCCAGCTGAGCGGAGACCTCTTGGCCGGATTGCAGGACCTCAAGCATATCCACCTCAACGACAACCTGCTGCAGGAGCTGCAGGATGGCAGCTTTGTCAACCTGTGGAATATTAGCTCCATTGACTTGTCCAACAATCGTATCGGCTCCATCCGTTCCGGGGCCTTTGTGAATGTCATGAAGCTGCAGAAGTTGAATCTTCGGGGCAACCAGCTGTCCGCCTTCAAGGGGGAATACTTCAACACGGGCACTGGGATAGAGGAGCTAGACATTTCGGATAACCAGTTGAGCTACCTGTTCCCCTCCTCCTTCCGCATCCATCCTAGGCTGAAGGAGATCAAGGCATCCAACAATAAGTTCTCCTTCTTCCCGGCGGAGCTCATTGCCTCGCTGCAGTATCTGGAACACATCGATCTGTCCCACAATCAGCTGAAGACCATCGAAGAGCTAGACTTTGCCCGTCTGCCACGGCTACGCGTCCTGCTGGCCTCACACAATCAACTGGACATGGTGAGCGAGATGGCGTTCCACAACTCCACCCAGCTACAGGTCCTGGACCTGGCCTACAATAACTTGGACAGAGTGGGAGAGCGCACCTTCGAGGGCCTGGTGAGACTGGAGCAGCTTAACCTAGAGGGCAACCGGCTGTCGGAGCTCTCGGACGGCGTCTTTGAGCGCACCAAGCTCCAGATGCTGGAGAACATCAACCTGGCGCACAATCGGTTCGAGTATGCTCCACTGAACGCCCTGCAAAGGCAATTTTTCTTTGTGTCATCCGTGGACTTAAGCCATAATCGGATCAAGGAGTTGCCAGGAGATGACAGCATCATGGTGAACATCAAGCGAATCGATCTATCCTTCAATCCGCTCTCGCCCAGGGCAGTGCACAACGTTCTCAACGAACCCAAGACAGTGAGAGAACTGAGCTTGGCGGGCACGGGAATTGAGCAGCTGGAGCTCCTGGAGACACCCTTCTTGCAGTTCCTGAATCTGTCCCACAACAAGCTGCACAATGTGAAGCCGGAGGTCTTCCAGCGGGTCACTCTCCTGGAGACTTTGGACCTTTCCAGCAATCAACTCGAGACCCTGGACGATCTGTCCGGGGCGTGGCCTCAACTGCAGGTGCTACAATCTCTGGACGTGTCCAACAACAGCTTCGAGATCGTGTCCCAGTCCAACTTTGGCCAGCTTGAGATGCTGCGATCCCTGCGACTCAGCCACCTGCCGCATTGCACCAGGATCGAGAAGAACGCCTTCAAGCAGCTGCCAAATCTGCTGAGCTTGGAGGCCTACGATCTTCCGCTGCTCGGATACCTGGACCTACAGGGCATCTTGGAACTGCTGCCGGGCCTGGAAGCCCTGGACATCGAGGTTAAGGACTCCACCATTGGCAGCGAGCAGATCCAGCCTCTAAAGCATCCACGTCTCAGGAAACTGGGCATTCGGGGCGAAAGACTAAAGTCTATATCCTCGGGTACTTTGGCGGGACTGAAGAGCAGCGACCTGAGTGTCCAGCTGCGGAACACCTCGCTCAGTGCCCTGCCACCGGCCCTGCTTTTCCCCGTGCCCCGATCTTCCCATCTTAATCTAGATGTTGAGGGATCCCAGATTACGGTGCTGGTCCCGCAGTTCCTCAACGCCTTGGAGGATCGAAGGGCCAGTCTGCAGTTGAAGGGACTGGCCAGCAATCCGATTTTGTGTGACTGCAATGCTCGGGCTTTACGCCGCTGGCTGCCCAGTTCCGGGATGCCGGATGTCACCTGCCAGGCGCCAAGTTACCTGGCCAACAGGAAGCTCATCGAGGTCGGCGACGACGAACTCACCTGTGATGCCCGACGCATGAGCTCCTCCACGGCAAGACCCACTGCCACTGTGCCCCATCTGTTGAAGACCTCCAGTCAGTTGGTTACCCGCAGCTCCACCACCGAGGAGCCGTTGATCATTTGGAGCCTGGAACCAACGCAACAGCCCACCCTGAAGAAGATCAAGACCAAGGCGCCGCTGATGAAGGCCCAGGCTCCGATTATGAGCAACGACGATACTCTGATCATTGGCATTGTGGGCGGAGTGGTGGCCTTCATAGCCATACTGATCATTATTATTTGCATCATCCGGCTGCGTATGAGTAACGCGGAATATCAGCAGAGTGCGGCAATGATCGGGATTCCGGCTGGCATGCAAATGGGCGCCCACAATGCGGCCTACAATTACAAGAACGGCGGTGGCGGTGTGGGAGCGGCGCTATATGCGGTGCCTCCGTATCAGGCCAGCTACGCAACCCTGCCGCACAAGGCTGCCTCCATCCACCAGTCCAGTCAGAATCTATCCCAGCGCCAGCAGCAGCATCAACACCAGCAGCAGCAGCAACAGCAGCAGCAACAGGTGGCAGCAGCGGCGGCGGCCTACTCGACCATGTCCCGCATGTCGTACTTCAGCGGAGCCGGCGGAAACGCCGATGGAGCCGAAAGCCTGACGCATCAGCATCCGCACCAGCATCAGCCCTACATCATATACTCGGATGACAAGGCCTACAGATAGGCAGGCGCTTCCTTTCATTCCCACTTCCCAGTCCATCTGTCCACTTCCAAACTCAGTCAGTCAGTCAGGCGCATCGCCGCTAAAAACAGGTTCTACATTATCGCCACTCTCAGCCAACGTTGTATATAGACTTAAAAAACCATCTAACTGTAACCCTAACTGTATCTATTGTCTAACCATAATTAAGTGCAAGCAAATCGCTTATGCGGAATAAACAAATCTAGTATAATACACAAAGAATTCACCTTGATGGCTGGTGGGTGGTTGGTTAACGACCTTGGCCAGTGGAGAAGTACAAAATTTGGATTACGTGTGCCTCAAGGTGCAGAGAACTCCAAGAGTTTCCTCTAGGAAGCAACCAAGGCTAATGAGACTCGAATAAAGAATATATATGGAGTCGGATTCATTGTGTTTTATAAACTATAATAAACTGGGATGCCATAAATACAGTAAGGATGAGAGAAAAACGACTACTATTATTAAAAACAGATAGTGGAACCAACGAAGATGAGATAAAAGCAGGCAAGCAAACGACGAGAGAGTAAAATTTTGATACTATGATGAACGAGATATATATTCATATTGTATATGATCCAAAACATATTTAAAAATATACCGAATATAGAGATCCCAAGAACTTACACAGCTGGAAACCTGAAAACCCTTGCACCCTGTTCTTAAAGACAAACAAGTTACACGATTTGAGCATTTTTAATACAGTAAATTTTCTCATACAATGTTTCATAAAAAATGTATATATGCATGTGTATAAATATTTGATGTATGTTGTATATATATATATATATATGTATGCAACTTCAAGATCTCCAATTCACAGTCTTTCTATTCCATATCTTTCACTGGATAACAACAAAACAGTTATCCTTCCATTTAAATGCCAACAAAAACATGTGTGTATTAAATGCACAAATGTTACGACTAATTCAACTAAACTTGTGGCCATTATACGCGAGAAAAAACAACAAATCACTTTGGCAAGTAGAGAGGAGCAGGTAACTAAGGACGCCTCAAATTTCCGGTTTCATTTAAGACTTCCACATCTCTGGCTAGGCCATTTGCGAGTACGAGGTATACAGCTTGTAGTTGCGACGCCGATAGTAGATCATGAGGCCATAGCTGGTCAGCAGGAGAGTGATAATGATTAATATGAGAATGCCCGTTGCAGCTCCCAGATTCGCCTCCTCGTAGGTCATCATCATCGTGGAGCGTTTGCACTCGCGCTCCCAGTCCACGGGCAGAACGTCCTGATACAATGCAATTAATTTTTTTAGAGGACACGACGGTCCGCAGCCGGGAATGTCCAAGGGCAGAGGTTCAGCTGTGGTGTTCTTATAAAAAACAGAGACCAACGGCGTGTTGTTGTCATCCATCCGTAGCTCCACCATAATGCACGCCACATAGGGGGGACTATGGAGCTAAGAAAAAGGAAGGAGTCTAAGTGAAAGAGTCACTCATAAAATAGTTAACATCTGAGCTTACTTCAAACACTTTCAGCGTATTGAGAACATTGGCTATTGTCGTATCATGCGCACTATAGATCCACATGGAACGATCGGGTTTCAGGCGCCCAGAGGCCTTCTCATCGATCCGATGAAAGATATCCTTCAGCAGAGGACCCGCCTTTAGCCTGGCCAATTTTCGAGTATAAGTGTTGATGGCGAATGCAAAGTTCGCCGCAAATGTGAGCTCCTCATGGCCATACACCTTATCAGTCCATTCCGGCAGGGACATGTTGTACAGGTTCTCAATGAACAGCGTGTTATTCAAATACGAGGCATCGATGAACGTCTTAACCCTTCGACCGCTCTTCTCGCTTAGGTACGCAAAGAGATCCCTGTACTTATCGGCAAGAGCCAGAAACTCTGGCGAGGATTCCAGAGAGGCCAACTCATAATCGTAGGCGGGACACGGAGCCTTGGCTGCCAGTATGGCATCATCCTTTTCGGGAATGGTATGAATGGGTATGGGTTGCCATTTAATGGCTGGATTCCAAACATCGTCGCCTTGTGGCTCGTACAGGCCAGCCAAATTCGATTGGGCACTCATCAAGGTGCGATCCACATCGGTAGATTGGACAAAGATGTCCTCGTTGGAGTACCTCGAGCTGAGCAGCGAGGAGTAGCGGTTCCGTAGCCATTTACCAAGGTCATAGTGCTCTTGTTTGCCCAGCTGTATGCGGAGTCGAAATTAAGTCAAGGGAAAAATGTATTTACTAAATAAACTCCATAAAAGTTATATCTAAATTGAGCGGGTTGTTTCCCAGTTAAAGAAGAGTCAGAGAAAGGAAAACCACTTTCATAAATATGTTGGGGAGTACTCACGTTCGTTAATTGACCCCATCCGGTGGTCCAGAACTTCAGGTTATTCCATGGATCCGTGGGATACGGGTCGACTGGCGTTCTGTCGCCGTGGCGAAATATCTATTTTGGAGATAATTTGTGAGATATCGTACGCACACACTCACAGATATGCCAGTCTTACCACATGCACGAACTTCAGCTCCCCTGGCAGTTTGGCCAACAGGTCTGGACGACCTTCGACATTAGCATATGCTTGATGAAGGGCATTACCCAGACCAAAAAAGAGCATGCAGAGCACGGCTATTGAGAGCAGGCAGTTGCAGCGATGCCGTTTCCACATCTTCACAGCCACAATTGTCCACCAACCACTGTTTGCGATGTAGGAAAGCATAGGTGAGCATGCGGTGGATATTGGAAATCAATCCAGCTTCGAATGCGACGAGCACTGGGGCTTACCTCAACCGTATAACTGGAGACCTGGCCGTACGCGCTTTTCATATATATTAGGATTTACACCTGGCCAAACTAAAGTTTATACAAATGCTTCCTTGTTTATTAAATCGTTGACAATTTTGATAACCACAAAGAAGCAGTGCTGCCAAAAATGTTGGCTAAATCAAGCTAGAAAAAAGCTAAACTTGCACAAGAAAATTGTTAAACATTGAACAATGTAAAATGAACTTTTTGAACTCTAATTTCAAGGCATCTGAAAATTGAAAGTTTTGTTGAGAGGCAAGCAACGCAAAAGCCAACTAATTATTAATTGAATTTCATTTCCAAGTAGATGTGTTGGCAACACTGTCATTCGCTCGATTATCGATAGTTGCTGCGTCAGCCCTGGAGCGATAACATAAGGTGAGCCAGTGCGGGCGACTGTTAAAATTTCAAAAATAGAAACAAAGTGCGGCTGGTATTTATGATTGTATTGACTCGTCGTATCTAGTTGCACACAAGTAATCTGATTATTTAAGTATTGCATTAAATATTGAAACAATCTTAACTACGAATAACAAATATACTGTTTTGATGTTGGTCTTAAAAGTACGGCTATAGGACAGATTAAAAAAATAATAATAAATCCCATCGGCTTAACTAAAACGATTCTCAGCGCGAAACAATGGAAAACGAAATTCGGCTATTACATTATTAATTGGTGTTGGGAGATTGGCGTTCAGAGAGAACTGGCCAAGCATCGGAGTAGTGTTTGCAATTGTTTAAAACCTTCTATTCCCGCCCATATTTGGTCCAGGCCGCGGTCCGCTGAAGCTGCAACAGAAAGAACGTAATTATCGCCTTGCTGGGCACATTCCGGCATTCACCTACCGGTTCCTTTGGCTACCCAACGGCGGAAATTCCGCGTGATATGCATTGAAGCTATTCTGATTGTGACCCTTTCCTCCGCCGCGCTTGTTGGGTCCCCCGCCACCGTGTTGGCTATTGTGTTCGTTGCTGGCTGCACCGCTGCTGCCACGTCTGGCATTAAAGCCCCCGCCCCCATTGTAGAAACCTCGACCACCCTGTGGGTTACCTCTGAATATGAAAGAAATTATTGTAATTATTTCAAAAGATCGTTTAGGAACTGATTTGGTGAACACACCCGTTGGCTCCGGCCTCTCCACGATTGTTTGAGTTCATTGGTCCATTTCCGAACCGTCCAAAACTCATTTGCTGCTGCTGATGATCCACCGGCAGCGCAAAGCCACGGCGATCCTGCCTTACATTGTTACCGCCGCCGCCCCTTTGATTCAGTGATCCGCCACCGCCGCTGCCGGAGCTGCCTGCCCGGAAGTCATTGCTGCCGCTGCTGCTCCCGCCTCCGCCGAATCCGCCTGACGGGCTGTTTCTGAAGTTCCTCTTCCCAGCCTGAGGGCCTTTGCTGGCATTGTTTAATCCTCCGCCGCCATTATTGTCCCACCGACTGTTGCCGAAGCGATTGCCTTCGTTGGCCCCGGCACCGCCAAACTTTCCGGCATTGCCTCCGGTCGCGAATTTGTTCCTAAATCCGGGCGCCTGAGAGCACGAGTCGTTGTTTTGTGGCTGTCCCTTGCTGTAGGGAGCACTCCGTTGTTGCCTGTAGTTGGGTTCGTTTCGCACAGGTCCGAATTTGTTGGTGTTCGTTCCCCGAGCATCGCCATCCTTAGAAAACCTACCGCCGCCGCCGCCGGTTTCATCCCGGAAGTTCCGCTTGAAGCTGTTACCCGTCGCCTCTGTGGATCTCTTGTTTGGGCCGCCGCTTTGACCTGGATTTTCGCACATTAGCATTAACATTTTTAACATGTAAATGTAACCAAATCTGAGATGAAAAGTGCCCTACCCTGGTTATCACCACTGGCCGGCGGACCACGGCCGCCGTTCCCAGGGCCATACTTCGGCCTGCCCGCCTCCACGACGATGGCCTGGCCCTTGAATACGATCCCGTTGAGAGCGGCTATGGCCGCGTCTGCCATGTCCGCGGTCTCCAGGTGAACGAAGGCGCAACGATTTATCACGTCACATTCTACAACCGAGCCATAGTTGGCGAAGAGGCGACGCAACTCCTCCGGCTTGCAGCGCGGCAGACTGCCAACGAACACCTTGGCGGGCTATATGGATAAAGCTTGCATTACACGGGTTCTGCCCCATCCGTCTGGCAACCTTCTCAACTCTTACGTACAGTAGACATGTATTTTAAATAAATTCTCTATATATTTTCGCTTTTTCCTTTTATCACCTCTCCCATCGCTAACAGCAATCGGTATCGAAAGGCCTTGAAAAATATCGATAGTCCGCCGTGCGATGTATCACCGCTTTCGTTGGCAGACAAATATTATAACTTTTTTAACTAAGAAATTATTCGGCTATCGGATTTACTGACGGAAATGGGTATATTTTTGTCTATATAAATGTATGAACAGCTTGAAAACGTCACTCAAAAAATATTGTGTTTCGGGAAGCAAATCGATTCCAGAAATTAAATCATCGATAACTTTCAGCTCAACAACCTCGCATTTGTTTACAAATTTAAATATTAACAATACTATACTATTATCAGCAGCTTATGCACAAATGTGGCAAACTGGGAATGAGGAGAGTTACTTTGACAAAATGGAGTTAACTAAGAACGTGGTGAACATCCTGCCGACGGTGGAAATGCTGGTGAGCTTCAATGGCGACATGACGCGATCCAATAAGCGGGCGTGCCTACTGTACACGGAGAGAATGGACTTCAAGGAGCTAATTGTAAGACAAGGCAGATTTTTCGAGATATATATATAACTGGGATTATCTTCCGTTCCGCCATAGCAACTACGTTTGGCAGAGAAATCCGATCAGCGGCGCATGTACATCTCCACTGTGGACAGCGCCTCCTTCCACGAACTGAAACAGGATCAGTCGTTGAACGTCACCTTCTCTGGCTTTATGGAGAATTTAGTGCGGATGCTTAAGGACTGCCAGGCTGGCAAACTGGAGCTGCATCTCTCTGCCAGAGACCAGAGCCTCGCTTCCAGCCAAAGCCACGACTACCACATGCAGTTCGTGGAAATCAGATCCTTCAAGAACCTGGTGCACCTGTGCCTACCCTGCCGCTCAGCCCCCTTGAACACGGTGCTCTTCTACATCAATCTCATGCTTGATGCCTCCCACACGAAGCAGCATATGCTGGAGCAGAACAATCAGCAGCTGCAAACAGAGCTTAGTTCCCAGCGTGCGCACATGGAACGTTTGGTCACAGAAAACGGCAATCTCAGAGAAGCATTGACTGAAAATAGTAGGATGCTGGAGGAGAAGCACGCCGTGGAGATCCAGCGAGTCCAGGAGAGCCTGACCAAGGTCAACGACCAGCGCAGCAACGAACTGGAGCGGCATCGCAGAGCGATCGCTGGACTGCAGGCGCAGCTAGATAAGGCTAACCTGGACAAAGCCGATCTAAAGGCGGGACAGGAGCAAACAGAAAAGCGTTATCAAACGCTGGTCGAGGACCTCTCCTGTTGCAAATCGCGCGTGGTTGCCCTTAAGGAGCAGAATGATCAACTGCATGCAGAAATAGCCAATGCCAGGAAACTGGATCGCAAGCTGGAGTACAAAATCGAGGATCTCAAGCAGCACACAGCTGAGCTGCAGGAGCAGATTCAGAAGGGCAACAAGGAGAAGGTATGTGGGAATCGCATTAACCTAATCAAGGAACTAATATTAACGTGTTTTTACGAAAGGCCAACATTGCCGCCGAGCTAGAGGCCGAGAAGAAAATCCTGCACACCAAGCGCCAGGCTCTGGAAATGGCCTCCGAGGAAATATCAAAGGCAAATCAAATAATCCTCAAACAGAGCCAGGAGCTGCTCAATCACAAAAAAACCATCGCCTGGCGCACTGAGGTAGCCCTCCAGCAAGAGAAGGCCGTCCACGAGAAGGAGCTGCTGTTGGCCCTGCGAGAAGACGAGCTGCGTCAGGCCAGAATAACCATTGAAAAGCTAAGGGAGGAGATTCCCGAGCAACTGCAGTCCATGCGGCACTTTGCATTGGGATTGGAGCAGAAGTACTCGAAACGTAAGGGATTTCTCTTGAATCCGATTCCAAAAATTCCACTAATGCTTTACTACCTACAGAGATACTCACGCTGAAGGAGCGACTTGCCATTCCCACTGGCAAGGAAAACCGCCGCTAATTAGGCTTATTGTTCATGAACTTATCGTTTTTTTATATATATAGTTTATGTTGTACGCGTTCAATAAATGTAGATGTTCGGCACTAGTCATAATCCTCCTGGACACTCTCTCCCGCATGGGCAGTGGCCACGTTCACCGCCTGGCTGATGTCCTCGATTTGGTTCAGTTTCAGCCGCTCCCGTATCAGTTCTGCAATCGCCTTCTGGGTGCGTCGCTCAAGTCGCTCCAGCTTCTTGCTGGCATCTCGCTTGAGATCCCAATCCGGCTTCCGCGGCGCCAGATTGGTTATATCAATCTCGTCGATCACCATCGGCTGCTGCAGCAAACTTAGCTGGCCCTCCACGGCGGTTTCGATGCTCCCCGTTGGCTCCTGGGCCAGAATCTCGCCGGTGGTATTCTCATTTTGTGGCTTATAACTCCGGAATATGGGTCTACGGAACGGGAAATAATGTTAATTATTGTTTTTTTTAAGAACCATTTCACAATTTTACTTCGGTAAATTCTCGCTGGATTCGGCTGGATCTGTTCCTTTATTTTGTGCCTGTTCTCGCAATTTTTTCAGGCGCTCCTTGCGTTTTAGAGATTCCTCTGTCAAGCGGCCTACGTTATTATCCATCACGACCATATATGATTTATTAAACCTTATTTTTAAGCTAGTTTTGAAAAATATTTGTGTTTGTTTATGTTCTCCAAGGTAGAGCTGGCAAAATTAAGTTCATACCATCGAAAATATCGATAAGGACAATATATCGATATTATTTTTGAACAATAATATTTTGACTAAAATATTTCTGCAATTCTTTTAGTTATTATTTGTTCTATTATTAACAATATGACAATAAAAGATTATATTGTATAGCACTTAATTTTTTGTGTGGAAGAAGTCCATACAAAACTATAGCATAATGCAAAATTACGTCAAAAGGTATTTCAACAAAATATACCAAATTTAACAAAGACTCACACCAGGTTCTAAGATCGGTTTTTTTTTACATTACATCTGTAATTTAAAAAATCCCACCAAGCACTGCCTAATTCAATGTTTTCAGGCACAAAAGGTTAAGTTAACGTGACAAGAGTGCTAGAAAAGTGTTTTGTGGAGTAGTTCATCTCGCTGGATGCAAATTGGGAAGCATCACAGCTTCTTTGGGAGTTTTTCAAACAACTTTGTGCCTGGTAGCAACTTATTTTATAGTTTACACAGTATTTCAACTGAACTTGTATACTTTTCTGAAGTTAGAATGAAGCGTAATCGAAGTTTTCGATTGTTTATTAAGCTAATCTAATAGATTACTTGATAGTTACATGTAGAACATATACCGTTGATATTGCCGATAAAAACGCACCGATTTAGATTCATGTATTTATTTAACAATATAAAATTTCCATAATTTCTCTTTGGCTTTTGTCTCACACAGCGTTCCCTCACTTGACCACCCGCCGGTGTGTGATGGTGGTTTCGGCAATGTCCTCGCTGGACTGGTCAATGTCGCCCCATCCCCACACGGGGTGGGAGCCATCTCCCGTCCGCTGGACTCGCCGTCGTACCAGATCCGTGGATACACTCTTCAGGTCGTAGGCCCAGCCCAGCCAGGCGAAAAAGTTGATAAAGGCCGTCGTGATGTCTCGGGAATATGGACCCAGTTCGGCACTCTTATAGTCCCAAGGAAAGACATGGTGATAGTTGTGGTAGCCCTCGCCGAAACGTAACCAAACCAGGAATTTCTCGTCGGTGGGACTGATATTCTTGTCATACGGACGCTTGCCGTACATATGCGCCGAGCTATTCACCAGCCATATGAGATTCAGGGTGCTTACCCAGCGGAGCAGGGTCATTACGTGCCAGGCGACGTTGAGCGACTCGCCCCACAGATACATTGGCAGCAAGGTCGGCATTACGAAGCAGATGAGCGGCATCAGGAGCAGGTAGTATTTCTTCTGGAACATCACCAGGCGATCCTGCTCCAGGTCGGACAGGTCAATTTGCCGGCCCTTGGCCAGCACGTCGGGATGCTTGCGAACGCACAGCCAGCCGATGTGCGAGAAGAACCAACCGCGCTCCGAGTTGTACGGATCGGCGTCCGTTTCCGCGTACTTGTGGTGCACGCGATGATCCCGCGCCCAAATATACACCGCATCCTGGAAGGCCAGTGTGTTGAGGAACAGGAAGATCAGGCGTAGCGGCAGGTTCGCCTTGAAGGTGCGATGCGCCCATAGGCGATGGGCGCCACCGGAAATGCCCAGGGCCGTGACAATCAGGGCGAACGGAAAGAGCAGGACCGTCGTCCAGGTGGCCGTCGTGAAGAGCAGCCAAAAGCCGTATAGCGCGGATAGATGAAGGATTACAAAGAGCACAATGTTGACCCAAACCAGCTTTAACTTCCTGCCGTCTGTGGTCTTCAGCTGGCCAACATCCTTGAACAGGCCACCGTCCACCGTCTCCGCATCCGACTCGTAGAGCACTCCCGTGGTATCTTTGCTGTTCGGCGGCATTCTGGATCACGTTTGTGTCTGGCATCAAGCCCGCCGATTTACTTATACCAAATTCGAATAGGCGGAACAGAGCAGTAGAGGTACACTTAGAGCTTGGGTTCATGATCTTTTTGACATAAATCGTGTGCCAAAAACATCGATGTTAAATTAAACAATGCGCATTACAAATTAATTGGTTGATTATAACAAATACTAGGAGCGGACTTAATGTAATTTTAATGAATTCGTTACAAAAAATTGAATTGTACAAATTCTAAATTGCGACCTTGGGTAACGCGAATTTGATTATTCTTTCCTTGGCCTTCGAAATCCGCTGAATTGATTAATGCTGCGGGTACTAAGTACCAGTCTTTAACATATGTTTAAGATAATCCCTTCATACTTTTACGAAATATAGTTATCACATAGTATTTAGTATAATTTGGGGATTTATATCGAGAGGAAAACACCGATTTTGCAATACAATACATCGATATAATTAGATATATTTTGATATATCAAAGTTTATTATATTTTCGATATTTATGTGTCTTAAGAAATATCGAAAATATCATAAACTTTGATCTATCTAAATATATCTATTATAAAGTATAAAATGTAGAGTATATAAAGTATAAATTATACAAATGTATATGTATATTATAAAAATGTCACACCATTTTGATAGCTTGAAGTATTATAAACTTCAAGTTATTCCAATATTTTCGCAGTGCACAGAAACCAATTTGATTATTATTGGGTGTATGCGTCTATATAAACATTCTCTATAAGTCCAGATAGCCCCCTACTTATGCATCGCACGCGAATCCACCAAGACGCGAGTGGAATTTATAATATTGTATAGACATATGTACATTCATATATTCTGGATAGTATAAAAAACAATGGAAGCAGTATAATTCGTTTATTTTATTCAGTTTGTGAATGAAAAAGGTTTGGTTGTTGGTAATAATAAAATATCGAACCCACATTATTTTTATTGCAGCTTAGGTTAGGACTATTTCCTGAAATATAATGTCCTTGTTCCTTTTAGGTTCCTCTTAGGTTCTGTTAGCCGAACATGGCCAGATCGCCTTCTGTATATTTGGATGCATCCTTTTATGGTCTCGAATATTATATACAGCTTAAATGACCATCGAATTCCGATCCAGTCATTGCTATCTGATTAGGTAGGGAATAAAAATCACTTGCTTATCATTAAAGCCACCAAACGAAGTCGGTGGCACCTCTACACTTATGAATTTAACGTTTAAAACTAGCTTAACATCGTATATTCTCGATCCAGAGGTCATTATTTTATAATTATTATATTTTCGACAAATTCTTATTTTTTCCCCAATTACCATTGCCTGCAGAGGTAAAAAAAAAGAATTTATTAAAATATATCTGATTCTATGTTTTTATTTAATTATTTTTCTTTGTACATAACAGTGCAAGAGCAGTGCCTATATACCAAATACAACTTTATTTTGATCGTTATATATATATTATATACAATTATATATATTATATACAACTGATCGTGATATAGGTGGCTTTTTTCGCCAACAGTTTGGCGGCAATGTCAAATATCTCGAGTGCAGTTTAACCATTTCTGTGTGACCAGTCGCCGCTTTGTTAGAAATCCGCTCATCTTACTGGCGTTATGGAAAAACATCGATGATTCCCTGCCCAACATCGATGTTTCGAAATAATCGATGACATCGATGTTGGCTTCTCTGTTTCCCACCTCTAGTTACGAAGCGCTGAAATGTCGGCAAAACGATTTTAAAACCGAAACCGAAAACTTGAAGCGAGAGAAAAACTGGAAAAATTGAAGGCAAGCTAACAAACGCGGCAAGCTGTGAGTGTGTGAATTGCGAGATCGAATTTGGAAAAAAAAATAAAAGTTGAGCAAAGAAGGACAAGCAAGTGAAAAGGAATTCTCTCGGCGAATGCTCTGCGTCTCTCCTTCGCCGCTCTCTGCTCCCGTGCCTGTGCCAGTGTGTGTGTTAACGAGTCGAGTCCGCAGTCCCCGTGTGTGTGTGGCGGCGTGCCTGTCGTGTGCGTGTGTGTGCGAGCGAGCAAGAATCTGCAAGAAAAGCAACGCCAAAAAAGATAGAGGAGGAAGCGACATAACGCAGTGGCGTGTGAATCATCTCCAGTAAAGAGCAGCAGCTAATCCGAGTCCGGCAAAGTAGCAGGAGCATGGAGCAGCACGAGGACAACTACTTGCAGAACCGCCTCGCGGAGAGCCTGCAGATATCCGGCGGCGCCGGCGAAAATCATTTGCTGCATAATCTGGCGGATCCCGCCGGCGGCGACCTCTCCGCCGCTCCGAAATCTGAGCGTGACGGCGATGGCGACGAGGACGAGGAATGGAAGTACATACACGAGGTGCAGCAGACCGAGAAGCTGCAGCAGCAGCAGCAGGATCAGCTTCCCTTGGACTCGGGCAATGGCTTTGCCCAGGATGACCTCATCCGCGGCAATGGTTTGGGCAACGGCCTAGCTGCCGCCGTCGCTGGTCTCAGCCTGGTCTACGAGGAGGAGGACGTCGAGGTGATCAAGCACGACGGCGATCTTTCGACCAACTCCAATACCACCACATCCACGGGCGAAGTCCTGCAACATCAGGAGGGTCAGCAGCAGGAGCAGCAACAGCAGATTGAGCTGGAGCCAGAACAGCAGCAGCAATTGCAGCAGGAGGACGAGGATGAGCCCAGCTCGGTGGCCACTACCTATGGCACCAGCAGCCTTAGCGAGAACAACCAGGAGGAGCCGGATCAGGAGTTGGCGCCGCAGCCAATCGCTGCTGCCCAGAACTTGCTCCTCGAGGGCTTCGACAACAAGGAAAACACCGAACCCGCTGAGAGCCACGAGGAGAGTCACTCGCAGCTGAATCCCAATGCCGTGGCCTTTGTGCCCAGCTTTGGTTCGCAGCCATCGTCACCACTGCCCAACAATGCCGGAGATGAACCCCTGCTGGGCTTGAGTGCCCGCCCGCTGCTGGGACCGCTGGACGATCTGGTGGCCGAGAGTCCGCGCAAGGGGTCCGCCCGTGAAAACATGGATGCAATTGCCGTGCCCGATGAAATCGAGTTTGACATTGAGGCTGACAAGCGACCCCACGAACTAGAGCAGGAATCGGACTTGTTTGGCGCCGGCAATCTCGAGCAGCAGCTGCTCAATGGCGCCGGCAATGGGGAGCCGGTGGATACACTTGACCATGGACCGGAGACCAGTGTGGATCTAGACTTGTCACTGGACCAACTACGCCCTGACGAAGACGTCATGAAGCAATCGATCTACGCCGAGCACAACGCCTCCATTGAGGATATTCTGAACTCCGTTCAGCCGCTACCCGAGCAGACCGGCGACGAGAAGGAGCTGCTGCACGTGGAGGAGAAGGAACATGTATCCCAGTCGCCCTCCACCGAGGAGCTGCAGTTCCAGCAAGAGTTCCAGCAGGTCCGTCACCAGCCGCCCTTCTTTGGCGGTGCTGGCGAGGATCCCATGCAGGCCTCCTTCTACTTGGAGCACACGTCTCTGGAGGCGCAGAAGGAGCAGGATCACGAGCTGGAGGAGCAGCTACAGCAGCCAGCTGACACCTCTGATCCCTTTGCCGAGCAAAGTCTGCTTTTGGATACCAGTGCTCCGGTGTTTAGTCCTGAGGCCCATGAGCCTGTGGCCAAGTTGGAGCTGGAATCGCAGCAGGCTGACATAGTCGACATCACACCATCGCCGCTCTCATCGACCGAAGAGAAGCATCTGGTTGAGGACACCAAGGAGCTGGTTGAGGAGCCGGAAAGCGTGGAAATCGAAACGGAACTCGTTAAGGAGCAGGATTTGGAGCTGGAATCCAGGCAGGAGCCTGCTCTGGAGCGTCACTTGGACCAGGAGACCCATCTCTTTGAGCCCTACTCGGCCGGAGCTCCTCCGCAGGTAAGCTGTCAATTCAAAAGGGGAAAATACTCGGGGGACGGGATAGGAGATGACTCATTCAAAGTGCCAAAAGTCATCATTATGCACTCGTCATCTGCAACCCCGAGTGGCAGTGCGTGTCATGTGTGCCTTGCTGTGAGTGTGTGTGTGTGTTAATTTTTCCTGCCACGCTTCCTGCCCCGTTTTGTTGTCCTTGCCTCTCACCTGGACAGGCCGGGCGGTAAAAGGAGAAATCATTAAATTTGTTGGTATACTACTCCTTTGTCTCTACTCCTGGCATGTGCATTTGCTTCTCTCTCCTTTTTTACTGTCTGTTTCCTCTCTCTCCCTCTCTTCACTATCCGCACAGTGAGCCATCCTGTGGTTAATCCACGGGCAGTGAAATGTTTTACAAAATTATATATACATATATGTATATGTGTGTGTGTTGATATATGGAACTGGATAAGATTAGTTTAACGACTTAATTTGATTTTTTATAGTTCGCTCTTTCCTTTAAATGTTGTTTGCTCATTTTTACTCAGCCTACCCTTATTTTTAATGGGTTTTCATTTACAACAAACAGTAGTAATTAGAGACAAAAGAATTTTTTATTAAATAAAGTCATGTTTCAGGAGAAATAGGGAGAAGTCGGAGAAACTTTAAGCATAGGTTTTATGGAGACATAAATTGTTCCTTATATTTTAATAATCTAAATTTTAAATAATTTAAATAACAGGAAAATATTAAAGTATTTAGGCATATCAAAGAAAAAAGAAGAAAAACATATGTCTTGTTAATAAAAAATAAGTTCTTTGCAATTTTTTGCCATAATAGAACAATATTTCTTCATAATAAAGCAAGACATTAATATTTATTAAATAGATATAAATGTCTTCTTTATTTGCTTATAATATCCTTAAACCAATCGCCTATATTGAGGCTCCACTGTATTGCACTTTTTCTTCTGGGGTGTGTTCCCTTGACTCGCTCACGCGTCGCTGTCGGCGTCGCTGCTTCTGCGCTCCTTTTTCCTTGCTCCTGCTCTCCATCTGTCTCGGTCATGTCCTCGCCCTCGTTCCTGTCCACCTCCCCCGCCACCTCCTCGCTCGCTTTGTTCGCTGCATTCGGGTGGGGTCGTCGTGTGCTTGGTTGCGGGTCGACTGCCACTCAATTTTTACACTCAACAGGACACGCAAGTGCTTTCCCATTGCCCGGAGTCGGTGGTGTTAAGGTCCTGGCATTCTCCCCGGTCGGGGATTTCCTTTGGGTTTTCGGTGCTTTAAATTCCATTTTCAAGTTATTAAGGGAGGTCCACAAGGGGGTAGTTTACATTTTATTGTCTAACTTGGTTTGGCCACTTTAAATTCTTGACCTCATCGCTGTATAAATAAATGGAAATTTCGGGGTGTTTTTTTTTTCACTCCAGAAATCTCTAGAGTCACAAGACATTTAAAAACAATACAATTTGGTGTAATAAAGTATATAATTTTGAAATTAATACTATAAATCCCTTTTTTTCGTTCTTGATATTGAAGTTTTGAAGAAATATTCCAGTTTCAATGTTTGTCGGGTAAACGAGTGTTACCATTTTTTCTTGTTGGAGTTCGATATCCGTTCCAATTGGGACTTCTGTTAGCTGCGGTCAAATGCATATTTTCTTGTATGTACTCAACTGTGTTCTCTCTTCGGCCTCTCTCTCTCTCTATCTCTCTGTTTTTTGCACTGTCTGCAATCATTGTTGCCAACTTATGTAGCTATTTCCTGGCCAAATCTGGCTATTTTTAATGACCAAAAACTGAAAACGACTTAATATAGCAGGAACCTGTTATTAAAGGTACAAAAGCTACATTAAAGCTAGTTTTTTAAGTTAATTCGTAATGCACTGAATTTTAGCCTTACAGCAAGAATTTAAAGACAAAACAAAAGCATTTAAGGCAAACCCGAAACTGTGAGCCTTGTGCTAACGAAAGCACAAAATGGTATAATGAAACCTTCTATTTACTTGCTATTTTTAAATAAATTGAGCTCTTTTTGTCTATTTTCTTTTGCCTGTCCAGCTACAAATTAAGACCGATTGTTGGCAACACTGTCTGTAATCTGCATGACTAGCAACACCAACAACATGTGTAACAGTAAATGGCGTTGCCAACTGCGGCAAGAGTTGCCAACCTTTTCGCTTGGTTGCAAACTCTCCGGCTCCAATGCACACGCACACACACGAATAGCACTAGCACAGACACGCTTTCATAATTACAAAAACAATAACAGCTGCACTAGAAAGAGAAAGAACGAGACAGCGATAACTTTGGGTTCATTTAATTGGGTCATTTACGGTTTTTCGCTTGCATGTATACGATTTTTATGATTTTTTGTTGTTGTTAATTTTCCCCTCTCTCTCTTCCTTTCTTACTCTCCCACTGTCTGCTTTGCATTTGCTTTGGCTGACCCATTGTTGTTGTTATCG
This sequence comes from Drosophila kanapiae, assembly GCA_008042475.1. Taxonomy (NCBI): domain Eukaryota; kingdom Metazoa; phylum Arthropoda; class Insecta; order Diptera; family Drosophilidae; genus Drosophila; species Drosophila kanapiae. The sequence continues at coordinate 264,070 of VNJM01001488.1, read as the reverse complement.
GCACTTCCTGTGGGAGTTTTGTTTTGTGTATAATTTACTCCCTGCAACCTAACTTCTTCTTTGTGTTCCGCTGCGTCTTGTGCTTCTTTCCCACTCTTCTCTCTTTGCATTTTATACTTTGTATTTATGTATCAAAGTGATTTGTGCCGCTTGTCTCCTTTTGCAATCGCTTTTATTATCAATCCGTTTTGGCGATTCCTCTGTGCCTCTCCCCCTTTCTCTTTTCTTGCTCTCGCTCTCCTGCTGCTGACCCGGCATTCGTTCCTTTCTTTGCTTTGATTCGATTCCGTTTCGTGTCGCATACCAATTATTATTACTGTTTATATATGTCAACAATAAGAAACAACAAAATGAGCGTAGCAGACAGCTTGTCACCACCGACAACAACAACACTAGCGTTGTAAACAAATCAAAAGAAACACGGAAGCAACAATAGTTTTATCAGGAACACACACTTAAACACAGTGGTCGGCTTTCAAGTGGTGTGCATCTGTGTGTGCGTGGTCAAGTGGTCATTAAATTGTAAATTTAGATTGATTTATTGACAGAAACAAACGATGATTGTCTGTTAATTAGCAGATGATAGAAGCCAGCGGCGGACTCAGTCAGAAATTATGTTAATTTATCCAAAACTATATAATTATTAGCTAAGTATGCAAATTGTCGATACTCAATGTCAAAACTATTAAAATTTCATTGAAAAAATGTTTGTTTAAACCTCAAAGTAAAGAAATTATTTAAATATAATTAAATATATTTTCAATATTTTGACTATTCGATTTTAAAAATATAATTTCAAATAAGAAAAGAACACTTATCTAGATCCTAGAGAAAGGAACTTGTTTTATCGATAAATATCGAATCAAGTTTGACGTTTGCCTGTAGGTTCACGTTACATTTTTTTCCTTTAGTTTTCAATATCTTTTTTTACATATTGAGAATAAAATAATAAATGAGAAATAAATAAATGTAAAACTCATCTATAGATCTCCTTAGAATGCAATCTAACATGCATTCTACATGCATATTCAACACTCATTGCACTTTAAACTGTGTCACATCGATCATGCCTGCGCTCTATTTTTAAAATCGCACATTATCAGTGGCGCCAGCCTCTAATCAGATGATTAAAATCCATAAACAGAGGGCTAGCACTCAGACAAACAACTGAACTGATAAATGCGCAAATTTGTTCACGCGACCGGGCTATGACTCAGCTTCCCATAGGAAAACTGGTGGAGAAAACTAAACTCTCAGCTCGAAACTAAAACAAACGAGGAACGAACTGAATAGAATTACGATTTCTGTTTCCAAATTCAACTACAAATTGTATTGTGAAGGCAACTTTCGCCAGTGCACCAGCTGTGGCAGCAGTAGTTCACACAATTCGCATGACATTTGCTGAAACCTTTTCGGCTTAATTAAAATTGATACAATTTACATATCATTGTGTTAGATGGAATGGCACGATAACTGACCGCATTATATACATTTTTGCTTTCATAATATTTGTGGGTACTTTGTTTTTGCTGTCGCTGTTTGTAATTGAGGGAATTTGTAATTTAAAACAACGCAAATGTGTATCAAATGTCTGTGTGTGTGACTGCGGGTGTGACTAAGCGACCTCCCGAAAATAAGTCTATATAAAGCTGAGTGCTCGTTGAAAATTTCAGCGGTTTTTATTCGTTCAATTCCAAGGCCTGACCCCTCAGCACGTGGATGCTGTAAAAAGGGTTTATTTAGTTCGCAGAAATAGGGAAATAAAACCACAACTATTACGTGAGGGGATAAAGCGAAAAAACTAAGATGTATTCAAATACTTTTCACTATAAAGAGATCCCTGAAAAAAATAGAAATAAATTCCACTTTAACAAGCTCCCTGAACTTATTTCAAATAATTCTTACAAAGCCTTCACTTCATTTTTGAATTTTACATTTAGAAATCTAAGGAAATATAGATTTTCATAGGAATTAAATTCCTGAGACGGTCAGCACAAGCACGTGCTTGTTAGGGTTAGGTGTTAGTAGGCTCGATAGGAGAAAGTATAAAGTTAGCGAAAACTAAACTTTTTAAAAGGGTAATAGGTATATTAAGTTAAATTTCCTTACTTATTAACCCAATTTACATAACGGGTAGTAACAAGGAATAAAATCCAATATATATCTTGACAAGTATGTTTGTACTTTAATTTCGTTAATCAAAATCGATGTAAGCCAAGAGTAAGTGACTGTAAAAGCCGAACAACGTTTTATGGCCTGACTTACAAAACGTCTAAAAGCCTAGAGAAAACCAACTGGAAGTCTTGGCTCCACTTTTTTTTTTTGCAACTTACGAGAGAGAGAGAAAGACTACAGCTTAGGCTATAATTAAGTCTGAAAATCCATTAAGATTATTAACTCAATTAAAATTGCTGCTTGCTTCTTCACTCTACCAGGTTTTTTTTATATATATTTTTTTTTGTGTGTTTGCGGGTAATTTAGTTCACCCATACAGTGGCAGAGGAGGCACTTGGAGGGGAGAGTGTGTTTTTAGTTTAGTTTTTTGTTGTGGTTTTTTTTTTTAGTAGGCGCCACTCGATGGCTTGGCTTGGCTATGGGAATGCAATTGCCATTGACGGGCGGCGGTCTGATTTTCCCTGTTACTGTGCCGGCTGCACGGCCTACGCGACGCGTCTGCCCACACGGGACAAGTGCTTAGAGATGCAGATAGTTAGATATACCACTACCCACCTTCGCCCATATCACACATATAGGATTGACGCCCAAAAAAAAAATACAAATATATAAATGTATATAAGGTAGTCAGAACAGTCACCGAAGAGTAAATAATACAAGTACACATCTGCTGTTAAGGAAAACCATATAAATATTAATATAATTTCGTAAAGGAAATATTGCTAAAACTCTTAGAAGTTGTTTTCTTTCTTTTGTTTATTTTATTAAATTGAATAACATTAATGAATTAATTGAGTATTTTATCTGTATTAATATATAACCTAATTAAATAATTACAGTTTCTTAGAATTTTTGGGTATTTTTTCACAGATATTAACACATTAATATAAAACCTAATTAATTAATCAATGCTTATTCTAAGTTTTAAGTATTTTGTCCCAGATATAACCTCCCCTTAGGTTATGAATTGAAAAAAACTCACTTAAGAAAGATAAATACATTTATTTTAGTTAATCCTATATATCTCTTGTTAAAAGTATAATTTGTAAAATTCTCAAGCAAATTTGTTTGAATTGCCAAAGCTATTATTCTGACCGTAATTGTAGCGATTTTTTTTTATTCGTATCTGTGCACATTGGCCTGTGTATCTGAGCGAAACTCGTTTCATTTTGCGGTTTCTCAGCAGCGACGATGAGGCCCCAAAAAGCCAAAAAGCAGAACAATTGCAGGCTGAGACAAGAAATCTTGCTGCAATATGAGTGCTGCTGCTGCTGTCGCTGTGTGGGTTGACTTGGAGTGGAGTTGATTGCCAAAAAGGCACACGGAGGAGCACTTGACAACGCTTGCCAATCCAATCCAACCTGGGCACAGGCAAGAGACGAGGAGAGGAAGAAGTCTGGGACAACTTGACGATTAATTGCAGCATTTTACATTTCGAGTTCAAAAGAAAATGCTTTCAGCTTCGTGAGCAGCAGCAGCAGCATCTCCTCCGCTTGCATCTTGCAGATATAATATCTCATGCGGTCTTTGGCCGCTATATGTGCGTTATCTAAATTTACATTTCTTGCCAAATACATATATGTTTGCGGAGATACTACAGTTGTGGAGAAGATTGTGGGAGAGATTTTAAATGCAAGAAATATTAAGTACATAATTATAATATTAAACTTCTAAATTGACACTAATTGGCTGCATATATGCGAATATTTAACTTGCTATTAACACCTGAACGATAAAATATTGCAAGAAAGTTAGATTGAATAGAAAATAATTTTATTTAAGAGGGAATGCCTTTAGAAAACAACAAATGAATGGCAATATTTCCTTTACCGCCACTGTACACAAACAAGCGACACTTATGAGCACTTTTGCCGAGATACAACGCTCGGCTGACTTCCTCATCCACATCCTCCTGCTGCTGCTTCTGCCGCCTGGTCAGTGTGTATTTATAAAAATGTAAAAATGCAAAAATCCTCTGCCAAGTGCCAAGTTCAATAGCTTTTCGTACACCACACACAGAAATTCGCGTACACAAAATAATTATTCAACAAAAAAAAAGAAAGGAAAAAAAAACAACGGGAGACAAGATGTCGCTTAGCATGTTTTGGCCCCTGCAGCGCTGCGATGGATGGATTCTGGGATGGATTGAGCTGGAAATGCTGGAGAGTATGGAGAACGTGGAACGGGAACTAGTAGTAGTTGATAGCACATGGAGGGGGCAGGAGGCAGAAGGAGTCGTCTCCCCTCCTAGCATAAAAATAGAGTTTAATCGCTGCTGGATGTGGAAGTGGTGGGCTGTTTGCACGAACCCATATGCCTTGGGGTGTGTCACTACATACACCATCCAGAGCCTTCCTGAAAAATCGAGAAAAACTGCTGTTAATTGAAAGACATTCCAGAAGGAGGCCAAACTATCAACTCCACTCAGCCATCCATCGTATCTGCCCCTCGGAAACTATACGGAAGATTGATGTTCTCCCTGCCACAAGTTGCCGAACCTATTTGTCATTTAAGTGCCAGCCATCATCCGTTCTCGATGGAGATTTAATGAATGTCTAACAAGACATAACAGTTTTGGTGACAATTACCTTACCCGACGAAGGTGGAAAAACGAGGCTAGACACAAAACTCGCTGCTAAATGGCCATAAAACTGGTTAAATTTACCTGGAAATCATAATAATTTTGACACATTTACATGAAAGCGTAAAACGGAAGCTAGAAATGGTTTCGTGCACTGTAAAGTATACCTTGAGAGTTTAGGGAATTAAATTAGTGAATAATTGATTCATTTACAAATAATTACATCATAGAATTTATTCAATAACGAAACTATTTAATCAGTCACTGCATATTCTTTCCTTAGATTTATTTATTACTTATATGTACATACTTGCATTTTATCGTCTTATCAGTCAGTTCCTGACTCGATAGAACCCTCCATTAATCACACTCGAAATCCCATAAACATTCTTCCGATAATAACGCAAAAAAATGACATAATAAATATGGTCAGACAATTTCTATTTATAGTTTAAGTAATCAACGCGAATTCTTCGTCTAATGCCACACAAGTCGCGGCAATCCAAAGATAGTTGCAAGAAAGAAAGGCCTCACTAAACTTAAGTGTCATAAGTAAAGAAAAATGTTGCCCGCAGGGGAGTCATGTTCATCGTTTTTTTTTTCTTTTCATAAAAGAAAATTGTGCAAAATAAATTCCGAGAACAACGATAGTTGACTTATGAGTATGACTGCTTTTGACTCAACCTGCAGGTCAATTTACTTTAATTAATCATAAAAAAATGGGAAAAAGTGCGCAGAGAATAAGTCAAATTTAATGACAGACTCTTATTTGTTGCGTTTGACTTTAATTTGAACATCAGAATATCAAAAAGAGACAACGGAGTCGGGAAAACGTAGGAAGCCAAATAGATTGAATTGAAATAGAGTAGAGACTTTGCTACACTGCTAGAATAGTTATTATTTATTTACAGACTGCTTTTATTTTTATAAAAAATAATTACCTAATATTCTTATAATTATTTCACAAATCAATTTTAATAATAAACCGAGCTTTTGTGTTGTCAAATTTGAAATCGTAACCCTTTTCTCAGCTTCATTTTTCCCTCGAGTGTGGCAACTAGTTACCTTTCAAATTGTTGAGAGATGATAGCATTTCCCCTTCCTATTTTCTTCGGCGGTGTGAATCTATGGCCAGAGGCACTGGCCATTAGCCACAAGGCTTTTTGCCTCGCCTTGCCTTTTGTCTAGAGGGGGCCAATGCTAAAGAACTCATAAAATACAAGAAAAAAAATGAAAATGCGGCAAGGGAGCGTTGCTCTTGGCCGTTTTGCTGCGGGCTGTTGGCTGCTTCTTTTGCCAATTGCCAAACCGAACCAAACCAAGCCAATGTTCGTGTGCGCTGGCCAACTGGCAAAGTTGGCCAGGTGTTTTATTACCATTTGCGCTATTAACAATTTCTTTTGGCCAGTGCGCTCACTCGCTCGCTCGCTGTCCGCCAATGGTTCTGTTTTTCTATCTCATATTTTGCACTATTATGAATTTGCTAGTTTGACTCCGATTTTCCTTCTTTCTCTCCCCCTTTTTGTGTTTTTTCTTTTCTATGTATAGCGTCCATCGTGCAGCTTACCGTTTTGATTGTTAATAGGGGTTTTCGTTCGTTTTATGGCCAAGACTCTTGGACTTGGAAGTCCGAGTCGGAGTTGGCCAACAAAGCCAGTCAATTTCATGGCTGCGGCTCCGTTCTAATGTATCTATCCGACTGCAGTGCGGTTGCCAGCCGGCCAGGCTATCTGTATCTCTTTTTGTAATTGTATCTTTTCGGTACGTTCTTGGTCTCGTTGAATACTTTCACAAGAGCAAAAGCAGCAACAGGGCAGGAAATATAAAACAAAAAAAAAAACCGAAACAAAAACACATAAGAAAATGCCAAGAAAATACAAAGAAAATGCGCTGCTAAATCTGTTTCATGTCGGCGCAATAATAAAGAAAATGCAATGCGGCTGGCCATTTCTCCTTTATATTTCTCTCCGCTTTAATTCCGCCAAACGGAGCGACTGTATCTTTTTGCTATGCATTTTTATCACATTTAACCAAATGGATTTATGAGCTACTCTGGGGCAAACTAATAAACACAGAGAGGCCAATCCCAAAGCCTTTCACTTGGCCAAGAACCATTTTTATTGGCCCAGCGAATGGTACTCGGAACAGATTGATCATCGAGCATCGGGGGGAAATCAAATGGAATGAAATGTGCACTTGGCTTTTCGATGGAAAGGAGATAAAATTGAGTGGAAAAGCCAATAAAAGTCACGCCTTTATTTTCCATACAAATTTTAATGAACTTTCCGACAGCTGAGAATTCAGCAAACTTTACTTTGAGTTATTGCAAATTATTTTGGAGCTTAAGACTATATCTGAAGTTTTATATTCTTTAAAAATAAGTTCAAGTGAATGAAACACAAACTTCAGTTTCGTTTTATCAATCGTTCGCCGAAAGTTTTCCCAAAAGTCGTGTTAACATACTTTTTCCATATTGCTTCTCCAAAGTCTGTAATCCGATGTTTGTCGCACAACTTTTTGCCAGTTTTTTTTTTGTCTTTTCTTAAAAATCCAAAATGAGTTTCGTTTCTTCTAATAAATGTAATGCCTGAACATTTTGTTTCTGCGGTTTCCTAAGCAAATTACCACACGGAAAAGAGACGAGCGAAAATTGCGATTTTCTCATATTTATTTTGGACAAGCCTTTCACAAAATTTTCCTACTCCGGCGCCCTCTTCCCCCGGAGGGAAGAGAGTGGAGAATGGCATCAGCCCCAAAACCACAGAGCAGAACATGAGGCCCCAGTACAATTCTTCCCCAACTTCATCATCATCGTCGCCGTCGCGCCTTTATATTCGCCATCAACCTCGGGGCAACGTCGCGTTGGGCTCTTCTCCAGAAACTTGGGAACTCTCCTAAGTACAAAAGCAATAAGCGGAAAAAACATAAAACAAGAATTATAAAACATAATTAACTTTCTATTCTTTAACATTTCCATACGGGTTTTCCTTTTTGTTCTTTTACATTTTGAGATGTTTTGGTCGTCTGAACAGGAAACCCTTGTATTTTAATTACCACACATAGATTTTATAATAGTTCTTTAAAGGAATTAAAGGCATAATATTTATGTATTTAATTTTACTATTTTAATACAAAATAAGACCAGTATTTCGATGGGTTACAATAAAAAGAACGAAAACTACTATGCCAGTGCAAAACTATATTTTTATCTTATAATGCCCAATTAGTTCCAGGGTTGCATTAATAAAACGCACTAACAGGGTTGTCTATCTCTTAAGAGAAATGCATTTTAAGGGTTCCAGGGCTGCATAAATAAAACGCGCGAACAGGGTTGTCTATCTCTTAAAAGAAATGCATTTTAAGGGTTGGCTATATTTGAAAGCTTTATAAAATGTTGATGCCTTTACTTAGCTTACCGATCGATCGATCTTATTTTTCTCAGTGTTTTCACATAACTTCATCATCTTGGCTATAAGCTCATTATCATTTGCAACGTGGTTTCGCAAAATTTTTCGGTTGCTGCCGCTGTCTTAACTGTCTCGTCGTCTGTGGCATCCCCCTTCTTCTTGGCTTTACTTTTTCTTGAATTGTTTTTTCGTCTGGCTTGCGAAAATGTTGCTACGGCCGTTTGCCGGTTTTCCTACACAATTTGCGCTGTGTCTAGGTTTTTTTTTATAACTTTTTCTCCCGCTTTTCGTTCTCTTTTTTTCCTTTGTTTGGCGGTTTATTATTAATATTTTTTTTGCTTCTTATATTTATGCCAGCGATATAATTCATTGAGTCTCAGTGTGAGCCGGTCTGGGTTGAGTTGGCGTCCGACCAAGTATCGCTAATTGTCGAAATTATATTTATGAGGCCGATGGACGGCGGTCGGACGCCAGCCACGCCCACTAGCCACCAGTTCACCAACGCTCTCCCATTGACATTTTTCGGATGCTGACTAAGCGGAATTCCATTTTGATTGCTGCGAGCCAGAAAAAACCGCAGTAATACATATCCGTTGCAACAAAAAAAAAAAGAAGAAAATGTTGATTACTCAGAGGAAAACGAGATCTGAAAACAAAAGAAAAGAATTCATAAGCTGAGGTGGATTATTTCTTAATGAGAGTACGTCGCACAGCAAGGTTGGGCTACCTTTAATATTGAATTTATATTCAGACATAAGTCTTGATTATGAGAGTTTGATGGGTTCTTTACATTATTTAGAATTATTTGTTAAATTAAAGTTTGGGAAATTCCTAAAATACACATCATGTTGCCCCCCGTGGTGACTGAATTTTGCTTCACGCCTCAGCGCAATTGCAGCTCAGTGAATGGTGGCTGCCACACTGTGTGGTGTTAGAACCAGGAATAATGAAAATATATATTCAACCATTTCAATTAATCACCATTGGAGATTAATGATGTGCAGCAGGGGCAGGGGCAGAGGCCCCTACACAATGGGATAATCACATACAAAAGCCGTGCAGCGTGCATCTATATTCTATTATATGTATCTACGCTTGTATGCCGGCAACATGTTGCGTGTTGCTGCCGTTGCATGCATGTGCTGCACCTTTCTGTCTCTGTCTGTCTGTCTGTCTGCTTGCCAAACAATTTCAACATTTATTGCTCATCATAATTGCCGCGGCACAGTTAACCAGGCAGACCCACACGATGGATCACTGGCGATGCCAAGGAGGGATATCTATGGAAGCAGAAAGCAAGAGATCGTGTTTTGCATACTGCTGGGTAGTCAAGCAGATTCGGTTCCAAATTATAATGCTTCAAGGAGTATCAAGATATGTTTCAGTAAGAAAAAGTAATATAAACACAAGGGGTCAGAGTTATATTTAAAAATGTAGAACCAGAATCAATAGTTTAACTATTAACAGGAGTCTCAATTCATGCCACTGATCTGATTTAATAAAACCCATGACTTTGTTCCGCCAAGGTTACTTTAATTTTGTCCAATAAATAAAAGAAAAATATACATTCGGAATATTTTCTAGCTCGCTCTGATTTATATCATTCATAACGACAAATTTCACTTCAAATGGGAAAGTGAGGGAAAACTCTGACTCATATGATTTGCATGAGCATCCGCTATTTGTTCGCATAGCGGCTTCTGTCCCTTGTTCATTTTCTTTGCGATTTGTCAACATTTTCGCCGGTTTAAAAATAGAAATTACATAGCCGTCGCAGCCCCAAAAGAGCAACAAGCAGCGCATATACACAAGTCATCACTATACGCACTGGCAACTATGTATATATAAGTATAAATTTACGCACACTCGCTCGGAGGCTTAATAAAAATGCAGAGAGGTCTTTCTCGCTTTATTTGGCATTGTATTTGAAAGTTTTGTACCGCCGTCGCACTCCCTCGCCTCCATTTCTTTCGTTTTCTATGAGAAGCTACACTTGGAAAAATAAAAAAATTATTAAGAACCTATTGTATAGGTGTGTATTTTATTCAGTCTTTACTAAAAATTGTTGGGAATTGGAAGAATGAATTATAACTAAGATATAACTATGAAAGGCTCTCTGTAAATTGTGATAGAATTCATAGATCTTAAAAATATAAAGTTTATTCAACCCTCTTGAAGCCTTTTTAATTCCCAGTGCAGTCATTCTATAGCATCATCATCATCATCGCACGCTTGGATCATCAGACTTATTGAAAAAGACGAGACTGTTCCACCCGTCGTTAGCTTTACGCATAATGGAACATTTAGCTATTTGATTGTTATGTGCCATTATTATAATCACTTTGTGCATATTTGTGTGCGTGCCTTTGGCCAAAAACAGTCGACGGTTGTCAATTGCATTCCATTTTTGTCCAGCGGCCTAATGGGCACCGCCAAGTCAGTCTGCCTCCTCCCCGGATCTCTCTATATAGGTGTATGTACTCTTTCATCCAATGGCCACTGTACCGACTCACTCGTTCCCCGTTTTTGGTTTCTAACGAGCTATCAAGAGACATGTCGAATGTCGAAAAAGAGCGGCGACAGTGAGTCAATACCAAGTGATTTGTCAGGCAGTCCAAACTGCCTAAGGTGAATCATATTTGGGACTTTGGAGATACAGAGGCAGAATTTATATATGGGACTCAACCGAGAAATTATTTAAAAGAATAAACAGAATAATTAATTTGAAAGAGCCGGTCTTTCTCTGAGAGAGAAGAGCTTTCCCTCAAGAGCTCTCTCAGAGTGCAGCGTTCTCTCTTTCGTCACTAAATGGAACTTTTACAGATTGCTTGTACATTGCAGAAAAAGCCTGAAAGAGAGGGCGAGGTAGAACTACAAACCAAGCACGAAACGTAAATACACAGTTTTGGAACTATAAATAAGCTAGAAAGATCTCTCGTTCGTAACTGAACGTCACTTTTAAGATTTGATTGTACATTGCAGGGAAACCCAGGAACGAGAATAGAAAAGAGAAATAGAAATCAAAAACGAAACGTGCATACACAATTTTGGAACTACAAATATGATTTACTGATTGACTTAGTAATCTAGCCCAGATCTTAAGCTTCAGTAAGTTTCGCATTGCATCGAGAACAGACTGTAGTTGCCCCAAAAATCTGCGACTCTATAAATTGCTTTGCCTTGCTTCTGTCTGTGTGATTTAAATTTTGTTTGAATTTATAGCCACACCGCATACACCGCCTCGTCATCTGTTGTTTCCCATGCAAATGTTCGCCATGTGTTGAACTTGATATTTGAGTTTAATTCACGGCTATTCCTTCGTTTGTTTCAACTGCGAAAACCTGCTCTCATTTGCCTCGTTTACCTGCCTATTCCCATAATAATTCTCACTCTCACCGCCGATTCTCTCGCAACTTTCGTGCAATTTCTTCATTTGCTGCGCACTTTTCGCAATTATCAAACGAAAAAAAAAAAATACATTTTTGGCATGGATTGGTGGTCGCAAACTAGAAATTGTTGATGTCATCGTTGCTTTTTTTTTCTTTCTTCTTCTCGGCACAAACATACACACAGTCTCTCTCTCTCTGACCAATACAAACACCCACAATTTGTTGAACAAATGAAATGTTTTTGTTGTTTTTTCCTGCCGGTTTCTGCCAGTGCCAAAATGATTTGTAAATAAAGCGCGAGAAGCGAACACTTAAATTTCGAGAAACCTACAGTGAAATCTCATTCATAATCCGATTGTTTTTACTTCAGTTTCCGTTGAAATTCTCAAGGGATAGCAAAACCCTTGAGGGAAAATATTTTCGCGCTAAATATTTATTAATAACAGACATTGTTTGTTATTTTCTTTGTTTTATATTCCTGCATATTTATAGAATTCATTTAATATTTATTAAATCATTAAAGGTAGAATGTTTCTGATTAAATTGGGTTATCTTTCTTCTTTAAATTCTATTTAAACTTTGGAAATTTCGTATAGAGAAAATATGAACCCTATTCTAAAGACTCTTAAAAATTAAACCTTATGTAGATTGCGTCTCTAATAGGTTAACCTTAGCTGTAGGTATGAGCAATAGCTATACTATTTATATTTGACAAGTGGGTTTCTTTTTGGGAGAATAACAAAACCGGCAACAAAGCAAAACAATCAATTAACTCACCGGCCGGCACTTTCGGCCAACAACTTGCCCCTGGAACTGATAAAAAATCCACACAATTATCGCTGCTACTAAAGTGCACAGAGAGGAAGCTGGTGGCTCGGAATATGCGCTATTTTAAAACGTATATTACCTCATTTTTGGCCATGATTGATTAGCAAATTTTTGTACTACCGCATCGGCTGATGGCGACGATGAGTCATGGTCAGTAACTAAAAACAAACTCGAACTAAGCCAACAGAGCTCTCCTCTGACTAAGCCGAGTTTTATTTTTTATTTTTTTGTCTTTTTTTCTTATTCGCTTCAGCTCACTTTTAACCCCATTACGCTTGAGCAACAGTCCAAGCCGAGAGTCCGCAGTGGAGGCCAAAACAGAGCACTACACTCGCGAAATAAAGCCCATAAAAATGTTTATTTAGTTATTAATATAGACATTTTAAAGCAGGTTAAGAATTTCTTATTGCAAATGAAAAATGTGAGATACTTGGCTCGAAAAAGTAGTTTTATAAGGAAACTGTGTTTACCTTTCGCTACAATTTTGTATTAAGCAAATTCTCTAGAATTCCCAACTCTGTTTTTGTGGAGATTCTTCTCTTAAGACAAAGAAGACCTATAGTTCTTAACCATACAACTTTAGGTATATATTAATTTCTTTATTTTGCAACTTGATACTGTAATTAAATTAGCTGAATATTAGAATTATGTTTCTTTTCGCCAAGTGCAGCAAAAGAAAGTCAGCCGGCCAGCCATTGCGCGAGTGGGCTAAAAGTGGGCAACCTAGCAACTGGCGGCAACAAGGAATTGGGAAATCCGAGGGCCAACTGTAGAGCGGAGTGGAGCTGCGAACACTGGGCACTGGGAACTCGGGGAACTCGGGGAACTTGGGGAACTCAGGGAACGGCCACCGACCGACCGATGGCAAATGGCCCCGGCTGGTGGCATTTACTGGTCAATGACATTTTAGAGTTTCAGAGAGCGCAATGCTTTTGTGCTGTGCGGTCTTTGCGTGATAGAGGAAAAGTGCCGGAAAAAATGTTAACGCTACATTTTCCGCCCAGCCGTTGGTCCTCCTCTCCCAATCCCCAGTCCCCAGTCCCCAATCCCCGACACCTGCGGTGGCAGAGTCCAAAAGTAACGCCGAGTCACACCACTAAGTCACTGACACGTTTCCTGCCGACCCGCTTCTTTCTCCGTTTGCCCATTTCCACCTTTGTGCCGCCGCGTCTCTTAAGTTTTTTCTTTTATACTTTATAAGCACTTGTATCAACGTTCGAAGGTAGATTGTAGTTATTTTGATCTCGATCCGGACCCTGCCACAGATAGTTCTCACAATTTCCAAGATTTAGCACGATAAAAAGGCAGGTGCATTGAATGTAGAGGAGATAGATACACTCTTTGAAATTATATTAAGTAAGGAGTTTAATAAGTAATATTACTTAACTCCAAACTACAATTATTTTCACTGATTAATACGTATTAATAAATTTTTGTTATATACTTTTATTACTCATAAAAACCAGCTCATGACAGGAAATTAAGAACCTTTCTTATAGAGCTTGCCTTTGGCCATAAACCCAGACTGAACTATGATTTCCCTTCCGTTTTTTTTGCTTCCATTTGTTGGCCTGGCCATGTCATCGTTGTTGGTTGTCGGCTCCCCTGCATTAGTGTGGCAAGAATGTCATGTTGCCGCACTTCTGCCGGGCTTGCCTGCCTGCCGCTTTCTCACTTTCACAAGTTCTGCTGTCGCCGCTGCTGATGTCATTATAATAATTTGTATGCATTGGTAATGAGTGTGTCCGTGGCGTGTCAACCCCCGGGAATGCGATGCGCAGACGACATCTGAGACGAGTAATCGCCATAGTTGAGAGCAGGCGGAGATGGCAGACACTCCCCTTAGTTTTCCACCGAATTTTCCAGATCCACAGGCCAAGGGTTGAGAAGGGGATGCTCTTTTCTTGGGCCCGAGGGCCTGACAATTGATTGGAAAAAATACATGTGAACTGCTAAGGAAGTTGTAGAACGAATTCGAATTCAGATTTGCAGATACATATAACTTTATTTTATTTACAAAGCGGAAAGTCCTGAAAGAGGTATTGTGCTTAAAAAATATGTACTTTTGAAAGTATTAAATGCTCTGGAAATCATCTTAAAGTAGATTGAACTTCAGATACTTTTCTAAGAGAACTAAAGAAAAAGTTCTCAATTAGCAAAAACGAGGCACAGCGATAGACTTTCTTATATGACTTGTTTGGTAAAGTTCTTCTTATATTTTATAATTCATTTCTATAAAACCTTCTTAATAAAGCGATCTGGTTTAGCTTATTAATTTCTTGAATGATTCCTCTAAAATCCCTCTTACTTACACTGTGGCATAGTACACTCATCTTCCCCGATATTTATTTAGCTGGAAATTTGTCTGTGTGATGTGGCGTGTATTTGCGGAGTCTGATTTATTTTCGTTGGCCTCTGCGCTCACCCAAAAGGCCTGAAAATACTTTGTTGCTTGCATCTGCCAGATATTTTTACGAGACATGGACGCAATAATGCCATAAGTAACATTTTCCCTTGCCGCATTTTGTCTGTTTTTATTCTTGCTTCCGAAGACAAACGAGAAGGAGATGTCTTCAATGGGATGGCTCATTGCATTTATCGATTTAACAAAAGGGAGAAGTTGCTTTTTGGGGGAGCGCAAAATGAATGCTAAGAGCAGGGAGTTGAGGGGTCAGACTCGACACAGGCCAAGTGTTGTTTTGTTGTTTTGGTGATGATGATGATGGTGTGTTGATGAATAATGCTTTTGGGTGTTGGCTATTATAATAACAAAAAAAAATAGTATTTCATGATTGTTTTTAGGTAAAAGAAATACTTAGTTAAAGCAAAGTTTCCTTGCCACCTACTCAAGGATTTCCTTGTCTCTTTCTCTTGCAGTTGGAGGAGTACGCTGCCTTCAATGCAGCTCCCGGCTATGGAGCTCAACACGATGAGGATATTTCACCAGCTGCTGCTTCCCCGGGCATCAATCCATTTGCCCAGCCCTTCACGCCCGCTGCAAACTTGGTGGCGGCGGAGTTTGAGGAGCCAACAGCCGCTCACTTCGAACCGGAGGTTCAGGCAGCTGGCAACGGTTTCGATGAACTTCAGTTGCAGGAGGAGCTAGTAGAGGAGGAGCAGCGGTACACGGCCAAGCCAGACTTTGACTCCAAGTACTTTGATTTGGCTGACAAGGTGCAGTCGCAGGCAACAGAGGATTATCCACAGCAGCAGACCACACTTGACGACGAGTATGTGCCTCAGGAGCAGCAGTTCGGCGATCCAGAGGAGCAACAGTTCATCGCTCCACAAGAGCAGCAGTTTGGCGCTCCAGAAGAGCAGCAGTTCTCCGCTCCAGAGGAGCAGCAGTTCGGCGATCTAGAGGAGAAAGTGCTTCCACCCCTAGGAGACCTTGTGGCCCAGGATGAGCAGTCTATAGCTCCACAGGAGAATCTGTTGCTGCCCGTTGCTAATGAGTTCGTCGAACAGACCACGGCTGCTGCCGTTGCTGCTGTCGAGGAGGCCGGTCTTTCCCAGATTGAAGAAGCTGTGCTTCCCACTAGCCAGCCTGTGGTGGAAGCCGTTCCAGAAAGCCAAAAGGATGAGGAGCTGGCGGCTCCAGTTGCCGAAGTGGCTGCTGTTGCTACTGCCGCTGCAGCTGCTGTGACCGTTGCCGCTGTGGCTGCCACCAAATCCAAGGACAGCAAGCCCAGTCCCCCGGAGGCCAAGAAGACGGCGGGCAAGGTAGGAACAGCCGCTGCCAAGCCCAAGCCAGCTGGCACTGCTGCACCCTCGGCGATCAAGAAGACCACAAGCAGCTCTACCACGACTTCCAAGACGACCACGGCTCGTCCTCGCACCGCTCCCGTTGCCACCACCACCACGAAATCAGCGACTTCAGCTCCGCCAACGGCAGCTACCCGGAAACCCTTGAGTAGCAGTGCCGGAACCGCAGCTAAGCCAGGACAGGTGTCCAGGACAACCTTGAGCAGCACAACGCGACCGGCCACGGCTCCGGTGAGCAAGCCAACAGCTACGGCAGCAAAGACCACGGCCAGCAAGCCGGCGACCAGTGCCGCCAGGCCAACGACTGCCCCACGGCCAGTGCCCAGCACCACGGCACGCAAGCCGCTCACAAATGGCACCGGATCGGGTACAGCCGCCGCCCGGAAACCAGCCACAACTGCACCATCGACTACCAGAGTGACTGCTACGGCTGCTGCTGCTGCACCCAA
Organism: Drosophila kanapiae; assembly: GCA_008042475.1. Taxonomy (NCBI): domain Eukaryota; kingdom Metazoa; phylum Arthropoda; class Insecta; order Diptera; family Drosophilidae; genus Drosophila; species Drosophila kanapiae. The sequence continues at coordinate 247,476 of VNJM01001488.1, read as the reverse complement.
GCCACGCTTGCCGGCTGCCTCGACCTTGACAACGGCAGCGGCGGCGGCCAAGCCGAAGGTTCCTTCGCCACGCGCCACCACCAGCGCTAGCACAGTGCGCAAGGTGGCCAGCACAAACGGAACTTCCCTTTCGGCTCGCAGCCCCACCAAGCCGACGACCACCAACGGATTGGGCAACAAGGTGGCCAGCAGCTCCTCCACCACGACCACCACCACAACCACAACGATCACAAAGACTTTTACGGCCCGCCCGGCTCCCAAATTCAATCATTCGACGGCCACCAATGGCAGCGCGGCCACTCGACGACCCCTGGGAGGCACCACTAGCTCCACATTGACAGCAACCACGGCGTCGGCATCTCTGCGCAAGGCATCACCTTTGAAGGCATCGCCTCTGAAAGCAGCCACCAAGCCGCTGACACCGAAAGCCAAAGAAAGCGCCACTACTGCCGCTGGCGCCAAACCATCGCCGGCTGGACTGAAGGGACGCAAGTCGACACCGCTTAAGGGAACCACACCCACTCCCATCAAGGCACCGGTTGCTGCTGCACCGCCGGCGGAGCCCGCTGTCGCCACCAATGGAGCCAAGGAGGAGTCAGAAGTCATCAAGCAGAACGGCAACGGACTACATGAGGTGGAGGAGGCCCAGGAAATTCAAGAGCAGCCCCAGGTTCAGGAGCCACCGGCCGCTGCCGTGGTGTCCCTGCTGGATTTCTAGAGAGAAGGGAGAGTCCAGAAGAAATCAGAGCTGAAACTACTTTACTAATATTATAAAACATATTAAGCAAAAGTATTTAGAGCGCGCGAAAACCGAAAAAGGAAACATTAACAGAAAGCGAAACAAACGAACAGAAAGGAAGGAGAGAGGATGCATCCGGCGGAAACAGAAAGCTGAATGCTGACCAAATTTGTGAATTGCTAATCCATTCAATTTATCCACGAGATCGATGGACATCTTCGACACTTCTTTGCTATATATTTATATATTATATATTATTAATGTATGTTGATAAAAGTACGCCCCCGGCGAGAGATTGAGCGAAGGTAAGGTTTTGTGCTACGAATGATGGAAAATATTACGACAGCGTGTGCTCTGTTTTTTTTCTCTCGCTCACTTATTTAAGTTTTCTTTATTTTAGTAATTGTTCCTCACCACGCTCTGTTATTTTTTGCTCATGTTGTGCTAAAACGAACATTTTTGTATCTTTTTGTATTGTCAACGTAACGAACCGCGTCGAGCAGAAACATTTGTCATTTACGTTTAAAGAAAACCCATTAATGGAACAAATTCCACAAGAAAAACCGAGAGCAAAAAGGTCGAAAATTGTCAAAAATAAAAGCAAAACGAGAATGATAATCCAAGTTTAACTGTAGCTATTATAGTCGGCGTCCTAAAACGTAAAAAAAAAACGACAACTAAACATTAAAGAAAAGCAAAAAAAAAAAAACGAATCAAAACTAATCCAAGAAAAAGGCAACGTATATAATTTGCGCAGCTGAAAAAAGTAGACTGCTAACCAGTAAAAAAAAAAACAAAAAACAAAAAAAGAACTTAAGAAACCTTAATACTGATCAAAGAAGAATTGATGTGTTTTCACTCTGTACTTCCCAGCACACCGCACACACGAATTCCCTTGGATTCTACATGTTGTATACGTTCCTCCAAGTTTACTTAAAAAAAAAAACAACACCCTAAGATGGACAAAAAAAAACATGTTGTAGCACTCAAACATTCTTACTTATAATTGGTTATGAACAAAAATTAAAACTTTAAACCCAGTGTATTATTATTATTTCAACAAAAATGAAAAAAAAAAAAACTCTGAATGTTTTAAAGGCTTCTTTTTATATCAAGTTTTGCTCCTATGTTTTTGTGACCCGTGCTGAAAACGGTCCCATGTATTATTATTTTTTAATTTGTTAATTATGCCGCGAAACACGAAGAAAGAAAGGCAAATATCATCAGCATCTTATAAGCAGAACATTTAATGTAACTCCAGCACCCCAAGAAACAATACCCTCTTTCTCTATATATACTATACTATGTTTAAAACGATATTAAAAAATTAAAAATTAAACAAAAAACGAACAACAACAACAACAAAAAAATACTTAAAAACGAACCATACTCTTTTTTATTTTGTTTTATTTTTTCTTCACCTCTTTAGTTCTTATTATTCAGAGACGATATATATTTATGTGGAAGGAATGATTGAAAGATAACCAAAGCGTCAACGGCTCGAATTTATTGATACTGAGAGAAACCAATTTTGCCTGCTTTTGTGAAAGTAAAACCCGGAATGGGGGATTTTGTTAGTGTTTAAGTTGCTAGAGTTGAAAGTTTGCCTATATACCTACATATATATAGTATATATATAAATCAAATATACAAGAGATATTAATAATAGTACCCGAACGCATAGAAGGGTATCCAGCGAGCTCTAGTTAGTTGTCTAGTTTAGAGAGAGAGAGTTAGTTACTCGTCGTAGTTGATTTGCGTTATGGTTTCGCCCTAAATCCCGCCCCAGTGCCCTTCACTTTCATTTGCCTTATTATTAGTAGTGATTTGCTAACGGACTAACTTAAAGCTTAAGCTAAATTACGATAATTACATTTACATCTATTGAAAAGTTAAGTCGAAAGCCACATGAGAATAGAGAGACAGACTTTGACGCAGCCAACGAAACATTCAAAAACCCCTGAAATCCATGAAAAAAACTAAACAAAATATGAAACCTTCACGGCCGGCAATTAGTTTGGCTTGAATGGGCAGACAAAATAATACATAGCTCCAACCCGACACCGTCAAGTTCAGAGGCAGACTGATTTTAGTGATTCATAACCGATCTGGATATAAGGGGGCCCTCTGCTCCTCTCCGGTTGGTTGGCTGGCGACTGAACTTACTTTCCGTTGCATTTAGTCAAAGGAACGTTTCTTTTTTATATATATATTTACACATATAGTACACTTCGATTGCATGGACAAGCTCTTTGAAAATTAACAATTACTTTACTGAAAGTGAATGCGAAAAGTACTCGTACTAACCTAAAATGATGAAAACAAACGAATAACTAATACCTATAATTTATCGAATAACATATACAAGAAATATACAAAAGGTAAAAACCAAAATAAAATAAAAACTAAATACATATATTATAAACCGATATACAACTATCTATACCATAAATACACTTATATCAGACAACAAGAACATATTTGTGAGCGTGTAGTGACAACAAGAATAACAACAAAAAACTGAAATTAACAGATATTACAGAAAATTTATTACTAATAAATGTTAAATATACAAAACAAAAACAACATATACTGGCTTTTTTCACAACTATTTTATAAAGGGGGTTTCATTTTAATGGCTTAAAATCTGGAAACATTAACAATATTTACCCTTCTGTAAGTTCTTTTTCAATAATCAATGTGGAAATAAAATCAGTGATTTTTATCTGTCTTAGGCTATTTTTGCAGGATGGAAAGTATATGGCCTTAGAGCACAATATATTTTTATTTGGTTTATGAATTTTATTTTAAACTTGTTGGGCAAATAATTTCCTTCCAAAATTTGGAAGGAAAGCACATTTTAAAACGAATTTAGTAAAATTTATTGCAGGGAATTGCCGAAAGATACAATTAAGACACCTACAAGTTGTATTTGTACATTCCTTTAGGTGGAATATTCGAAAAATTCGATCTTAGTTACGCATCTTTGAATCATAACCGAACTTTAAGTTAAATCTTTATGACTACAATTTGACATTCCCAAAATAATCGATGTTTTGTAAGTAGTGTAGCAGATTTTCGACATTTACTACCAAGTTTTCATTTCGATTCAAGAATTTTTTTAAACTCGTTAGTAAAAATTACATATTCTTTATAGCAAAAATTATTTTTTGGTTTCAGAAATACTTATAATCAGAAGAAGTAATGCTTAATCTTGATAAAATCGTTTTTAAAAAAGTTGATGCAGTTTTTCGACACAGCTTTTATTTCATGTAGCTTCGTCATAGCTGTGGCTATAAAGAACTGAGAACTGAAGTCATTTTCAGTTGCTGGAAAAATGTTTAGTAAATATATCGGAGGAGGGAGATCCTTCCTCCTACACAGCAAGCTTTAATTACTCATCGTCCGGTTTTGTGCAGCTCCTTTGGGCAGCGCCATTAAAGCCATGGCCAAAGACAATCCTCAAAGGGCGTTATGAATTGGACTCATTATGGGCAGTGACCTAACCAAGCCCTCACTTCAGCAGTGCACTGCCAATAGCCCCTCCTCAACATCAATGGGACGCCTCTGCTCATTTGCATTATGGCCAAGATGGTATGGAACAAAGGCGCGATGTGACTGGCCACCAAAAGGGGTCTGGGCGAGGATGGGGTGCAATGGGAGCGCCATGCTGGAGAAATGAAATGTTTGCGTGTGGAGTGCGCGGCGTCGCCGTCGCTGGCTCTCTGCCTTGCATGAATCACTCGACCGGCGACATCGTGTGCAAAGTGTAATGAATCACTTGTCCGCGGGTAAGAGGGGGGCCTGCCTGGCCCCCACAAAACAACACACATACACAAAACACTTATAACTCCATTCACTTACTAACCAGCCGGGTACGTGCCGGTAATTCACAATTTGTTCCCGCCCCAAAAGTATAGCCAACTTCAAATGTGCAACACACTTTTGTTTACATCTAACGAGGCTTTTTTATAAGATCAAGCTGTTGATATCGGCCAAGTAAGACGTCTTCGAATTTTTAATTATTATACTCTACAAGAAATCAATAAACTGTGACAAAATTTAACAATTTAAGCTTCAGCGACAAGTCAGGACATGAAAATGCATGTCTGAACAAGAAACTATGTGTTTCTTCGCTTGATTGTTCTGTGCTGACGTTTTCAAGTTACATTCTTACAATAAATACTTATAGAGAGGAACTTGGTTGAGCAATCGCACACTGGGAGTCACTGAGAATGATCAGTGTTTCAGAGAAGCTGGTTGGAGTATCCTTTTTGGGTTGTGAAAACATTGTGATTGTAAAACTATGGATCAAAAATATCTAACGTTGATAGCTTTCCTAAACTAAAAACTTTAAACCTAACCAACTTGGTACGCCTGCAAGCTAGCCATTAGTTCTATTCCTTTCCTATACTTTCTATTCTGGCGTCTACTAACACCTAACTAACAAGCACGTGCTTGGTGTTGCAGAGACCATTAAGTGTATTAACCGTCTAAGGAATTGAAATCCTATAATAATCTTTACAAGTTTGTATATGTAATACTGTATATTGTAGTAAGAATTATCTAAAATCGAATCAGAGAACTTGTAAAAGTGGAATCACTATTTTTAATAAATTTTCAGGGCTCTGAAAAGTATTTAAATACATCCCAGAACTGATTGTATTTCTTCAACCTCCTAGAGAGAAATGTGCGTAAGACTGCAAGAGTTTCAAGTACAAAGATCCAACTTCAAGTGATTTTGTTAGCTCATTTTTATTTGTGTTCTGTTCATAAAAACAGTTTAAAAAGTACGGCTACTATTACATGTCCATTGCAAATTTTTGTAATGGTTTGGGGGGCAGGGGCACTTATAATATAAATCCACATGGTGTAGCATTGGATTAAGGGGGGTTTCTTGTGGCCGTGATAAAAGGCAAACTTATGACTAAACCAACTCCGCCAACTCTATGGCTCTAAAACTTGGGTCGCTTCACGAATGGCTTGGAACCATTCTCCTGGTAAGGGCGCTTGTTGAAGGGCTTGGGCTTATGGTCAGATTTGTTTTTGACGCCGAACTTTCGGAATGCTCCCCCAATTCTGCCCCCCGGGCTCCTCTTGCTGATAATCCTGTGCTTCAGAAGCGAATTTGGCTCCAAGAACAGGGGTGCTCCATTGACAAATTGTTCGTTTTTAAGGAAGGACTTGCAGAAGGCGTCATCGCTAGTGAACTTTATAATGGCCCTTGGGTTCAGCATAACTATGCTCTCAATGTCACCATTTTCGGCGAAGACTTCCCGCAGTTGTTCTTCGGTTGTGTCTAAATAAATAAACAGATTAGTTTCTTTGACTTATTTTTAGATATATTCAACTCACCATGCCTCAAATTCGTCACACGAACGGCACGTCCCGAACTGACGCGCTGGAAGGGCACTATCTTCAGCTCCAAGTTGTTCACAGTCTTGCCACCGAGCTGGGCCAATGCCTTTGCGGCGCCCTCCGGCTCCTTGAACGTGACGAAGGCCAGCACAGTCTTGGTGCACTCAACCTCTACAAAGTCTACATCGAACTTCTTGAAGATCTTCTCAATGGCATCGGAACTGTAGGACTCGAGCTTGCCCACATTCTCCAGGATCAAAGTTTTTTCCGGGGTCTTGGCCGATTGCTCTCGGTGGATCAGTGGACGGACGGTGATGAAGCGCGAGAAGAATTCGGTGCTGTGCAGCTTGAGGGCTTTCTGAGCATCGCTAGCGTTCACGTAGCGCACAAAGGCTTTCGGGTTGGCCTTGTTGGCGGATTTGCTTATGGCTTCAACGGGACCGACCTTCGCGAAGTGATCCGCTATATCTTTGGTGGTGACATGAGGTCCAAACAGGCCCACAACCACGGTCAGCTTGTCATTCTCCTCCCTGGGGCGCAGCTGTTTCACGACTACCACCTGCCCGCTCAGTGTCAGAGCCTTCTCTTTGGCCGCCAGAGCAGCCTCGGCCCCAGCAGCCGTTTCGAAGACAACAATCATAGTATTTCCGCCCAACTTGTTTTTGTTGCGGTTCACAATGGAGATCGGTCCGAATTTGGTGAACAGGGCAACCACATCCTTGTGCGAGTATTCTGCGGGGGGGAAAACAAGATTAAATAACATATATAAATAAACTAAATGACATTTGCGTACCTTCGGGCAAGTTACTGACATGAACGACTAGATTCTTGGGAGTTCCGGGAGGAGCTTTGCCCACGCGTATCTTCGGAATACCGCCCTTCTTGTCATCCGAATTCTCGGCCTTCTTGGTAACGGGCTCCTCCACGGGGGCCTCATCGTCATCGGACTCCTCATCATCATCTTCATCGGCTTGGAGCTTGCTGAAGGAAGCCTGGCCAGGCTCAAGCTCATCATCCTCCTCATCATCATCATCATCATCGTCATCCTCACTGGCCTCCTCAGCCTCTTCATCAATAAGGTTACCATTACCCTGTAGGATTATAAAAATGTTGATTAGGAGGAGAACCAAGAGCCAAAAATGTCTTTTTTTTTAAGTTAAAATCTTTAGCTAATTCTCTATTAACAAATAACAATTATTTATATTTAAGTAAGGTTAGGAATAAGGCAAACATAAATAAAACAAGTGTACAGGCGCTTGTATCTGCAGCTAAAGATTACATGCCGTACGAAGCACATGGCAACAGCGTCATAGGGCCACCGGAGACCCAAGTGTGGTAGAGCACGTTTTTTTTTTCTCGGACATACCTGATCGTCGCTGTCCTCATCTTCCTCGCCGCCATTTTGCTCCTCATCATCGGATTCCTCTTCGCTGGACTTCTCCACCTCCTTGACCGGCAGCTTCTTGCCCTTCTTCGACGGCGACTGGGCAGCCACCAGCTCCTCTTCCTCCTGCGGCTCAACAGCCTTGGCGCCGCGCTTGGCCGGCTTCTCAACTACGTTCTTGCCCTTGGCGGCTACCTTTCTTTGGACCATTTTGCGATGTGTTTTTATGCTTTTGTTGGTTGAACTGATCAAAATCAAGTGAATTTAACACCAATATTTTAGCCGCGTGCTCCGGTAATTGAAAACTCGAAACGCACGTGGAGTGGCGTTGGTAAAAAAGAGCGATAGCAGCTAGAGCTGGCAGAACATCGACTCATCGATATATCGATAGTTTGGGTTGTTGAGGCCCCTCGTGATACGGACAAATGTCGTTTTTTATTATTTACACGTTCCACGCTGACATTCCATCTATTGAAAACCTTGGGCATTGGCGGCATTCCAATTTACTTTGCTAAAACGCTAGGAAACCCAAAAAAGACCCTATGAAAATCACAAGATATTGGCGCCGCTAGACTGGAAGAGTCGCGAACTTTACTGTTATATAAGGTTGAAGACTTTGATGGATAACGTAAAACGTGGCAACTCTTGCGGGGTTCCATTTGTAGGATTTGTTTTAAGAGGCGTCTCTAGTTTTATTAAATATAAAAATGTATCTAACATTTTTGCAAAGAACTACTTTTATCCTTCATCCACAGAAAGTATGTGGAGTTTAGACTTGCCTCATTGTTGATTTATTTGTGGACTTTGTGGGCCGCAAATTGAAACTCGCGCGCAATATCCACACAGTGTTCCCAGATCAGGGTTTTCGCCCTGTATGACTGCATTTTTAGGAGGAAATTTAGACTCTTCGACTTCTTTTTCGGTAAAAGTCAAATTGTATCTGGCCAGTTTAAAAAAAAAATGTCAACAAAACGGGTGGTTTAGTGAATTTGCAAGGAAAATAATTGATTGTGCGCATCCGTGTAATCCCAAGTGATTGTCTCCTCTAGATTTTGGTTTAGCTACCATCACAATTTTTTTGTTGGCTTTTTAAAGCTTTTTTTTACAAAGGATTTGTAAGCTTTTTTTACACCCGAAGAGTTGGCAACACTGGAGCGGAGAAATAAGAATAAGAAATAAGTATACACATAAAAAATTAAAAACCAAGCGGAGTGCGGAGCGGATAAGCACTAGAGCAGCGGCGAAAGGATTGCGACGGAGACGGCGGACGCTCCAGGAGCAACACACACACAACCACCAATGAACACACTCAGCGCCAGCACGAACGGCGGTGGAGGAGGAGGAGGCGGCGGCGGTGGCGGAGGAAGTGCAGGAAGTGGGGGAAACGGAGGTGGAGGAGGAGGAGCAGCAGCAGCACCTGGAAGCAATGGTTCCAGCACAAATGTGACAGCTGCCGGGAATGCCGGCGGCGACGAGGCTGGCGGCGATGCCAGCTCGCGCAGGCAGGCGACGCGCGTTTTCAAGAAGAGCTCCTCGAACGGCAAGATCACCGTGTACCTGGGGAAACGTGACTTTGTCGACCATGTCACGCATGTGGATCCCATCGACGGTGTGGTGTTCATCGATCCGGAATATGTCAAGGATCGCAAGGTGTTTGGCCAGGTACTGGCTGCCTTTCGCTATGGACGCGAGGACCTCGACGTCTTGGGCCTGACATTCCGCAAGGATCTGTACTTGGCGCACGAGCAGATCTATCCACCCATGCAGCTGGAGCGCCCGATGACCCGCCTGCAGGAGCGGCTGATCAAAAAGCTGGGACCCAATGCCCATCCCTTCTACTTCGAGGTGCCGCCCTATTGCCCCGCCTCCGTTTCTCTGCAGCCGGCACCCGGTGATGTGGGCAAGTCCTGTGGCGTGGACTACGAGCTAAAGGCCTTTGTGGGTGAGTCGTCGTCCAGGGATCCGTTCGTCTTGTTGGTTTGTGGGTGTGTCCCCCATGCAGTCCGGTGTCCATTTTCATGTCGGGGCGGTCAGGCAAAGTCAAAATCATTGATGAGCGCGCGCGAGTCAGTGCAGCCAGCCGTCGATACAGGCGTGTGCAGTATTATGTACATAAATACATGCATACATACGTAGTATCTGTACATTCCGCTAATATATACAAAGCTACTTACAGTGGAGCCTAGCTGAAGAGTCTCTTTGTTTTTTTTAACCTTTAAATATGTAGTTAAAATCTTTATTTTGAAAGTATTTAAAAAGGCAGACTGTTTTTTTGATAGTTTTAATTTTCAATTGAGTTTGAAAGATGTTATTTTATTAAAAGATTTAGTTTTTAAATCATTTTTAAAGCTATCATAGCTTTGATTTTATATTTCTTAAATTTAAAGCATGAGTTTATGTTGGAGAATACTTTGTGGTTCGATTTTAAATTTATTTTAATGTTAAACCAAAGTTTTGTATTAATATACATAAAGCTAAAGTTTAAAAACAATTTAAAATGGAAGTAAAATTAGTTTTATCTTTTTATCTTTACATTTCTGGCTAGAATATAAAGAAATATTTCTTTACTTTATCTTAAGGTTAAGGTTTACTTAACTAAGGTTAAGTTTCTTACTTTTGTTTAGTTTAAATCTTAATTTTTGTTGAAGTTTCTTTATATTTAAAGTATCATGATTTTATTTTAATTTGTCAGGAGTCTAAAGCTTATTTATATTTGTTGTTAATCAACTTAAATAAGGTCTTAACAATATTTTAATAATGGCAAACGCAGCTAACAAAATCAGACTACCTTTTAAGGTTAACTGCCTCAAGGTGACGCTTTTGGGCTACAATTTCTTGAACTTAGTTAAAACTTGTTGACGTTTGACCTGTGGAGGCTTGACTGTAAATGGGTTAATTTGTATATGTGTGTGTGTGAGGGGTTTTTGTGTAATTTAGCGCATGTGTCACGCGGTCGGGAACGGCGGGGTTAATTAATCCAGCTACGTCGAAGGGGGGCTGCGCAGCGCAAAAAAAATGTCATTGGGCTTTGGTGACGCAGCGTCCCACCTAATTGGAATTCGACGCTTCTAATTGGAATCCGACTCGGCGGCAGTTGTATCACAAAACCCATTGTTGTTGTTCGCTTTAATTAGGCGCCGCAGTTGACTTTGCTGACGTTTATTTGTTGTTGTTTTTAATTCCATATCCATATCCATATCCATACACACACGCTGATGAATGCTGAAATCGATTCTTGGAAGCATTTCGTAGTTCCCATTCGCGCTCCCTTAATTTCCCAATAATTAATAATGATAATAATTAATTTGTAAGAAATTAGCAGCAAATGCTGCCTGTCGAAAAGTTACACGCGCATATTTGCGTTTCGCACGCGCGCACCTCCCCAAGTTCGCTTCGTATTTTTACGATTCCCTCGCAATAATATATATCCACATACATATGTCTGTACATATATATATTCAGTAAACATTACTATCTATTTGGTTTGGCCTGGCTTTGTTCGTTAATTTTTGTTTTTGGTGGTTTTATGGCTCCTCTGCTTGGCATTCCGTTCTTATCTGTCGGCCAATTTGCGAGCGGCCATAAAAAGATTAATAATGAAAGAGCAGCGATGCCAATTGGCGTTTTGGGTGGGCTTTTTCTATACATTTACATACGCAACATATATATTCTATATATCCAAGGGATTGCGCCTGCACTACTTCATAAAGATACAGTAAATAATACAGCCAGAGAGATAGGTTAAGGCACGAATGGAATGTTTTTTTTTTTATCTTGGAAGCGCCCGACACTTGTTGCATGTTTTCAAGGCAATAAATTACACCTTAAACTTAAACTATATTATCTCATTTAAAATTAATTATTAGGCAAAAGTAAATAAATCATAAAGGTCTATAAATTAGGCAAATGTTGTTCATGAACCAAATATTCATGTAATTCCCTAATTATAGTGATAAAACCTTTATCATTCCGCTTTTTTTTAGTGGTCTATAAATTAGTTTTCTTTATCGGCTGATATTGTTAGCACTCTCTAATCATAATGTTTATATAGAAAAGATATAGATAACATTTGACCTGGTTTATGTGATATTATTTATGCAGAGGTGGGCATGGGTGGTTAGGGAATGCTCCAGAAATTACTAGGATTTCTTAAAACCCTTAAAAAGATTTCAAAAATGATGCTACAAGATTTTACACATTAAAAAAAGGAAATATGTATTGAATTTGCTCACTTTTAGATAAATTTTTTAAGAGTTTTAAAACCCTTAGAGATTTCTGAAGTAAATTTAAAGTATATATCTCTTAAAAAGTAGGAAGTTCTTAGTTCAAGCTATCCTTAATGATGTTTATCAGAGTACAATTATATTTTCTTTATTATAATACAAATTAAAGGCTTCTTTTCTTTAATTAAATACAAATAAAAGGCTTATTTTCTTTAATGAAATACCATTTATAGGCTTTACTATCCACTAACCACTGTAACGAAGATCCAAATCTGGCTAACAATGCGGAAATTGGATAGCAAAAGCGATTTGATCAGTAAACAAATACAGCTTACAATGATCTTTATCTTTTTATTAACTCTACTCTTACGTCTGGCTGTTTCCAATAACCAATTTCCACTGTAGAATGTCGAAGTTCCAAACAATATGTGGGATTTTCGATTCAGTAAGTAATTCGCAGAAAACGATTTCTCAGCCATTGCTTTTATTTACTTGACTCGGGCGTCTGCTGATTTGTTTATTTAATGTGCCTCGCTTCCATGTTTTTGGCATAAACAATTGGCTTGTGTGCCCCCAGCTCTACCCCCACCTCATCCTCTTGACGTAGCACGATTTATGATCTTCCGAATGGAAAGCATTTCGTTTAATTGGCAACCCAATCGTTTGGCATTGAGTCGCCGTCTATTTTTGGCTCACACGCCAAACATCTTTCTTGTTTCGACGAGTTTGAAGATTTTGCGGAATGCGATCGTTGTCTTGGGTGACTCAGTCACTGGACCACTGTCTCGCCTGGTGTCTAAACAGTGACGCACTTCACAAACCCTGACAGACGGACGTGACACACCCCCTTAAAAAGCTATATGAGAGATTTCTTGGAATGCCATTACTAATCCCTTTCTATCCCCCATGACAGGTGAGCATGTGGAGGACAAGCCGCACAAGAGGAACTCGGTGAGGCTGACCATACGCAAGGTCATGTATGCCCCCTCTAAGGCCGGCGAACAGCCATCGATTGAGGTCAGCAAGGAGTTCATGATGAAGCCGAACAAGATCCATCTGGAGGCGAGTCTGGACAAGGAGCTGTACCATCACGGCGAGAAGATATCGGTCAATGTCCATGTGGCCAACAATTCGAATCGGACGGTGAAGAAGATCAAGGTGTGCGTACGCCAGTTCGCCGACATTTGTCTCTTCTCGACGGCGCAGTACAAGTCGGTGGTGGCGGAGATCGACTCGGAGGATGGTTGCCAGGTGGCGCCGGGCTTCACCCTGTCCAAGGTATTTGAGCTATGCCCCCTGCTGGCGAACAACAAGGATAAATGGGGACTGGCGTTGGATGGGCAGCTGAAGCACGAGGATACCAATCTGGCGTCCAGCACACTGATCACGAATCCCGCTCAGCGCGAGAGTCTCGGCATAATGGTCCACTACAAGGTGAAGGTGAAGCTGCTAATTAGCTCACCGCTGCTAAACGGTGACCTTGTCGCCGAACTGCCGTTCACGCTGATGCATCCGAAGCCCGAAGAGGAGGAGCATCCGTTGCTGGGCGAACGATCGCCGAGAGCCAGTCTGGCCGGCGGTCAGCCGCTGGTGAGCCTGGGTGATGGGGAGGCAGCTGCTGGCGGAACAGCGGCACTGGATGTGCCCACCACAACCAATCTCATCCAGCTGGACGATGATGAGGCGCAGGATGATGATATCATATTCGAGGACTTTGCCCGCCTGCGTCTCAAAGGCGCCGAAACGGAGGCCTAAAACTTTGATAGATTGTCCAAGCTACAACAGCAACAGCAAACAGCAACAACAGAAAATATTCAAATCATTTTCGGCATTTTTTGTAACATACGAAAAGGATAGAGGAAAATGTAAAGTTTTTATACCAATAGCCAAGTAGCCGCGGTAAAGAATAGTTTGATGTAAGCTATTTGATATGTGTAGTAGGCCATACGTTCTAGTATCTATATAGGGTTTAAGCTGAACAAAGTGTACGAATTTTTAAAATGTGAAATTGTTTAACAAATACACAAACTCGACACGGAACACACTTACACACAAGGACACTGACCTCCTGCAAACAGTTGAAACGATGCACAAACATTAAATTTATTTATATAACCGAAATGTGAACCCTTTCCTTTTTTTTTTTGTATTTCTCCCTTTTCAAATGCTCAAAGATTTTGTTGTTGTTAAGAAACGCGCAAACAAACAAATATAATTCCAGACCAGAAGCCAATTGCAATAGCTGAGAAGAGAAAGCTTTAAATTTTGTTTAAAAAGAATCTGTCATCTTAAGTTGAAAAACAAAAAACCCTAAAATGATATCTAAGTATAAAGAGAGTAATTTTGTAATTACAAAAAGAATAAAAGCAAAACGAAAGCAAACTATTTTGTTACAAAAACAGCCAAGCAGAAAAACTGTATGATTATTTATCGATTTATTATTTACCGATTTATCGGAATTTATCTAGCATCCGCTGGAAATCGATAGGGTTTTTAAGGCCCTTAAAAATGAAAATGTGACTCCTTTTCAGGTGTATTAAAAACCCTAGTGTTTTCCTAAGGAATTTTAATACCAGAGAAGAGTATTTATTGAGCAAAATAATTTTGACAACTAAAAATAATTGAAACAGAACTAAAAACTATAACATTTTCCGCCAATTCCAGATCCTTTGCTGTGACACCCTGATTAATATTAGGTTGTTCCGATCATTCATTGATCTTACTATAATTGGCAAAGTCCGAATCGAAATTCCTCAACGAAAAATCGAACATGAACTTACTTTAGAGATACATTTTTGGGATTTGATCAATCAATAAATAAATAAATAAAAAAACATGTTCACAACACAACATATTTCCAAAAAAACAAATTGGAAAGCAAAAAAACACAAGAAGCGAGAGATGAACAACATTTGGTTCCTTTCATTTGACGGCGGGCGCCTCTAGTAACGAAAAAAATATATATAAATTCTAAATACGTTTAGGAAGAATATGTTTATGGAATACGCAAATATATATTGTAATCTAAGGCTTTTAAATGCGAACTTTAGCTCGAATTTGTTTTTAGTGCCCCCCGAACCCGCCCGAAAGCATTGAAACAATGCTGACCGTTGGACAGAAGTTTACACACACAAACATATTTTAAAATGCATTTTTATAACGCGTATATATGTAAATATATATGTATATTTGTACGTTAACACCGATCGATCGTATTATAGGTTTGTTAGAATGTTTTTATCAAATGAGAGGCGGAGAGGCGAGAGAGAGAGAGCAAATGAAATAAAGAAGTTAATTTATATAAACGTGCATTACAAAACTGGTTAAATGGATACAATATGCTAAAAAGAATATATAAATATATTAGAGCAATTACAATTTATATAAATGTGAATGGCAAGTTGCATTATTAATATAGAATTATGTGAATATGAAACAGATATGTATGTATTAAGAGGACTTATACTCTAGCTGGGTGTAAACTAAAGCATTTAATTCGTCAAAATTCTGTGTGTGTGCATGTCCCCTAAAAAAATCAGCAATATCACTAGATTACACTGGTTATACCCACAGTATCCGCCGATTTTGTCGGTTCAGTTGATAAAGGATTATATTATTTATTAAATGTTAACATTTTGGAAACATTTCTCTAGAACTCAATAATTTGTAATTGATGATTTTTAAATCAATTGAAAATAAGCCTAAAAGTATGCAATAAAATATGGCACAATTCAAAATCAACGCTGTAAAAATTAAAGCATACTTTTTGGCGTGTTTTAAATGGATTTCATGACCATAGCTATTTTTGATAACCTAATTCCAATGTTAATAGCATTTTGAAATGCGTTTTTAATTTAAAACAAAAGGCTTTGAACATTTACTTGTAGTTTTTAGCGAAAACTTTAAAATATTTCATAATTTCTAACCAAAGTTAATTATGTATGAGTCCAGAAATTTTTTAAACTTAAGTTTCAAGGAAACTTTTATAGGAAAATAATGAAATATCAGAACCGAAAGATGGCAATACTGTGGAAGAAATATTTTTGAATTTTGTAAGCTAGTGGAAAGCCAGTGAAAAAAATAAAATACCAAGCTAAATTTAAACATAATTTTTAATGTTTTTTATAAAATACCTTTTTATAACTAGCATACATATTTATATACATAAAATTATATAGCAAAGTGAAGGAGGAGATACCCAGATAATGAGAGGAATTCATTTTATTTTTTAATGTACGTTTTTTGTCTAGTACCAAGATGCATTCAATTTGATAAATGTTTAATTTTAACGTATGAAATATATACAAAAACTAGGCGATAGAGAATGTTAGGATACACACAGAAAGAACATAGTTGAAAATGCTAAGACGTACGTACGAGTATTACATGTACCTAAGTACCAGATCGCTAAATATATATATATATATATGTGAATACCATCTAGTATATGTGAAAAGCAGTCAAAAGTCGACCCTAGCCCACGGATCCAAACGGAATATGGAATCTATAACTACCTACCTATGATTAATCAAATCCAAAACCAAACGCGAAAGATTGAATGTTGTTTAATGTTATAAAATACACACCGATAAAGGCGATAAAAGCATAATTATGATGACATTGTTGGAGTTGCGTATCTGAACAAAAAAAGAAATTAAAACAGAGATCAGGAGTGTGAAGGACTTGGTTCTGAAAAGCTTTAATCTAATACATGTAATACGACAATGATACTTACAATATTGTTCGTTTGGGTTCGTTATATCGATATATGACCAATCCCACGCCACATAAGCTCCCAATTTTGCCTCCAACGTGTCCATCAAATAATTAATATTCTATACAAACATATTTGTGTACAATATATATGCGAATTATGCAAACAAAACAAAAAAAACACCGAAAACACACGGCAAAAACAATCTATTTAATAATGAACTCGCAACGCAAATGCAAGCATACATACATATGTATTTATGAATACCGATACATTTATTTTTTATTTGATTGTCAATACTGTTGCACCATTTAGAAAATACTTAATTAATGAATTATTAAATATTTTTGATGTCCAGCCAGGCAGCGTGGGGAAAGAGAAGAAGGGAAGTAATTGCAACAATGTTGATGGAAAAAAGGGCCACACACACAACATTCACTCTGTGTATTTGCATGAACAGTTTAATGTGAGCTACTGAATAATTATGCAATAATAATAATAAAAAAAAAACAATAGAAATTCTATGGAATAATATTATACATAAATAATCAGCGCTAGCGAATGGCAACTGTGCGAAGAGTAATTTGAATAAACAAAGGAAAATTGTTTTCATATACGTCTGCCGTGGTTTGGTTTCCCCTTTCTTAATTTTTTTTTTTGTCCGAGAAGAATTCGCTTATTAAGGGTTTTCTTAATTTGCGATTTAATTTTTCGGTCTGCGAATTTTGAAGAGCTGGCAAAAGCCCATCTGACCCAAGGCTGGGGTCCCTTTGGCCCGGGCATCATAATTTATGCATTTTACACAACCTGAATAATTGATTAATGCACAGCGGACTTTGGATCACCGCTGCGGTTTAGATGCCGGGAGCGGAAGTCGGGACAGATGGTCGTCCAGATGAGTTGTTCGGCGAACGGGAACGGAACGGAAAACCGCAATGTGGAAAAGCCATTTGCTGTTTGGCTTCCTCTTGGCCAGGCCACCCTGCTTCTTCACCTGTTCCATTCCAGTGGAAAATCGCTCATAGAGCCAGATATTATGAGCACTTAAAACGGGTGGCCCCAGCAGCCGTTGTCCTGGCCATTTTTGAGGGGATTCGCTGCGGTCGTATCTTGGCTATATGTCAGTCAGCCAGTCAGTTACTCAGTCAGTCAGTCAGTCAGTCAGCCAGGCAACATGGGCGGAGTCCAGCGAATCTGTCGCTGGAACTCGAGCAGCAGTTCTTCATTTCCGGTGCAGCTTAAGAGCCGTGATTCCTTCCCGACTCCTTTCATTCTCGATGTATGCGAGTGTCTGCACGAAGAGAAAATGTTTAAATAATAAGAAGTCGTTAAATAAAATATAGTGTTAAAATAAAAAATACTTTCCTAATGCCTCAGATATATTTAGTCAAACTTTTCTTAACAATTTCGATACTATCCACATAAAATGTGAACTTATTTTGTAAAAAATCCCTTCCAGGTTTTAAATTTTTTTGTTAATGTTCAATAATGATTTCTTTAAGTGCGAATGAAAACTTTCTGTTTGCGGGCAGTGAAAAAAGCGAGGAGTAGCAATCGCACAAGCAACGGAAGTAGCTTGCCTGACCCAAAACCACCCATAACCCAAACCCAAACCCAAGCCCAAGCCAACTCAGTCTGTCTTCTGTGTTCTGCGGCGGCCTCACCTTTCTCTCTCGCTGCTGCTTTGTACACTGTATGGTTTTCATTTCCGGTTTCCGTTCCTGTTGAGTTACTTAAGCGGATTACAAGAGCGCCGGCAAAGGAAGCCCCGGCAAGGAGAAGGAGTTGGCCGTCGATGGAGTCGAAGACCGATTCCAGAACCCTGGCCCCTCTGTTCCTGTTTTGACTAACAAAATGTGTTGAATTTTAATTGAGATTTATGGGCTCTACACCTGACGCCCCGTGCCCCATCACAACACGAGTCTAGAATTGCCTCATTAGCTTAATTATACACGTATTGAATTTCACTTTCCGCCCGGCCACGCGGCGTATGTGTAATCTATTCATAGTTATGGTGCGCCCTGAAAGAAAACAGCGACTTGGCACTAATTCCCTTAGTTTTAAAGCCAAGAATACATTCCTTTAAATTATAATAAAACTCCGTTGCTTTGCTTGCTCATTTTTTTTATTTAAATAATCGAATTAGTGCTGGCCTTTAAGCCTGGCACTTGGCATTCTCCCAGAGCTGGGCCTGGGTCTCGTAGAAGTTCACCAGCTCCTGCATGCTCACGTTGGCCAGCATATCGTTGATCTTCGGCACCATGAAGTTCTGGTAGAGCAAGTCGGTGATCTTGGGCTGGATCTGCTCGAGGGCGAACGGCACCAGGATCTTGGTCCACTGGTTCCAGAAGTTGTTGGTCGAGATGTCCCACAGAGAGTTCCAGTTGTCCAGCTCCACGCCGGCCAAGTACACGGTCTGCTGGAAGTCCACCATGCGGAGTCCGGAGGAGTTGGTCAGGCTGCTGGCGAAGCTGTAGCTGCCCACGAAGCGCAGGTCGAAGAGGGCCTCGTTGATAACATCGTGTCGGCGGATGGGCATCTTGAAGCCTCCGATGTTGACGAAGCCATCTACCTCGGCGAAGCCCAACATCTGGATCTTGGGGAAGAGCAGGTCGTAAGCGGCCACACCGGTCTTGCCATAGTCACTGGCACTCAGCACCTGGAAGCTGTCCAGGCCCTCGATGCGCATGTTGGTGGCGTTACCGACGATGGTGAGGTCCTCGGAGACGTGCTTGAACTCGTAGAAGGGAGTGCTCAGGGGGGCCAATGGGGGAATGTTACCGTAGCCGCAGGGCATGATGCCCTTGAAGGCCTGCAGGAAGCGGGAAACCGCCGAGGTGAACTGAGCGGCGCCGGCCTGCTGCACCACCGGAGTGGCGCTGACGGCAGCCAGACCCAGGAGGGCCACGAGGATGAGCTGGGAGCAGGAAGCCATGTTGATCGCTGAACTGGTTGCTTAACTGTTCGGTGAACTGCTTGTTAATGGTCAGCTATTAAGGGAACTTCGCTTTTATAGGGGAATCCTTATCTATGCGGGTGGCGCTAGTCGCCTGCCTTTGATCGATTGTCTATCGAAGTAATCGCACTTATCGCAAACCCGAGCGCATTGATCTTAGAACGCTTGTAGGTGAGTCACTTGTTTGCGGAGCGTCAGGGGTTTCCTTGCTTGGTGAGTGGGCCAGACCATACACCGCCTTAAGAATCTAATCAAGTGACTGTGTGGCCGATATTAACATCTACATAATTGATTGGTGGCACTTGGAAAAGGTAGCACGAGCCAAATATGAAAGTGTTTTATGGTAAATAAATCTTTTAAATTTAGAATCCATCAATTTCTGTCAATCGAATTCGTAAAGAGATACATTCTTGGAAACTGTATTTCTGCGTAATCTAAGTGCACTGCCTCATGCATCAAATTCTTGTTTAAATAATTTAATTCCCTTAATTTAGCAAATGTGTTGGGTTTTCCTGAGGGAATTTACTGATAGGTTTCTATGTAATTTTCTGAGAACACCGTAACAAATTGTACTTATTTGTTACATTAATTTGAATTACATATTAATAATATTTATTGAATAACATTACATTTTGAACACCATTTCATTTAAATAATTTGAATATTTTTTTCAATGCTTAATAGGTTGTTTATTTCGATAAATGATAAAAGAGATCTGGTCCTCTCTCTCTCTCTCTCTCTTAACTTTCCACTCTCATTTCAGGAGAAAGGGGAATCGATAACGAAGAACAGTAATTCCTTGTGTGTGCGGGCGAAAGCGTCGCGGTTTTATTCGGTAAACGTTTTGGAAAAAGTTATATCTTCAGGTCATCCACACTGTGTTTATATAATCTTGGATAATACTTATTTATTATATTCAATCGCGAATATGATAAGCATTTCAAGTTAAAGAGTGAAAAACTAAAGCAAAAGAAAAATGCTCCTCTCTCATGCTCTCTTGCTTTATCTTATTGCCTTCGTCACGATCTTACCATTTGGGATAACGGAACATCGGAATGAGAAAGAGAAAGAGTCTTAAAGAGAATGTTCAGCAGAACACGGATCACGTGACCAAAACAAAAGTACACAGATATGTTGTGTTTTATTGTGTTGTTTTTTTTGTGTGTTTATTAGTGTGGAGTTCATCGCGTAAGTGTCATTTTAAAATAGAATTTTTCTTAATTGTGTTTTTTGTTTTATTTTTTTCTGTGTGCTTTCTTAATAACTGCGTATTGTGTGGAGTTGTTCGCGTTTAATTTTAAAATAAAAATTTTTTTAATTGTGTTGTTTTTTGCTTTTTTTGTGTGTGTGTTTTAAAATAAAATAAATATACGCCAAAGACTCTGATAAATGTGGTAAGTAAAAATGAATGAATAAATTATGAATAGGAAAACTAAATAACATTGCTATATTCTTTAATAAGAAAATAAAGAAACAATGATACAAATATTGATTTCCTTAAGATACATAAATACAAATTATGAAGTAAATTCAACTTATATTAATACCTAATTCATTAATTCATTCTGCCTGGGCCTATACATTAATAATAGTCGAATCGAGCTATAAAAGTCTGTAGTTTAAATATAAAAACATTAAACATTTTAATTAAATACAACTAAATATATAAAATAAGTGATTGTGTCTTACAGTGTTCATAAAACCCTTAAGATTTCTGGGAACACCTTTCTTATTCTTAGTATATAGTTGGCTAGAACCATTAATTAATCCCATAAATTATGTCCCAAAGACATTTGACAGAAATGGATGGATTCCACAGAAAACCACTTTGTTTTTCGTAATTTTTAGATTATTTTTTTCTGATCAGACAATCTTTCTAGAGCGACACTTTGTAATCCTTTAACGAGGCTTTGTATAGTCTGTTCAAACATGGTCTGGCCTAGAAAACTTCAAAGAGCCACCTCGCAAACAAGTGACTCACCTACAAGCGATCTAAGATCAATGCGCTCAACTTGCGATAAGTGCGATTACTTCAATAGACAATCGATCACAGGCAGGCGACTAGCGCCACCCGCATAGATAAGGATTCCCCTATAAAAGCGAAGTTCCCTTTATAGCTGACCATTAACAAGCAGTTCACCGAACAGTTAAGCAACCAGTTCAGCGATCGACATGGCTTCCTGCTCCCAGCTCCTCATTGTGGCCCTCCTGGGTCTGGCTGCCGTCAGCGCCACTCCGGTGGTGCAGCAGGCCGGAGCCGCTCAGTTCACCTCCGCGGTTTCCCGCTTCCTGCAGGCCTTCAAGGGCATCATGCCCTGCGGCTACGGTAACATTCCCCCATTGGCCCCCCTGAGCACTCCCTTCTACGAGTTCAAGCACGTCTCCGAGGACCTCACCATCGTCGGTAACGCCACCAACATGCGCATCGAGGGCCTGGACAGCTTCCAGGTGCTGAGTGCCAGCGACTATGGCAAGACCGGAGTGGCCGCCTACGACCTGCTCTTCCCCAAGATCCAGATGTTGGGATTCGCCGAGGTCGATGGCTTCGTCAACATCGGAGGCTTCAAGATGCCCATCCGCCGACACGATGTAGTTAACGAGGCCCTCTTCGACCTGCGCTTCGTGGGCAGCTACTGCTTCGCCAGCAGCCTGACCAACTCCTCCGGACTCCGCATGGTGGACTTCCAGCAGACCGTGTACTTGGCCGGCGTGGAGCTGGACAACTGGAACTCTCTGTGGGACATCTCGACCAACAACTTCTGGAACCAGTGGACCAAGATCCTGGTGCCGTTCGCCCTCGAGCAGATCCAGCCCAAGATCACCGACTTGCTCTACCAGAACTTCTTCGTCCCGAAGATCAACGATATGCTGGCCAACGTGAGCATGCAGGAGCTGGTGAACTTCTACGAGACCCAGGCCCAGATCTGGGAGAATGCCAAGTGCCAGGCTTAGAGGCCAGCACTAATTCGACTATTTAAATAAAGAAATGAGAAAGCAAAGCAACGGAGTTCTTTTATAATTTAGTGGGAAAGGGGCCCCTAAGCTAAATATATATCTTAGGATTTAAATTAAGGAACTCTTGAGAACTATGCCGAGTAGCTTTATTGCTTTCAGAAAGGCAACTGCTTAAAGGCTTCACTAATTTAATTATTAACATATTTAGCAGGCAACAAATATGTGTTTCAAACACCAATTAGAGTTGCATTGAATTCGTCTTAAAACATTTAAGTTAAATTATTTATTTAGTGTATAATTTTGCTAAGTTTATTCTTGAATATTTGAATTTGCTTTTTAGATAATATTATAATAATTATAATTATTTGCAGATTTAATCAACTGGTTATTCTTAGCATTTATTGCTTTAATTATGCATTAATTTATATTTCTTGGAAACTTTTACATTGTTGCAGCAGTCAAGAGCTCTTAATATGAATTTACTGGAAATTTCATGAACTATTCATTGCCATATTCAAGGGCCTCATTAGCGAATTTAATCCAAAACTGACTTATTCCAGATGCAAATTTGGATACTCAGCTTCACCTCCCATTATTACACACGGCGTATGTGTAATGCATTCCCGTCCCAATTAGAGAACCAAACAGTTTCGTTGCTGCTAAATATTATATTTCACGGGAATCGCACAGTGAAGGCCTCTAAGCCTGGCATTTGGCATTCTCCCAGGACTGGGCCTGAGTCTCGTAGTAGTTGACCAGCTCCTGCATGCTCACGTTGGCCAGCATATCGTTGATTTTCGGAATCATGAAGTTCTGGTACAGGAAGTCGGTTATGCTGGGCTGCATCTCCTCCAGAGCGAGGGGCAGCAGGATCTTTGTCCAGCGGTTCCAGAAGTTGTTGGTCGAAATGCTCCACAGGGTGTTCCAGTTGTCCAGCTCCACGCCGGCCAAGTACACGGTCTGCTGGAAGTCCACGATGCGTAGTCCGGAGGAGTTGGTCAGGCTGTTGGCGAAGCTGTAGCTGCCCACGAAGCGCAGATCGAAGAAAGCCTCGTTGATAACATCATTCTGACGGATAGGCAGCTTGAAGCCACCGATGTTGATGAAGCCCTCAACTGCAGAGAAGCCCAGAATCTGGATCTTGGGGAAGAGCAGGTCGTAGGCGGCCACTCCGGTCTTGCCGTAATCGCTGGCACTCAGCACCTGGAAGCTGTCCAGTCCTTGGACACGGATGTTGGTCACATTTCCAACCACGGTGTAGTCGTCGGATTTGTACTCATACGCGTAGAAGGGATTGACAATGGGAGCCAATTGGGGGATGTTACCGTAGCCGCAGGGCATGATGCCCTTGAAGGCCTGCAGGAAGCGGGAAACCGCCGAGGTGAACTGAGCGGCGCCGGCCTGCTGCACCACCGGAGTGGCGCTGACGGCAGCCAGACCCAGGAGGGCCACGATGAGGAGCTGGGAGCAGGAAGCCATGTCGATCGCTGAACTGGTTGCTTAACTGTTCGGTGAACTGCTAATTAATGGTCAGCTATCGAGGGAACTTCGCTTTTATAGGGGAATTCTTATCTATGCAGGCGCTCTGCTCGATGGGTATTTGATCGATTTTGTGCTTGTTGCGTGCTTATATCACGACGTAAAGGTCTTAAGCCTTCTGACTCACCTGTGAGTCGCGTGGCTTCATTGGGGGTTCTCCACGAGGCGATCCATCGTCTATTTATTGTCTGATAAAATTGGTATCTAGGCATGTTTTCGCGCCATTTAAGAGTTCGTGGAAATGTTTGGGGCTTTGTAACATATTTCCGTGTAAAAAAATGTTTAATACTTCTGGAAAACATAAAGTGATTATTTGCGTTCTTCCCCCTCTATTGAATTTTCCATTAGCTAGCTAATTATTTGGGCATTCGGCATTACTTTGCCTTCATGTTCACATCAGGCATCCATTAGGGGCAGCCATAGTTGCTGACTGATTGGCATTGGCTCCGAGTGCCGGTAATTCCAACTGGGCCCAGTTATAAACTCACCTCCGGCTTCTGTTCCTGGCCAGATTTTCATTTTTTGAACTTCTCCGGGTGCGTAAAATGTTCGATGATGTGTTGGGAATGCTCTGCTTTTTGTTGTTCTTGGTTTCTAGGAGTTTTAGGACTAGTTAGTTGCTATTGAAAGCTATGGAAGTTCGTTAGCTATATTAGTTAGTTAGTACTCTTCTGGATACCATGAAAGTGAACATAATATGAAGGATATTTTGTACTCATTTTATCCAAGGATCTGAGATGTTTCCAGGTAAATAACTAATAGAAATTCTTATAAAAAAATTGAAAACTTTCTTTAATATTTAAACTAAATAAAAGTCCCATTGAAATATATTTTCTATTGGTTTTAGGTCTTGAAAACTATTAATAAACATATAAATCCGCATTGCAAATGATTATATAGGGGGAGCTCCATCAATTTTGTATGGTTTTCAATTTATTAACTAGCAATCAATGTAGATTTTTATTTTGATGTAAAACTTTTTAGCATATTTATTGAAACCTTTTTTATAATATATATATTAGAATATCTCCCTATATCTCTCTGGTAACCTCTTCCAAAACCGAGAAAGCTCCTCCTTCTGTGAGTGTATGGGAATCCTTCATCAGTTTACAACTCCCCCCATTTTGAACTTCTTCATTTTCCGCCGGGTGCGAGTAT
The DNA here is from genome assembly GCA_008042475.1 of Drosophila kanapiae. Classification (NCBI taxonomy): domain Eukaryota; kingdom Metazoa; phylum Arthropoda; class Insecta; order Diptera; family Drosophilidae; genus Drosophila; species Drosophila kanapiae. The sequence goes on along the minus strand of VNJM01001488.1, from coordinate 222,450 downwards.
TTGGGCAGCCCAAGGATTTTTTGGGTTTTCTTTTTGTTTTTGTTTTCACTCTTCCAACAATTTTTTGTGTGTATTATTTGGCTGCCTTTGTTTCAACATTTTGATTTGGTTTTGGTCGCCGCTGTGGGGCAGGTGGAGGAGACGTGTGCAGAGGTGGAGATGATGTCAGCACCATTGATGCTTTGTTCGGACATTTCACTTGAAATGCAAAAGTTCAATTTACTGCAGGCGCCAGCCAATGTTCTTTCTTTTCTTTTCCCTTTCCCTTTCCATTTCCCTATCCCCACCCCCAAAACGCACCGGAAACAAGCTGCCACTCCCATTCCCATGTCCATGTCCATGTCCAGGGCCATGTCCACATGCTCAACTATACCATTCCCGACCAGCTTCCGCTGCCCACGCAGGCAACAAACATGTGTACCTGGCCTGAAACAAAGCAAATGTGAACGGAGCGGAGCTGCTCCTGCGCTGGACAGTTGTTACCGCTGGGCAAAGACGCCGAGTCTCAGGTCCAGGCCAGGTTCAGTTTGTTTCCAGGTCCTGCGTTTGGTTTAGTTTCAGTCTCTGTTTCTGGCCAGAGCCAGAGCTCTGGTTCCAGGCAGGCCTCCAACTTCCTTTGGCTCTCCCCTGGCCATGAATGTGTGTGTGATTGAATGGACTTCTGTTGTGCACTTAACAAAAAAGCAAAGAGACAAAACTAGAAGAAATGTATTAAATACTACAAAGGTCTTCCGAATCTTTCCTTGCTGATATTAAGTTTGAATATTTCTACAATAGATAGGTTTATAGGTAATACTTAATTTTATAAAAGTGTTTCAGTAGCAGAGAGGTAAAAAGCGATTTCAAATTACTGGTGCTTGGGTCTTCATTATGCTCAAAGTAAAGGGTAAAGGAAAAAGGAATAGTTTTTAATTTTAAATCCCATATTGTAAACTTTATAGTGAAGAAACAGCTAAAGAATTAATGTTTCGAGGGGGAATATCGGAAAAACTCAAATTTAGTGCGCACTTCTGAATAATTTCCGAAATTGTGCTTTAAATAATAAGTATTCCATATTTTTCTGTTCCAGAATATTCCGTTTTTGCTGCAGCTTGATCTTCCCCAAAAATTATAAGTTTATAAATAAAATATGAATAAGAAAAGGCCAAAAAACACAAGAAATTCTTGTATATAGAATTTAAAAATTAATTAAATTAAATTTTCAAAAATTCCCTCTTGCTTTCTGGCTTACTCTCTTGATTTTGCTCTCAGTGCTTGTGTGATTGAATGGACTTTGAGTGTAGTACAACACTCGGAGCGGAGCTGACGATGACCACTATACCATGTTGCCGTTTTACCATGCAAATGCCGGTGAAAACATTTTTCGGACACAGCTCTAGAGGCGTTGGGCAGTGGGTGGGGTTTTTGGAGGAGAGGGGCGCTGCTGAGCACTCGAACAGCTGCCGTCTGCCATCCGCCATTCGCCATCCGCCAGTTTAGCCGCCGGCCATCGATGATGAGCGCAATGTTCATAACCTGACCCACCTCCGCCCCACCTCGAAGGAGTGTGTGTATTTTCCGGGGGATGCGGATACAGATGAGGATACGGATGGGGGTGAGAGTGGCTGGGCTTTGCATGCTAATTCCCTGCAGGTGAACATGGGGCTGGGGACCGGGGACCGTGCCGTGTGCCCAGCGGCTTAACAAGATCCGAATTCCATTTCTTGTATATATACACTCACAAAACCTAGTAAATCTCTTGTATTTTATGCTAATCGAGTTGAGTTTTTAACGATGAAAGAAACTTTAACGTAAAATGAGGAAAAAAGATTTTTTTCTATATTTAAGGAGCTTAAGTTGATATTTTGATGATCTTTGTAACAGTTTAAGTATTAAAAAAGAATCGAAGATATCCTAGAAACGTCATTAAACATTTTTAAAGATTTTTATAAGAAATGTTTGCTAGGAAACATTAGCAGTCTTGAGTTTTATTTCCAGAGAGGCATATTTAAACTTAATCATACAGAATTAAAATCTACGAGTTACTAGCATGTTAGGTCCCATTTAAAACTTAAAATTCCTATATCTTCCCTTATTTTTTTTTTGAGTGCCGCTTTCCCGTCAGTTGAACACATAATCTTTTCCTGTTCTGGACAGATCAAAGTGACAACTGACCGCATTACTTACTGTATATGCAGAATATGCGCCAGCCACTGATTATGGGGACTCCACTTCATTTGGGCCACAACAAAGCAGGGCCCACAGCCAATTTGGTTGGACACACGGCTAATTGGCCCAGAGTGCGTGTGCTCTCTCCGTCGGAGTGGTTGTCCCGGTTGGATGGATGGAACATGAGGTTAAAGGTTGGGGGTATGGGTGTTCTTGATTATACTTCCGTTCGCCTAATAGAAAGTGCGCCGCAAAAACCACATTATGCCGGCGCCTTGTCGCCCTCGAGTCGAAGGATGAACAACGTCTATAAGGCCACCTGAGCTGTAGCTGCTGCTGATCCCATGCCCATCCTCCCTTGACGGGATAAGGGGGCGTGGTTTCGATGCTTGGAAAACCACAAAACTTTTACCGTTTGTTTTGGTTTGCCCACCCGCCGCCGTCGCCGCCGCTCCCTGGCCCACATGTATTGGCTAAATTAATATTCTCAATTGAAAACTTTTCAACAATAGTTGTTCGCACAAAAGTTTTTCAAAGCCATTACACAGAGAGAAATGATGGTGGCTTGGACTTTACATATTTTGATCCTATGCTTTAAGTATTTATTTTATGTAATTTATATCATATTAAGGAATGCACATCGAAAGGAAAACTATTACACTCAATATCAAAACGAAATTTTAATAATAGAAAATTATCGCTTTTTAAATATCAATATTGCCGAGTAAATATTAGATACAAGTTATTTCATTTATTTCTTTGTTTTTACTAAATATTTTTAAAACATAACCTCTTAATAAATATGTTCATCAATTAGTGTTAAATTAAGTTTCTTCTCTTCTTTGGTACAGTCTGATATATCAAACAGAATATTGATTTATCGCAAGGTTAACATATCGATATAAGCAGCGGCAATTATCGATACAGCGGTTTAACAAATTAATTTGTAAAAACATATTCAAGACATTATTTTGGTGAACTTTTTAATACAAAAAGATGTGCGAGTACCCACTGTATCTTTCTTACTTGTTAATCAAAAAAATACTTTTAAAATATTTACTTTTTCGACTATTTCTCGTTAGCAATTTTCAGTTCAAGCGATCTATGTTCAGTGATAAGATCCATTTATAAATATAAGTAGCCAGAACTATTATAAATTGAAGTGACACTTTAATTGACAACTTTAAGTATATGTTCTTTATTTTTTTCTTTATATTTAACCTCGATTGACCAGAGAAGGTAAGAGAAGGACTTGACGTGAAACATAAAGAGGTGAAAAACTTAATACGAAGTAATACTTTGAAATCTTCAAGATACTACAGATATCAAATCATATTGTATGTAAACTTGGTATTGTTCAAATTAAAATATATATTTTATATAATTTGGTATTCATTTCCCATCATTTTTGTCCAGTGCAAGCTAGCGGAAGGCACCACAAAACTTTTGTATGCGGTTTTTGTGTATTCCGTTCTAATAAGTCGCCAGCTATCTAACAATTCAAATCTAAGAAAATTTCAAAATTCAATTTGCACACCAGGAGGGGCGCAGGGGCTGCTTGCGGGGATCACAACAAAAGCAGCAGCAGAGCTCACCTCATCTCCAACCGGGGAGTCCCTTGCCTTGAAACCCCAAACTGAAACCCCACGTACCAAGAACCAAGAACCACGAACAACGGACCCAACCATTGCAAGCCAACCGCTCAGAGCGACGACAGTCAAGTGAACAAACATTTTTGAAAACTTGCCTGAATAGATTATTAGGAATTATCAAAACTTAATTTAGCTTAAGAGTGCTCAGCATAAAAGGGGGCAAGCGGGCAGATGCGGGTGTCTAATGAATCACCAAACGGTGGGTGGGTATGGCGTTGGAGGCCAGTGAATCATGGCCAGGTGACAAACAACGAGTGGCTGCTGCACCACTTGAAAGGCGGCTTTTGAAGTGGTTTTGTTGTCGCAAAAACTTTTGACTTGAAAGGCGACCCTGGAAGGCAAGCCCATTGATCTTGCACTGGCTTTGTTGTGGACTCTAATAAATCCGGGGTACTAAGCGGCTTAGTTGAAGTCTCCTTACGGCACTTAAGAGTTTAGTACATGCGATTTAAGCGCCAACACACAGTAGTTACATCAACTGCACTGAAAAGCAAAGTAATTACATTTTAAATCTGCAATAAAGTAACTATTTTTATATATTTAAAGTAAGAATTTGAATCTGTAAGGGCAAGAAGTTTATCTAGTTCGGCAATATATTGGTATATAGATAATACTTAGTTTTATAAAGAGTTTTATCAAGAAATTCGAGCTTAGTGCGCACTTTCAAATTATTTCCGAATTACTTGTATATTTATATGAACTTTAGGTTTAGGTTTTCTAAAAAAAAAGTATATCTTTATAGTTCCGTATAGATTTTATTGGGGATTTCCTAAATTTCGAATGTATGCTTAAATTCAAAATAAAGAAACTCAGCTTCCAACTTATTTTTCCCATGATTTCCTTGCCTTACTATGGCACAGTGTGCAGATGTAGACGTGGGATGTGGGACGTGGATCGATCTAATGAGGCTGCCCAGCTGGCGGCCCGGTGTGCCATCTCCAGCTGGGTAATCGGCTTCAATTAAATCAAGCCAAACGACACCGGCAATTGGAGCGTTCCAGGTCTTTTGTGTCCCAGCGGACACGGAGCTGGCAGCTAAATAGAGCGGCAGCGGCAATGGCAGCCATGGCGACCTTTTAGCGCGGTAGACTGGGATATCAGGAGGATGCCTTGTCCTTTCACTCAATCTGGTGTTAATAACGTGGCGCAAAATTCACGGAAACGGGGACGGGGAGTGGAGGTAGAGTAGCAGCAGGAAAGAATACTTGAGTTACCTTTACCTTGCCCTTGTCCTCGTTCTCAAAGTCGATAATCGCCGGGGCAAAACGGATGTCCAATTAGTTGTGTGCCAGCTTCCGGCTCTGGCTCTCTCTTCCTGCGGAGGTGAACCTTCTGCTGTTCCTGCTCCAGCTGCTCCTGCTCTAGCCCATCATCCGCCACCCGCTGGCTATTCTTGGCCAGGCATCCCGTGTGCCGCTGCTGCCTGTCAATTGCAGTGCAAGATTCGATTGGAGGCGCTTTGCGCTCATCGGTTCGTTCATCCTTCATTGTTGTCCGTGGAACGCCGATGGCATAATTTTCGGATTTGCTTGCCAGTCAATTGCCAGCAATTTGCATAGATTGATGGGGCCCCGAAAGCGCCACGCATCGCATCGGATCGTACATACATATGGCGGATTTATGGGACTTACGGCCCCGTGCGCGACTTATCCCCGGTTTATTCGGTCGGGCCTAATCAATGCCGATTTACGCCCTGAAATCCTTTCTCTTTTTTTGTTGTGGATTTTTGAAGCGGTGACGCGCTTATCGCGGCAAAGAATTGAATAAAGGATTTACGGAGCTAAATTGAGGCACAACTTGAGCCATGTCAAATGCCAGTGTTTCACGGCAAATGTGCGTTGTGTGGGTGCTCCTAAGGTGAGAGTGCACTCACAAAAAATTAAGAAAATTATACAATTTTGAAAAGAAAAGGTACAGAAATCAGTAAGGATTTGAAAAACAGTCCAAACGTTATCTTACAAATTTTACATGGAACAAAAGCTACAAAAGCTAATGGAATTAATTTAAGTAATAGTTATGCTTTGATTTTATTTATTTCTCCTTACAAAAATAATGGAAATTAATTCATAATCTCAGTCAAACTCCTACATCATTTTTAGCTCCTTGAAAACATATATTTTTTCGTAGTGCATATGTGTGTGCGTGAGTCCTTCTTGTCGTACGCGAGAGTATGTGTGACAGGAAGCCAAACAAAAGCAACATGTGTAACTTGTACGGCCTGCCAAGCGTCAAAAGGCGAGAGGCTGGAAAAATCTATTAGAACGTGTCTCGCCTGCCAACCCGCTACTTGTCTCCATTGCCCTGCACCCTTTGCGGACACCGCACCCCCTTTATTTTCAACCCACCAACCATCTTCCGTTTATATTTCACCCGGGGGCATAATAAGCCTCGCTTTTCCTCTCCTACATATATTTATTCTTCTTTTTTTTTATATTTATTTCCACGTGCGTGTGTTCCAGGCAGATATTTACTTATGATTGAGTTGCGTGGCGGTGAAAGTGGGGGAGAAAAAAAATGGGAAAAAGGCAGCGCACGGCAATGGCAACCCTCGAAACAATTTGGTAAGAGATTGCGGTTGCTTTACTGATTTTCTCACCCATTTTGTGTGCGCTTTTTACTGTGCCGTCACTGTCCCCACCTCCCTTTCCTTTCCTCTCCATCGTGCCGTGTGTGCGAGATGAAAATTTAAATTGATTTTGCATTGTTTGACTGTCATTGTTGTTGCCCTTAGCACTGGGCGGCTGTTGTTTCCCTGTGTTTCCTTGGATTTCCACCATTTTCCCCTTAGGTTTTCTTTTTTTTTCGTGTGTGTGGCCCTCGATAAACGTTGAGCTAAAATATTATAGATTTCAATTTGTGACTCGTAAACGAACCACTAAATTGCTTAAAAGGGGATCTAACTTTCGGCTTTAACTCATATTAAGAGTTTACAATAAAAATAATATGATTCTTTTATTTTAAAGGGGTTTGGAATAAAGTTATAATGATATTTCTGAAGATTTCTTTTTAAAACTCTCCAATTGTCTGGGTTAAATCTTTATATATTGAATTCCAAGCTGAGAACTATTAGTATTTATTTTAAAATATGATTTTGTGAATAGTTTGGTTTCATTACAAAAGGAAAATAAAATAAGCCAAGACACGAATCGCATTTAAATCCAAGATATGACTCTAAAAGTCTGCACAAAATTAGAATAAATTAGAAAACTTCAAAAATACCTGCTGAAGATTCCTACTTATAGAATCCCATATATGGTTTAGCTTTCTTTTATATAAATTATCTTTCTTAGAGGCCTTACCCTCTCGCTTTGATCCGCCTGCCATGGCTTACCCGTATCTCATTTCATGTGCTCTTTGTTTATGTTCTGGCCAGGAATCATTTGTTTTTATATGAAATTGTTTTACGCCGTTGCAGCGATCAACCCTTGGCCTCCATCAGTCGCTCCTCCTCCCTTGATTACAACTACATAAGTGAATCTCTGGTGTCTTTTTTTTTTTGTTTTTTTTCGGGGTGCTGTTTGTTCTTTCGCCTTTCGCTTTTTTCGCTGTTCATACAAATGTTTATCGACTTGTGCGTTGATTTTCCGCTTGCTTTGGTTTTACAACACCAGCAGAATCCCCAGCCTTTAGCTCCTTGGAAGGTCTGGGCGGCGTATCCATGTCAAGAAAGGAGCCAAAGCACGTGCAGTATGTAGTAGTAGTAGGGTTAAGGCAAGTGTGTGTGTGGTTGAGTTGGGGATGGCCGAGGGTTAAGGCTGTTACTTTTGGGCCTATGGATTGGTAATTGAATTTATTGTTTGACATTCAAAGTACAGTCGAGTCAATTACGCTGGAAAATTGGTATCAAAATATTTACGAGCTGTTTATTGCATTACGCAAACTCGATGAGGCAACCAAAGAAAAGTCCTTCCCCTACCATCGAGGGTAATGCAATTTACATGTTGATGCCGGGGCCACCAGATAACATATCTGGGGTTGCCGGCCATATACATATACATATATATTGGTAACAAAAAATATGGGAGGAGAGGTAAATTGCCGAAGTGTAAATTGGTGCGTCAATTATATGCAGGAGGCACTTTATTCCCTGGCAGCTGAAAGAGAAAGAGAAGGGCACTTAATTGCGTGTGAAAATGATTGGCAAGACGGCTGTAATACTTAATTTATTATTGATTTAATAATTGTAAGGAAAATAAAATAAGGTGGAACATATAACACACTCCTTACCCTTGTTCATTTGAGCCTCCTTGTGGGCCAACTTGCAGTTGAGATGGGCCAACTCTATGGTGGCATTCTCGTATCCTTCCAGATTCTCCTTGCTGAAATACCCATTGCGAAGCTGCAGCGGCATATGCTCAAGGATCAGCTCCAGACACTGGGGATGATCGATTAGGCGGGCATAGGCCCTAACCACATGCTTCAGTATACGCGACTCTCCCTCCATCGTCAGTTGATTGACCACTCTGGCCAGAGTGTGTATCAAATGCAGGGCCCTGGCCAAACTATGGCCGACAAACTGCAGGCCAACTTCATTATCCAAAATGCGACAGACGGCATAGGCGCAGAGCACCTTGCTCATGATGGAACCAAATTCCAGGTGATGCAGGACTTGTGGTATTAGCTCGGTGCCCAGGACGTAGGTAACGACCTCCTGGTGATCCGATTTCAGCAGTCCACAAATTATGCCCAAAACCGAGAGACGCACATGCTCCACGGGCGGTGTTTGAGGCGTCAACTTCAGCATCGGTATCAGGTAGCTTACGAACTCGCAGCGCATCAGATTGAGGCCGATGGAGGGATTGGAGGCCATTGACTGAAAGAGTCCGATGGCGGAGCAAATGCGCAGCGACTCATCGCTGGTCAGGTCGTTGGTCAACACCGACGGATATACGGACACAATCTACATTTTTTCCAATTTTTTAGCCATATTTTTTTGGCTTCCATTAGAAGAAGACACTCACCTCCTGCAGCAGACCAGCCACGGCTCCGAAGGAATGCCAGAGAAGTGGGCCAAGACTCTCAATTTGGCCGCGTCTATCGCAGAGCTCCAGCATGGCCAGCTGGCGACCTTCCTGACTGCACAAATCGGTGATCCATCCGTAGATTCGCTCGGCCTCAGCGCGTTGATCGGGAACAGAGTTAAGAGCATTCATTATGACTTTACGAACAAAATTCTACAGCTTTTATATTCGTCAAAACTTGCACACTGAAATCCAGCCTTTTCTGATTTGATCTCTGGAATAGCTGTCTTATTGACAATTCAATTATTCACTTTAATCGGATTGGTTTATTTAGTCTAAAAAGTTGCGGTTATCTGATAACCACACTGGGCTTAATCAATATTTATCATCAATGATTTTCTCAATTTAAAAAAGGGAAATTATGAAAAAAAAAATTATAACAATAATAATAATAATAATAATAAGTAATAACAATAATAAATAAAAAGCTCGGTTTAGTTAGTAAGTGTTGAGAAGCGACAGATTTAAGAATGATAACTCGTAAACAATCGAATATCAATCTGTACTCCGGGCGGCTGCTCAGCTGAGTGAGTTTCGTGGTGAAGATCGCTGTACCTGATGAGTTGAAGGAGGCATTAATCCTGGGGCGGCGTTCAAGGTTGTCGCTAAGGAAATCCATCCATAAAATGCAGTCTCGTAAATATTATATGTATATTATATCAAGGAGAAAAAAGAACGGTAACATTCTCCGATAACTAGGTAAATAAACAACATTGTGGCATCATCACTGCATCATAACCTTACACACACACACCTTTTAATATGTGAATCTTAGCGCAACAAGTTGTGTCTTCATATGCCATTTGTCATCTCTCAAACTGAGACATCATCACTGGATGTTACTTCTCGGAACGCTATATCACTCTGGACGACGACTTGGCCATCGGATAAACGAGCTGATGAGTTGCCGTTAATTAGAGGGAATGCATCAAACTACCAGGGAGATTACCTCATTCCCTCCCAGCAGCACTCTTGCACTCCAAGACCCCTCTACAGTTACCCCCTGAATTATGCATAACAATGACAAGAACCCCACGGACTAAGCCATGCAATTAAATGCAAACAATTTGCCATAATTTATGTGCGGCAACGACGTCACCACGAGGAGTCTAATGCAAAACGGAACCGGAAATCTGTTTCGGTCTTCTGCACGTGTGGCTCCAAGTGTGTGTCTCACTCTGTGTGTGTGTGTGTGTAGTGTTAATTGCCAGAGAGCAACATTATTAGAAGAAAAATTCTGCTGACCCGTCGTCATCGCCGCTAAATTTGCCTTGCTAATTTTCGTTGGCAAACACGACACTACAAAAAAATAGAATATAGGCAAGTTAAGCCAATAGAGACACACACGGGCAGCTGCGTCGATTCCCAAAAACATTTGCATAAAGTACTGCCAGCACAATGTATAATAATTCGATTTAGTGATGCATCTATAATGTGTAAATAAACGCACAAAAATGCGTGAACAGCAGTTTTTTCTTATCCCCAGCGATCTTTTTGTTTTGGCTCCTCCCGCCGGATTATTAACTGCATTTTCTGGCTAATTAGCCAGGTCAGTCGCAGTTGCAGTCCGGATTTCCGGTTGCATTGCCCTTATTCAAAGTATCGCAACGAATTGGCAAATTGCAAATTTCACGCTACACCAGACAAATTGCCGAACTTCGATGGCGAAATAGTTAGGAGTGCTTGGCATCGAGTTTATTTGTACCCCTTAAATGAAAATATATTTGAAATAAAATATAGAAAATTGAAGATAATACACTTCTAAGCCAAGATTTTGTAGATTTCTTTATAGGAAAGTTTTGATCAAACCTTGAATAAAAAACTGCACATAAAATAGATTTAAAAAGCTTCCGAAATACCGCTTTGAAATTGTTTTAAATATTACAAAAAAATACCGGAAAACTGCTTTAAAAATCGCCTCAAAACCTCCTTGAAAACACCTCGAAATACATGCCAAGAACTGACTTAAAGACAGCAAAAAAACACACTTATTATGTCTCATAATAGACCCAAAAACAACTTTAAAACTTTCCCGAAAGCCAAATATATGTTTCAGCAAGTACAACTTTCTTATTCAACATCTGGAACATAAAACCACATCAAAAGATGTAAAAATATTCGAGAATATTATATTACTGAGTAACATAATTTGTTTCGACCACATATACCTCAATCAAAGCTAACTTAGTGTGTTCCCCCCGCAGGTAGACACGGGCCACCCACAAGGCTATTAACTGCAGCCAACTCAAACCGGAGGCCAAAATTGCATTTCGATGCAACGCACCACAGCATCGGGCCACCGTCGGCGCCCTGGCATTTTGTCTAATTTAAATTAATATTATGCCTAGCTGCCAGAGGCATTTCGGCTTTGTCCTCTGGTCCTTTTTGGGCACCAAAAACGATAGTGCGAGGGAGGGAGGAACGGCAGGACGCATGGCAGAGATAGCCAGCCCTTTGGGCCATTGTTCGACGGTCACGGCAAATTGAAATTGAAACTGCAACCGGATGTAATTGGGCTTGCATATGTGCGTTCCGTTCGCATCGGTTCGGTTCGGTTGGGTTCGCTTAGGTCCTGTGAGTCCTGCTGCCGCCTGATAATATCATTGATAGCTTTTGCCACAATTTGTAACCACAATAAGTTGTTGCTGGTCAAAAAAGGATACTCCCTGCCACCAGTATCGTCTCTGTGTGAGTGAGTGTGGAGAGAGTGTGCGGTGAATGACCACTGGAAATTGGAAATTTTAAGCCGCCTTTATCTGTTGAATGGCTTGTTGATTATTACCGAAGCTGGCAAATGGATTTGCAGTTGCTTCGTCTGTGCAAATTAATGAACCAATATGCATACACCTGGCTGGCCATGTATTGTCTTTCGGTCATTGTTGATGCGAAAGCACCCAAGAAAATGGGTGCTAAGGAAATGGGTTTTAACCGCAAAACACCACAGATTCCAGAGAGTGCAGACTTCTTCAAATTGACAAAAGCCTTTCACTAGACTGAGTCAAGGATGGCAGCTGGAGTGGGACTGGAAAATATGATAGGTATTTTTCAATATTAAAACGAATTCTAGTTTAAAAGTATATATCCTAATATTTTCTGCCCTTTTTGCAGCAAACTTGTAACTAACTTTTGCTTGATTAACTTTTGGCAAAGCACCAAATGGACACACAGAAAAGCCCCAGAAACACTGTAAGCCAAAGGTGTCTTTATTTAAAACCTGAATGGTATTATCAAAACCCAGCCAGAAACGCCAACCAAACACAGCAGCGTTGAAAACAAAAGCCCGTTGAGGTGGAGAAGTGGCGAGTTGGAAAAACTAAAAAGTGTCGCAATTGTTTTGTGACTTGTAGCTGTTTACAATTGTTTAACTTTGGTCAATAATATCACCTGTGCCTGCTGTTGGCCCACAACTACTACACAAAACTGCATTTAGCTAGGCAACAAAAAAAAAAAAGTATAAATAAAAATAATACTACTAAGCGGCAAGGATATCCAGAAGGAGTCTGGAGGCCAAGTGGCAAGTGGCAAGTAGCGCGCGGTAATGCAACAAGTACAAACTGCACGTATTTACCATTTACTAAGTATTTTCTATGACTTTGTGCCATTGTTTTTTTTTCATTTCTTTTTTCTCTCTCTGTTGCTGGGGGTTTTTATTCTTTTAGAGGTTTACTCGAGCATTAAATAAGTCGAAACAAAAAGCGAGCGGGAAGGGAATGGCATAGCAGCAGCATTGGCTATGCCCAGCTGCCTGGGAACAATTGTCAACAGTGCGCATTGTTTTGTTTACAACATGAAACTTTTGTGCTTAACTTTGGCTTTGCCAAGGAGCATTAAAAATAATTTTCCTTCCCAGCTGAGCAATGTGAATGGGGCTACTTTGGCCACCGAACATTGTTTATTCAACGTCGGAGTGTTGGTTCTACGAAATATATTTTCAAATTGATAAGGGTAAGGGATAGGGGCGATTGAAAGTGTGCCAAGGGTTGGGAAGAAATGGAAAGGAATGGATTTTGTACACCTTTTTGGTCAACAAGGAACCCTTAATATTTTTGTATTAATTGCATATTTTGGACAGTCAATTTTAAAGATCTGTTCTTAATTATTTTCTAGGTGTGACTTATCTTAGATCCTTTCTTTTCGGCCACGATTCCCACTTCTCTGCCATATGGTCCCTCGAGCTGGATCTATTTTGATCACCACCCTATGTAGCGTGCAACAGATGATTTTCTTAATATAAGTAGTGTGTTCTTATGTCCTGTTAGCAATTACAGTGATACTTCATAAGACCAAATCCAAGTGTCTTATATCTGTTTGGCTCAAATGGCTGGGAAAGTCCGAAATTTCTTAGTTATTAAATATAGAAAACATCTAATTATTTAAAATCAAATTAAATACATTGCCATTTAGGGATCCAATCAATATTACTTTCATTAAATTAACTTATTTCATTAAACTGCAATTCTAGCTTCTTGCTTCCGATTTCTAAATGAAAAACATACTTTGCCAGCCCTCCCTTGAGCTTTCCCCTAGTACTTATCCTTGCCACCCCTCGTTTCGCTTGGAAACTCTTTAATAACTTTGTCATTGGCATAAGTTTAGCACAAGTTGCAGCAATCAAAATTAATGTAAGCGCACATCTCCAAACTTTAATTAAGTCAAACGCGATAACAATGTGTGCTAAACCTTGCGTATCCGCGGCGCGTCACCGAAAAATATGTTACGCATTTTTGGTTGGCAATATTATTTTGAAAACGATAACTGACACTTTTCGTGGAGGTGGGGCTGACAAAGGGTAATGGATGCAAGGGGGATTGTCATTAAAATGTTTCCGCTTAGGGATAATAACGATAACCACTGTACCTACCGCCCATTGTCAGTCGCCGTTGCTAATCAGCGATGATGCCAAAAGGTATTCATATGCAAAACAGAGACGACGCGACGCGACGCGAAGCTCACATTATTCATTGCAAATGGCAAACGGAAGGGATACCCACGGATGTGTGTGTGTGTGTGTGGGTTTACCGTTGATTTTGGGGATGGGGAGGGAACGAAACTTTAGCGGCGCTTAAGGTAAAATATAATCAAAAGCCGTGAAAACATTTTTACACGTCATTAAACTCAAATTCAACAAACCATGGCAGCCGTATGTTACAGCATCCCACGGATCGCAAAAGCATACACATGCTTTTACAGTCTGACCTCATGAAAGGGGATTTTCTCAAGCTTGTAATGGCTTTAAAGGTTAGTTTTTTATTAATTTGAAAAATGTATTAGCAGAATGTATTAAATAAAGTTACTATTACTGTAAGTAAAGAAAAGTACGCCTGTTTCTGTAAATCATTACAGCTTTAAATGTTCCTCTGATAACTCTCTGTTAACTTTAGATTAAATAAAAATTCGGACATTTTCTGCTTTCTATTAATTTATTATATTAATTATTTTATATCAATTAGTTTACTTTATTTATTACATAATTTTTTGGGATCCTAATTGCATTGAGGACATATGGAAATCAAAGGGAATTTACGCGTGTTAAGGGGAATATTATCAACTGAACTTGGAACATGTTTGATTTATTTTAGCAACTTACATATTGTCATCGTTATTTTTATATCTATCAGTTAATTGTTTATGACTTATTACTTAATTAAAACATGGCCTAGATCTAGCACACTCCAAAGTTCTTAAACTTTCAATCTCAACGATTATAATTCATCGCTTGGTCAGTGTTCCACCCCATCGGGGTTGCACTGTAAAATCAAATGCCCCAAGGCGGTCCACACACACACACAGGCAGACTTCTTACAAGCTTGCAGAAGATTGATGTGCGTCGGTTGCATAAATAAATTAAAGGCTCTCTCCGGCCAAATACGACAGGATAATTTTCAACGCGGGAGACTTTCGTGGGGCTGCTCATCATCGACCTTGGTCCCTATGTTAGAATCCATAGTTTCTGTCGAAAACTTCTAATTACCGTGTAATGATTGCAGTTAACACAGACACACACTTACAATTACCCCGCCTACTGGCACTTATGAATAATGACTTTTCCGACAAGTTTACGGCTTCGTCAAAGTTTTCTGTGTGTGTGTCTTGGATAAATTGAATTTAATTGAATGCAACAAACTAATTAAATTCGCAATGTGATGAAGCCGGTGATCTGGGGTCCGGAAGAAATCAATGAGAAATTGATTTCCAGTTTAAAGGACAATAAATCCACCCCGAAGCGTCCTCTGGAGCATAAACCTTTGAATTATTAATTTTTAAGCTCTCTCTCGTCCGGGACAAAAAGAGTGACCCAAGGCCCTTTGATTTGGCCTGTGGGTCAGTGAAGCAAAAGTAATAGGGTGGCGCCACAGTCCTCTCTCTCTTCCACATGTGCTGCCACGCCTCGCTGAGCATTATCCGAAGGGGGTGGCGGGGCAGCGTTATTAAAAAGTCCGGCGGAAAACCTCAGTAAAAAAGATAACAGCATATTGATTGAAAATCACATGCATTATGCATTAATTCCTCTACAACTCCACAGGCCACCGGTTCGGTTGCTTGTCTTCAGCTCACAACGATTTCGATTTCGGAAATTTCAAAAAAATAAACACAAAGCTGATTATTTTTTGTTGCCACACAGACAGGCAATTTGTCCAGCTGCCAAGTGCAGAATTCTAAAAAAAAAACGATACATAAAAATAATGCAAAACACCAACCTACTACAACCTAAACAACAACCAAAAAAAAAAAAACAAAACAAACTGAAAACCAGACCAAGAATTTAGCCCCGGGCCCGCTGACAAATGGAATAAAAGAGAGAGGTTGCCAACTGACAGTTTCTCCTCCTGGTGGTTGCATTGTTTCCTTTACCAATTTCGGTTGGCTGTCAAATGAAACGAATCAAGATGCTCTTCTTCAAGGGTATTCGCGAATTTATAAGAGATTGTAATAGTTATATTTATTTTCCTGCTAAGAAAATTGTTATATATTTCAAAATGTAAGTATTTGTTAAAAAGTTTTGTTGGTTGGTTTGTATTTCTATTTAATTTATAAAAGTCTGAGTTATATTTGTACTGATATTTATATAATATTAATATTAAAATAATATTTAAAGAAGTTATTCTAAAATGTATTTCTTCGTTCCATAAATCTAAACTATTTACCATTTTTTAAAGTTTTTGTTTCAATCTTGACACTTAGATTGCTGACACCATTTTTATATTTTACTTACAGAAAATATCTTCAACAATGTCTTGATATTATTTTATGAATATATAAGTTCTTTTTTGTACTGATAAAAAATTATTTGTAGAGCATCGAAGCAACCGATTTGTTCCCATTCTTTTGCACTTTGGCGGACGGGGGACGGACATCATTAAATTACATTATCAGTTAAATTGAGTTTTGGAACAAATCAGCTCAGTCCACTTGCCACTCTTGGCATTATTGACAAAAATGTTTTCACAAATTAATTAGAGGCAGCCAAATTAATTTACATGCCGAAAAATGTTTGATGGCAGGCCACCGCCATATAGCCCCATATACATTAGCTAATTACAAATTGACTTTATCAGTTCGGTTGCCTGTTGAATTGTTTGCTGCGGTGCCAGAGTGCCAGTGTCCTTCCCTGGTTTTCCCTGCGGTGAAATTGTTGTTTTTTGTGTTTTTCCCTCGTTTTTATACAGAGTGTTTTTGCTGTTGACACACTGCCATAAGGGAACGGTGAATTTTAACAAAAATTTCGACAACAAAATTAAATTAATTAAGTGCGGGTAGGGTCTTTGTTATCTATTTATCGTCGAGGACATCGTTAATAAGATGAAATAAGTGTACTTTCTAGGTAAGTTGATTAAAGGTTAATAATAGAAAACAGCATATGTTAGTTTTATTTTATTTAAATTCATTTTACAGATGGATTATCGATTTAAATAGTACTGGGTTTGATAGAGGAAGTAAGAGATTATTTATTAAATATTTTGTTGAAGCTTGGACAATTCTTATAACAAATTTGTTTAGTTAATTAAAAGCATTGCTTTGGATAACATTTTATAAAATAAGCTTTGTATTTAACACTGACCATTTTAATGCTTGTGTTTTATTAGCTTGTGTTCTTATTTAATTTCATTAAAAAGGTATCCTTTTCTCTTTTTCAACCTTCTTTAAAGTT
This sequence comes from Drosophila kanapiae, assembly GCA_008042475.1. Classification (NCBI taxonomy): domain Eukaryota; kingdom Metazoa; phylum Arthropoda; class Insecta; order Diptera; family Drosophilidae; genus Drosophila; species Drosophila kanapiae. The sequence goes on along the minus strand of VNJM01001488.1, from coordinate 205,480 downwards.
AAACCAAGTTCAATAAGTGCCAATAATAAGTAGCAATTTCTCAAATTCCACAAAATCTCAATGCCGAAATATTCCACTGAAGTAACTTGGTCAAATATGCTTACATAAATGTTAATTGATACCCAAGCAAATTCCCATTGCTATATTCTCTATATTGCAGCCATTCTTGGGGTAAATTTCTGGCCCAAGTCAATTTTATTCAGCACGGCCACCACATGGCTGACCACAAAACGTTTTCAACAACCATGAAAACCCAAAGATAAATACTCAGGCGAGGACTGGGAGCCACAGCCACAGAAATTGTCTATGAAATTAATCACTTGACAAAGTTGTGCAATTTGCGTAGCCAAAAATTAACTTAAATGTTCGTTTTTTGCATGCACAATTTGGCACACCCAAACACACACACAGTCGAGGGAGGAACAATGTCGGGAAGTGGGCATTGAGAATGTCATTGCGGCTCCTCCGTGACTCCGCTTCTCTGCATCCTCGGAATCTCCTGGCCAGTGGCCACAAACAAGGCAGGGAGATGTGTGTGCGTGTGTGTGTGTGTGTGTGGGTTTTGTCCCTGGCCTAAACCATTGAAAAACCGAAAATGTATGGCAATTAGAGTAGCTATTGTGAGTACGCCGGAATGGTGCACTGCGGGAAAAATATATACTGGTTTTAATTGCTAAATAAACCTTGCTTTAGTTTCCAGGATTCCGATTTTTTAATCATAAATGGTATTGTTTAAATAATTTTATTAACCATTAATATTAATTAAGCTTTGAAGGATATTTGTAAAGATTTTTGTTAGTAGAACTTTGTATTTTTATATTAAAACCCTTATATTCCAAATACCTTAGGCTCTTATTTACTTAAATTAAAACTAAGATAATGAAGATCGTTCCTTAACTCTGAATAAAAACAAATACAACTCAATTTTATGGATATATTCTATACGGGCAGCTTCTTGTTAGCATTTTTTCCACCTTCTACCTGTATTTTCCTTCGAGTGCATACAAAAATGAAGTTACCAGCGGAAGGCAAAGGCATATGGGGCGGACAAACTATTAGAGAGCAATCCCAATCCCAATCCCAGTCCAAATCCCAATCTCGATCCCCAATCCCGATCCGAATCCCGTGACTGCGTGCTGTTCATTTGGCCGCATTTTGTGGCAGCCAGTGCAAATGGCCCTTTGCTGTTCTCACTGTGTGGAGTAATTTTTCAAAAAAGCGAATGGAGTTGAACGGCAGGACGATGGCTACTGGATGGCAAAACCCAAAAAAAAAGCCACCTTCATTGTTATGCAGCCTTATTGTTATTGCATAAAAATGGCCACATACTGGGACACACACTCGTGCAACAGTTGCAACTGTAGTGCAATTAAGCGACGCAATTAACGTGGCGCAGTGTTTAACCTGTTACGTGTGCTGGCCATTTGCATGGGGGGACTGGCGGAGGATGGGAACTCGCTGGGATTTTCTAAATTTTAATGCCGGCCATTTGGCCGGGGTTCCTGGCACATGGCCAAGTCCAATTGCCCGCCATTTGCGCGCCCACAATTGTCGTCATTGCCAATGGGGCCAAATGGCCAACTGGCCAGTAAGGCCGAAGCAATCCAGTTAGCATTTAAGCATCGCCATTTTTCACATGCCCATTTTTTTTGTTTTGAGCACAGAGTTAAATGCATTATTTTTTAACACCAATTGTGTAAGTGTGGCCCCGGAGCCGATAAATTTGCTGGCAAATGCGTGCGAGTCCTTGATTGCCTCAATTATGTTAATTATCGTACGTGCCAGTTGGCCTTCAACAGCCTGCTCCTGCAACTGCAACTGCAATGCACCTGCACCCTGCAGCCACATATCCTGTACTCTCGGACAATTTAATAATTTGCACTTTTAATGAATCGCAGTAAAGTTTAATCAAGTGAAGCTAAGCTGTGCATTAGAGTTGATTTTAAATTTCGTTGTCCAATTACACAATTGAGGTTTCATTAAGTTTCTCTAAGCTGCACCGGGAAACAAATCTGGGAACTGGAAATAATTAACAAAGGTTGGGAGAGTGACCTGAAAAAGGTAATTTAGGCAATTAAGGTTGGTGGTATTTATAAAGTAAAGAGCCTTGGTTATAAATATTTATTTAGGCTTAGTTGTTGAAGAAAGGAATTTGTGGAAAATGCTAGAATTGAAAGTCTTAAAAGAGTTTTAAGATTAAGGTACAAACCAATGCTCTCTTTAGGTAAATAAATAGTCCATAATTTTGCTATGATTACTAATGACAAGTCCAGGTCCCATAAAAACATCAACATCTAATTGAATGCACTGGCAGTAAATTAAACTAAACACTTACTAATAAAAAAGGTCATTACCTCCGCTAGTTTTAGATGCTAAAGATCCAAGAATTTGTACAAATAATGAGTAGAAATCTCGGCCTCAAGATTCAAAATTTAATGTTTCTTAAATGTTTTTTCCATCCAACAACACTAAGGTTAAATAATTCGAGAAAAACCCTTTAGCCCCATAATAAAGAACACATTTCTTTGCAAAAAGTTCAGAACGACATTTTTTTCCATAGAATCATTTTCATATGGGGATTCTTTGGACCAAGGCTGATAATTTGGAACATGTTGAAAAAAATTGGGGATAAATTTTAATGACTGCCAAAAAACAAAAAAATTGCGACAAGTCTCCTGCAGATTGAAAAACAAAAGAGAGAGAGAAAAGCTCGATTTCACTTGGTTTTCTTTTTTTTTTTTATGTAAATAAACTTGGGCAGCTGTTAACCAAATAATTACAGGGGAAAATCCTGCAACCAAAACGAAGCTTATTACAACATCCCGAGAATGCATGAGCATAATTCCAAGCAGATATCGGGTTCGCCAGCATATTTGCCAAGGGTATGTGGAGGCGCATCCATAATTATCTAGTTCTCCAGAGCCACTGCGCATGATTTAATTATAAGTTCGTTGAAGCCCAATTAAATATGCGAATATTTTTGGGCAGAACACCGCACATCGTGGCATAGTTTGCTCTTGGTCGCATGCATGCCTTAATTAAATATTCGAGTGCGCTTAATTATGTGCAAATTACAAACAAAAATATATTAAATGTTAATCGCATTATTGCTTAGCCAAGGCTCTATAAATATTTGCTTTCATTTTTGCCTGGCATTTTGTTGTTGTTGTTGTTTCATCTTTTTTCTGGGAAACATATCAAAAATTCCATTATGGCATTTTGTTTGGTCCTCCGTCATAAAAATACATAAACCCACAAAAAGGTGCACGCTCGAGTGGAGCCCCCACTGAGATAGCAATCGAATATATCCATTTCAATTATCTGCCGGACAGGAAACAAGCTAAAAAAAATATATATATATATAAAAATGGATTGCAATGTACGAGAAATGTGAGCATATGAAAATCAAAATCAAATCGAGCGAAATCGTGCGTAAGAATTAATAATTTCCGTTGGCAGCCAAGGAATTGAGTCCGGAAATGAAAAAGATATATAGTTTGGGGCGCAAGGCAATAGCATATGCTCCAAGAGTTAAATGGAATTCTAATGGCCCCAATGAGTATGATAACTTATTCATAGCAGAACTCATTATCTTCACGCTAGTTACTTACTAGCTCGGCAGCACAATGGCCGTTGATTAACTCGTTCTTTTTGCCCCTCGACCACTTAGCATTTACCATTTACAATTTGCAATTTACCATTTACCACCATTCAGCGTTTGCAATTGCACACACGAGTGGCTTGGCTGACTCAGCTGACCTTTTGCCTGCAGGTTATGATGGTGTGAAAAAATTGGTCCTGCCATTGCCGGCAGGACTTATTGCATTTACGCCGGACAAGGTGCCATTTTGTTCCAGCTCTTTGATGACGGACTGGCGCTGTGGGCCAAATGGATGTGCGAGAAGGTAGGAGGTCCTGCCAGTGCAAAAGCCTCTGCATTGAGTCTTTGCGGGGCTTTCACTTTAATTCCTTTCGTTTGAGGGTGAATACTTTTTGTTAATTCCAATAAAAAATCATTTTTATCTTAAACAGGTTTGTATTTCATTCATAATGAAAGAATATTTTTTAAAGACCTCTCTGACAGTTTTTTCATTGCCGAAAAAATATTAATTCTTATCTTCTTGGGTGAGTTTTATTTTGCCAATATAATATCTACTAAAATAAACTTCTTCGGTATTCGGACGCCAAAAACTTTATGCATATTTTCCTCCAACTTTTTTAGATATTTATTTTCCTTTGAATGTATTTAGTAATGAATTATATGCTCATATGTATTTTAAAATATTATAATTATGTTCAAGGAAATGCAATTTATTTTTGTTTAATTTCCTAATAATATCAAAAGGGGCTTAAGTGCAGTTTGACAAACGCAATTGAATGTTTGTGTTTTTTTAATTACCCAACAATTATTGCAGTTCAATAAATCGTGTTTGTACAAATTTAATACCCAGCTTATTTTATTATATTTATTACAAAGAACATAATTGTAGGCTTCTTTCATACCCAATTATTTAATACGATGTAGTTCACATTAAAAATGTTCACAAGTAAGAAAGTACACTAATAATGCATGCATTTAAAGCTATAAAAAGGGGATATTACGAAGTCATTTTTTTCTTGATCCTTTGTTGCTTATTTGCCTTTTTGTTGTTTCATCAAATTGCTCATTTTATGCACATGAGTGGGTGCACGACGTTGTCCCAAACACATGGGACAACCCCATTTTCTGAAGGGGTTGGAAAATTGGCAGGCAAGGAATACCTTGATGGCTGGGTTTTTCCCCCTGCTATTTTCGATATTTCTTTTCCGTTTTTTGTGTGGCAGACAGCTCAGTGATTAGAAAATTGTGGCCATCGAGGGCAACTCCTTGACTATGCAGGAAGTGCCACAATGGCGCTAAGTGAGTGTCGGTTGCGATATTATTATTGTTATTTTACGTGCCATCGCAGGTGCATGAAATTGCACATCAAATTGAGTTATGACCGGGCTCTAATTTGACAGGCGTTGAGGCGTGCTTATTGCGTGTAAATGATACTCCCAACCCCATTCTCCCAACTCCAAGGAGGAGCAGGAGCAGATATCCTTCACCCAAGGTGCTTAATAAACTTGTCTCAACCCCAACCGACAAAGAAAAAATCTCAGCTGCAGCTACCTACTGGCCGGCTTTGATTAACAACCTTAAAATGCCAAAAAGTGAGCCGAAAAGAAAAAGTTGAATTCGTGGATTTAATTAATGGCTACGATTTACTTTCTAATTAAGGTTTTGGCGAAAGGTTTCTCAGCGATATTTGTGATTGATATGCGATCACTGAGAAAAAGGGCAGGACGTTTAAAATTAAATTAAATAGGAAAAGGTTAAAGGAAATAAATGGAAATTACTATTTGGAGAAAAATAAATACAAAGTATCTTAGGGTAAAAACATATTTTCTTCAGATTTATTTCGCAGGCTTCTGTTTGTTTTTTGTCTTTTCGGATTAAATCATTATCAGGGAACGATTTTATATAGAATTTCCCTCAGATATGTCTCTACTTTATACCTAGATTTATGTTCAGACCAATCTTCAGTATTCCATGAAGTTTTTTGACATTTAAGATTTAAATTTCCTTTAAAAATCTCCCATTGTTCTATTCCTTGTGGAACATTTTTTCTCTGTGAAAGTGAGAAAAGTGGAAAATTGTACTCTGCGAGCTAGGACCGCACCGCAACTCTTTTGGCCGGGAAAATTAATTCGAGTGCGTAAATTACTTCGCAGCCACCTGAGGTGATTGCCATTGCCAGAGCGTGCTCACCCCGTGGATGTGTGTGCGACTTAATTGAAAGTTGGTGGCGTAGGCTCGTCCCTGCCCAGTCCCAGACCCAATCCCAGTCCAACCATCCATCCATCCAGCAACCAGCCTTACCTGTTTCGGTCCAGTCTGATAGCCCAAAGTGCTCGGCGGTTGATTTGCGGGCAAGAAAAGTGAAAAGTGCCGCCCAGGCTGGTCCTGGAAACGCTGGAGTTTTCCTTTCCTCTCCTAGTTTTTGGCGGCAGCCAAAGGACTCAGGTGGAGGTAGAACGCAGCTGTGTTTTTACAACCGAATTGCTGCCATCGAGCCGTGGGTGTTTTGCTTAGAAAACGGAACGAGTCTACCCAGAACTCGACTGCGCAAAAAGGTGCGATGGCCTCCAAGAGTTTTAAGTTACAAAAAACCTCCTTTAGGAAATACTTTAAAATATTCCAGAGATTTTTTAAATATATATTTTTGAAAGTGCGAAAGCGCTTCACTTGAGATTAAGTCATGACAAGCTTAACGCGAGGAGATTGTGCAATCAAGGACCTCAATCAAGCCGCCAATCCAGACAGCACATCCAATTAACTTTTGCCTTTTGTCTGAGCAAAGTCCTGGTCCTGTCCCTGATCCTCTTCCCCCTTTTCTCCTACTAGTCCTACTGGCTGCACGTCCTGGTGCTGGATTAGGGGAAGGCTTACAAATGCGAAGACAGCCAACATGTGTTACCAGCTGCTACGGCTTTAAGGCCGTCCCAAAGGTTACTATATTTATGGCATTAGGCGACGTTTTTGTGGGTGGCCATTGCACTTTTGGCCCTTGATCATAATGGCGCTGACATCCTGCCCCCGGTGTCTCTGCTCCTTTGACACACACACACACATATGTATGGCTCTGGCTCTGTCCTTTTGAATCGACTGCATTGTCCACTTGAATGGACCCACATGTTGCACCGACAACAGACCCCTGGAGAGGCGGAGGGTGGTGACATGAGTGTTGGAAATAAAAGCTGGTACACTGACAACATCATCGCTGGAGTATTATGACAACAATTGAGCCCTTAACTACAGTCGAGCTGCTGGCTGCATTTTAATTAACAAAAATCCGCCCGCAAATGTATGCTACAAATTAGTTTGCTTTAAGGTTTTTATTCAGCCATGAATTATTCACGAATTCTCGATACTATTGAAATAGGTTGGCAATAAAATGTATTAAATAAAATCTAGCCGAGAACAGTGCGTGGCAAAATGTTAAATAGGGTAAGGTGGAAAAAATATAGTTTAAAATGCTATATCCTTAAGATACAGATATAGAGAGTTGCTAAAGAGATCACAAAGGGTTTTAAAACACTTTAAAATGTGTGCTACCACTTTTTAGATTGTTAACTGAATTTTTTCTAAATTTAAACAGCTTTTTAAGGGATTTTTTTTTAGCTTAGTAATTTCTCTAGCAATCTAGCCAGAAATATATTTTTTTTTGATTTTTGACCGGCCGAATTGAAGTAATGAAACGCACTGTAACACACACTGCTGTGCCTGCTGGCCCACAAACACTTACACAATTAGTGTTGCATATGTTTGGCCTGTTCGGTTATTATTTTCTATTGTTTGGAGCTGTGTGTGTTTGTGTCTGTTTGCATATTTTAAAATTCCGTTTGTGTGTTAAACGCAGCAATTAAAAATACAAGCATGAATTAAACTGGCTTACAAAAAAGCTCTCAACGAAACGAAAACTCGGGGGCGGCACATGGCGGGGGTATTAAGGTATCTCTCTCTCTCTCTTTCTCTCGGTTGTATATGTACAAATACAAAGCGTTAGGCAGACAGTACCGTACACCCAACTTTTCCGCTTTTCCGCCACCTCCCAACCTCCGCAAAAATTTCCGCCCAGCCGCCGCAGTTCCCAAAAAACGCGGAGGACGAAGGAAACGCAAATACAAACTGATTAAATATGCACTTTGCAGCTTGGCAAACGCGGAATAAATTAAAGTGTTAATTTAACATGACACATTAGTGCAGCCACACACACACACTCTCGCAAAAAGGACTCTCACTCGCCCTCACACTTAGGGTGCTGAGTTAGCTTTGGCTTTTTCGTCCCCCCCTCGACTTGGCCCTTGCACTTGTCGAAAATGTGATAAATATTTATGTTTAATGCATGATTAAAGACAATTAAAAAATATCCTTAATCAGTTTATATTATTTTCTGGAAAGTTAAAAATAAAACTCAATCAAAAAGCATCTATAATATTTTTTAAAAAGTTTATAACAACATAAGAATATAAGCAATATTGTAGATACTTTAAATACATATTTAGAAAATGCACCAACATTTTGTGAAATATTTTTGAACTTCTTTTTGTCATAGAAAAATATTTTATATTTCCTTTAATGATTTTAGCTCAGTGCTTTTCCCGCTTTTGGTGTGTGTGTAAGTGTGGGCGCCTTGTTTTTTGGCCAACTCGTCCTGCTAATGAGTTGGGGTCCTGGCAGAGCTACTGGGATTAGTCGGCGGACCAAGAGCGTCTGCCAACTCCCAAAAACACCGGCACACAGCACCCCCCTACCAGGTTTGAAGGTGTTTGAAGTAATTACGCTCGCGCTGATGTATTAGCATTTTAAAGCGTAATTATTGTGCTGCATGTTAAGTGGCTGGGCAAAAAATCATTGGAAGCGCTGCTTCTCTGCTTTTCTGTTTACAAACTCGAGCTGGAGTGGCTTTAATTGAATTAGCGGTTTGTCTAGAGGTGCCACTCGATCGTGTAGGTAGTACTTACTTCTATGGTCCGAGGCCGATGGTATAATGCGTTTAGTTGAGTGCCTGCCATCAAGTGTTTGGTTTGCTGAGCGCAAAGCTTAGCAGGAATTTGAGTGTGTGTTTGAGTGTGGTTCTTTAAAAAAAAATCCAGATAATGAAGCAGTCAGATCAGATTTATGCACTGCCAGAAAATTGTAGAATAATTGAGTTTAGTGCAAAATTTAAGGGTAAGCCAACATAGTTACTTAATTTCATTCGCGTAATATGGTTTTATGCTAGAAATTTACCTTAAAGGATGACGTAAACTTAATTTTAAGCTAGATTATTTATTATTCAATATAATTTATTACATTTTAAATGGAAATATATCCTAATATATGTATTATATTCAGAGATACCAATGAAAATATATCTCACTTGTAAAGAGGTTTAAAAACATAACTTCCTGTGCATCCCTTAACCTTTTCCTCAGCTCAGCTTAGGCTTTTTATCACTAGAAGTCCCTTTGAGCGGAATAAACGATTTAACTAATTGGTCATTGATATATGGCAGAAAATCAAGTATTTGCCTGGCCATAAATCGGAGTGAAAGCCAAGGCAACTATAGTGTCCCTTTTCAGGAATCAATCTACCGTAACTAATAGCGCCGATTAGGTAGTTTGTTGCTCTCCTAAGTAAAAGGATTTACACACATTGTGCCCTTTGATATGGCATTTCAGGAGCAGGAACCCAGGATGTCCCAGGCAATGGCCAGCAATTTATGCAGCTGTCAGCAGTCGCAAACAAAAAGCCAAGCGGGGGACTTGACTTGAGGTGCTCTTTTATTCTTTGGCAGTCATTTTGTATACCCTTTTGGATAGGAAAAGGTATAGATATTGGTACTATTTATTTTTAATAATTTTTAATATATAAATATTAAAAGCAAATTTCTTCTTATGTTCCTTGATTAATTTGATCTTAAATTCTGCTTAATAATTAGTTGGTATTTATTCAATTTAATTTGTAAAGGTATTTCCATTTAATACAAGATCTAGCCATATCTGTTCCCATTCATTCCCTTTATTTTTAAGCCTCTTGCCATTGTATCCTCAGCTTCGGCTTGTTTTATATGATTTTTTTAACTCCAGATCGTGATTAAATGTAGTCGCTTTCACCGTGAGGAGTGCAGTGCCATAAACATCGGGGGTAACTAAGTAGCGAGGCCATTGGTCACGCTTAATCGCCTGCTGGACGTAAGAGAAAAAGCCGGGTTGGGAGGAAAAAAAAAGCGGTAAAGGTGGAAAAGAGGAAAAGCGGAAAAAGCGAAATCAAGTATACGCGTCATGTACATAATTCCATGCTTTGGCGGCGACACTGAAATTGTAGGGCAGAGTTTACAGTTTACAGGACGCAGGACACACAAGCCAGGACGCAAACCAAACCTCGACGGGGACTCAAAGGCGTGAAGGTAACCACACACCCACACCAGCACACACACACTCGTTGAGGGAGAAAGCGACGGTGAAATGAAAATAATGAAAAGCAAAAGCACCCTGGGAGTTTTATAACAATTGATCACCTGTTACGTTCATTGGTAATTGCACCCAGAGCCATACTAAATATACAGACACGCACACAGACACAGGGTTGCCCTCATCGCCCGTGCATTGCCGTGGGTGTGTGAGTGTGCAAGTGTGTGTGTGTGTGGGGGGGGGATGCACTCGAGGCACCCAATACAAAGCACACCCGAAAACCTCCCAACAATATCCACAGGGACAGCCAGGACACGGGCATCCCATGCCACGCCTTCACAATCTCCTTTTAAGCACTTGAAAAAAAAAGGCTAAAAATGGGAAAATAATATTATTTACCATTTATATTCTGTAATTTATTATAATTTGTACAAATTTATATTGATTTTATATATATTTTGCTTATTTAATAATAGTTATGCATTTGTTTTAATTATAAATCTCTCTTTTGGTTAATTTCCCGAGTGAGTGGACGCTATAATTCTTAACTGGTTTGAGCAAAGATCGTGCGCTTGACATTAAGTTCTTTTTCTCTTTATTTTACTTTAATTTAAAAGAGAAACGTTATATATATATTATATTGTATTATATTTTCTTATTAATATAACTTGAAAGACATATAAATTTAAATTTTCCCAGTGCAGTGTCAGCTGAAGTTCTCCCTCTACACCCTGCCACCGTCAATCCAACCAAGCCCTTCCCTGTCGTGGTCTTTGCCTTCGATTGTCGTTGGCTTTGGATTTTGTGCATGAGGTCAGCTTTTGTGTTTGCCCAGTCCTGTCCCTCTGCTCGTTGCAGTACCTATACGTATCCAGCCCCTGTGACGCCCCCCATCTCCCCCGTTGCATTTTGCCCATTCCCACAGCGCTTTTCTGTCGATGGCCCTGGGACATTTGTTACAGTTGAAATGCGCTCGTAAAATGTTTTTTGAATCGCCCCGCAGTAGCGCACCACTCCATGTCCTCATCCTCCATCCCCATCCTGAATCCTGGATGTGCTTCAGCTGCGAGTCGATTCGAATCGGAGTACTGTGAATGCCAACAAGTAAAACAAATTGTTGCATTTTAATGTGTCGGACCCGTTGAATATTCCAGGTGCGTGTGTGTGTCTGGGCAAAAAAGTGGAGGATTTATTGAATTTTAAATTTTAATTTGCAATTTTTCAGAGAGCAAACTGGTCAGGGGTCAGGCAATGTTTGATTGAAAACTGTGGCTCTGTGGGTTATCATTAAATATTAAGGCTTTTTTCGTGGTTTTGAAATTTTCAAAATAACTTAAATTGAGTTAAAAGTAGCTAATTTAATATAAATGAATATGTATTTGAAAAGCTAAAGGAATCTTACAAAAATATTTTACCAAAAAACTATATAATATAATATAATAATATTATAATATATTTAGTCTTTGTAATGTTTTATTTATAATCATAAAACATTTAAGGTTTCTCCATGTGTTAGACTATGAATTATTCCTTAAATACATTTCTGAATAGTGTAATTTATTTATATGCTTTTCATGCTTATCTTAATCTTTAAAACTTTATAAGAAATCACTTAAAAATATGCTTCTTGCGGTCACTTATATTTCCGGTCTTGAAATAATCTTTTTATATTGGTTTCTTAGGCTGACAAAATCTAAAATAAAATTAACCCCATTAAGAAGTCGTAATAATTTAAATATTTATAATATTTTATACATATTAAAGCTTCCCTATTCTTCATAGTAGTATTTTATTTCTAAATTTCTATAAAAAGAAAACAAATTGTCTGCCTGTAAAGTCCTGTTGCCAGCGCATTTGTGCTTCCTTCTATGGGTCTTACCTTCTCTGAGATATCGATAGCTGATAACTGTTTGTCCGAATGCCACGCCCTCGCGCCAACATACCGCCTCTCCGGGCCACGCCCACTGCCCACTGACACGCCCCCAGAATGGCCTCCCGCTGCGTTCATACAGCTGTCACTTGTCAAACATGTTGCTCCGCTTTGTGGCCATGCGAAGCGTCAAAGGATTTCAGTGGAGGAAGGATATCACGGGGGAGCAGAGCAGGTGAGATACAGGTAGGTGAGGTTGGTTGTGGAGTGAGGCATGGGACAACAGGATTAGCATTTAGTTTAGTTGGCTTTGTTAGCCGTCGGCTGCCTCTTGGCCTGGGCTTCAAGTTCGGTTTGATTTGCCTTCGCCTTTTGGGTTCACACAGAACCACACGCACCTGCACCAGCACCAGCACCAGCACCTGCGGCTAATGTCAGTGCATCTAAATAAGCTTTTCCCAGTGGAAAGTCCCCTGAACTTAACTGTAAACCCAATCCCCCGGCATGGCCCTGGCCATGTTGCCGTGGCTAATTTCAGTTGCTGTCGCCCGAAAGCATTCGGCAGACGTTAAAAACTTTGATTGTGCGTGCAGCCGGGCAAACAACAATGGGGGCCTGAGACATAACTTTTAATGAAATTCAACGCATTTGCCTGTTAATAATAAAATGCGACGACAAAGGCAGGTAAATTATGTTTATTATTTTATGTTGCTGTGCATTTTTTGTTTCTGCTCGGGCGGGAATTTCTCTTATTACACCTTTTGCCTGGGCTCGAAGTCTTCAGGACGTTTCGTTTGAATCCAAAGCCTGCAGGGCATTCAAATGCCTCTTGTCAACATTTTTGCCTCCCTTGACTTATCCAGGCACTGCCAAAAAAATGGGAAGGGAATTTGAGGTAAAACAAATAAGGGAAGGTAATTTAATGTAATACAAAAAAGTATGAATTATAAGTAATAATTCTTAAAGCCTCATTAATTTGGTTAATAATTGTAAAAGGGGTTAAAATAAAGTAACTAACAAAGTCTTTCACTTTCATGTATCTATTTGCTATTCAAAAAAGTAGTTTAAAAATATGCCAAACATAAAAATAAAGTGAGTTCCTTTATTTTAATATTTCCTTGATTAATTTTCGGTTTCCTTTTTTCTGCAGTGTCCTTCATAAGTTGTTTAACATCTTCAGCCTCCGTCTAAGTTCCACGTAGCCCCCTTTGGCAGCTTGTATTATTCTTTTATGCGTTTCTAATTTCATTTAGCGACATTCGACATTCTACAGAACTGCCGCAGTGCCGCACTGCCCGACCCCCTGCCCAAAGTACCCCAGAGGTGGTCTCCTTGAAAGTTTTCTCAACATTTTCCCCAACATTTTCCCAGTGCGTCTCTTTGGCTCGTGCCTCTGCTGCATTGTTGTGTTTTCGTCATTCTTTGGTTGTGTATTCACTCTACTCTTTCTGGGGGTATTACGGCTGTGTTGAGATCTTTTAAATGCAATAAAACTATATTTGTAATTGTATATTTCTGATATTCTTTCATTATAAAAAATTATAATGTAAACGTAACGTAAATTATACAAACTTATTGTGAATTTGGTACCTATTATTTTTTATTATATATATTTAGAGACTTTTTGTGAGAGTTTTTAAACTTATGATGGATTAATGTTGCATAGTTTTTTTAAGCAGAGTTCAAAGTGTTCTTAAATTATTATTTCATTAATATTCTTAAAAGAGTATTCATAGTCGCGTTGAGTTAAGGAAAAATTCCATTCAGCATTTTTTCTCATTTTGCATTTGGCTTGCCCCGCACTGTTTGTGAGTATTTTCTTTTAATTTTTTTCCCTCCCCCAAGTTGGCAGAAATTAGATTAGAAATATTGCTACCAGCATTCTGCTGGCTTTGGTTTGCTTTGCTCTGGTTTACTGCTGTCCCCTCTCCTCCCAGCCTCTCCTTCCTTTTTCAATTTTTTTATTTCTTATTTTTTTTCTTGCTTTATTAATACGCATGTTGTGGGCGTGCGTTGGCTGATTTTGCATGGCACCAAACAAGAAGAAATGGTCTTTATGTCTGTTTAATATTTTCCATAGGGGACGACGTTTCAGTTTTGAAATTATGTTTTAATTTAGTTGGCGTCGTTAACTTTTTATATGGCTGCAGGCCAAAAGTCGTCTTTAAGTCCCGTGGATTGCAATTTTCTCAGCTTTTTTGATTAAATTGTGCCCAATTAGAGTTCTTGGAAAGTTGGTTTGACATGTTGCTAATTGGTATTTGAACTTTTTTAAATGGTTTGGTTTCTTTTTTGGTAATTAAAAAAAGGAATGCCATTAAAATGAGGAAGTTACTACCTTGTGAGATTAATAAATGGTAGCAATCTTATTATTTGGGGAATATAATAAGGTATTTATAATTTACCTAGGGGTTATATAAATCTACATTTATGTTCGGGGGATACATAGACCTTTTAACACTTTTAATTGTCCTTAAAACTGGAACTTCAAAATATTATTACTTGTTGCCATTGCAAGCTACATTTCGGTATCATTTATATATGTGAACTATGACTTATTTCCGTGGTTCCCTTACCTTGATTGTACTGCTCAAAAATATTAATAAACCCTACAAATAGTGTCGAATTTCACTTTACAATATAGACTAAAAAATACAAACAGTGACACGTTTCGCGACACAATTCGAGTATAAGCCACCGCATCCTTATAGGTTAATCAAGTATCTCGACATTCCCCAAGTAAAACCGCGCAACTCGTCCTTGATACAGGGAAATTCTTGCATGCCAAAACCCACAGAATCCTGTGCTATCAATGTCGACATATCCTCGATATTGGCAACTGTTGTGGCAGCGCTTGTGGCCAAGTAATGAATGTGCTCAGCTTCAGTTGTCTTCAGTTCGGATCGATGTTATTATGTGTGCTCGGCGGTGGTTACCTCACCCCTTTGCCAACTGTCATAGTATCACCGATGTATGTATATAATTGTTAAGCCCTAATTAATCCCGCATTTAGCTGTTTGTTGCTTTGTTTCGGTTTTGATTACATCGTGTGGGGTTGGAATTGATGCGCTTAATTTTTCAGGCGGCATTAGTCACAGCTCTGGATAATGCTATAATTTATCAAGAACTCAAATGCCACTTAAAATAAATAATTAAATGGCATTTACATATAAAAGAAACCGAATTAAACAGCAATTAAAGTCGTCTGCTGGTCAAGTAAAAGAGAAGTTACATTTTTTAATTTAAAAAAATTTCCTCACATTTCCTGGCACAATTTGAAACACATTTACTTATTTAAATTAATTGCAAATCGTTTCTCAAGAATACTTCATCAAGTGTGAAAAACAAGTTTATGCCTCAATTAATTTCCATCATAGAAATGGATGTAATTAATTTTGGCTCCACCTCCGCCGGGGCAACCTTTTTCCCACATTTCCACTACCCTTTCTCCCTTTTAACCAGTTTAGTTAACATATGAAATTTTCAATTTCTAAAAGAAATCATTTCACAGAGCCTGGGAAAGGATGGAAAAAGGCACTCACAGACACACACACGTCCATGAACAAAGCACAAAGAAGGCAAATTGAATTTCGGGTCACAGTCAGCCAGGATGTGAACCCTTTTTGTTACTTTTTCCTCGGACTTGTGCCGGTTTTTTTTTCATATAAATAAAGTGCAACTGGGAGAAAGCGTTTCTTGAAAAGCCAAAAAGGCTCTGCGAGATGGATGTGTGCGTGGGCATTAATTAAAAATAAAATTATATAAGAGCTTGGGCTTTTCCCATCGTCCAGAGATCATAAATTAAAAAAGGAGATACTGGAAAAAAGAAAGGCAAAAGCATTCCGCACGATGTAACCGAATCATATGATGAGCACACTGGGAAAAATAATTGACTATGCATAATTGGCATTAAATACAAAGTTGTAATTAAAGTTTAAGACTAAGAAAATAATATTTAAGAATCTTTAGTCACCTTGAGATCGATAATGACAGCTTTTACAACTAAGAGAGGTGCAAAAATATCTAGCCAGAACTCCTAGCAGTATTGAGTCCTTTTTATATATATTTTTTTAATTTTTCATTCGAAAATTCTGCTTTCTTTAGGTGCAGCTTAAAATCGCCCCCAATCGCCTGTTCCCCCCGGCTTCAGTGTTCGGTTCGTGGCTGCCATTTGGCAAATTGAACTCGTGTCCAAGTTTTAAGCAGATTACAGGCCATTAAGCATTTTTTCATACATACGAGAGGAGTTCTCGGGGTGCGCTCTTTTCAAACAGTTTCTGCGTTTAGCATATGTGAAGTCATATAAATATTTTGATAAGGGTTTGTCGACCCAACCAACCGACTGCGAACATATTTTGCTGGGGGCACTCTCTCTCTTCCATGCATATGCATATATAAAAGGCCTTTGGAAGGGTTGTGGACCTGGCTGGACGTTTAATACCCATCATGACTTTTAAGTTATCTCCCACAACCCCCTGGCAGCTCGGTTCGAAATTAAAAATGGCCCATATATTGCCCATATATGTAAGTATATATATATATATGGATGGCCTAGTGGCATCAGCAGCAACTTCAAAGTAAATAGCTAGTTCCGACTGACCTTTTTTTCACTTTTTTTTTTGTTTGTTTCTGGCCAGACCATAGCTTTTCTGTTTCTGTGCAAATCCCAAAAGTGCCTGCTGAAACCTTGTCATTATTTTTGACAAATTAAATGGGCAGACAGGGCGGGAGTGAAGGAAGTGAAATGGAAATGGAGATGGCGATGGAGACAAGGAGCATACCTGTCATTCGCATTTTATGCTAATTCAGTTCATTAAAATACAGAAAAATGGGACATGCATTTGCGCTCAGTCTTTGAGTTTGACTTTCAAGAGCTGACGAAAATTGTTACAGTTTTGACATTTTAATTCATTTCTGGATATAAGGGAGCTACACAGAAAAATGGGTTGCACGGAATATATAAAAACGATTCAAGTAGTTAATATTCTTTTTATAATTCTCTTAGAATCATTTTTAAAAACATATTTATTAACTTCCTTTAGTGCACTTAAGGTAAGTGGAGACCGTGACACCTGAAATGCAAGATGTAGATTTTAGGAGAAAACTTTCTTTTCATAATTCTTATATTATAGTTTAAAATATTTATTTTATTTTCCAGTGCATGCAAGATAAGTGGCAACCGTGACACCTTAAATAAAAGATTTAGATGTTGGGGAAAAGTTAAAATGCAAATCATGGATTAACGCTTTTAGATATAGTTAAGTTTAAAGAAATAACATTTTGTATACAATTGTTAACTTAAAAAAAAAACAGCTTAAGGTTTTCTTCACATTATTTTTACTTTTATAGCCTTTAACTATTCCACAAAAATCTAAAGAATAAAATAAAACTTAAATATAAAACTTTCTTTAGACTCTTATGTTACTATTTAATTAATTAAGTGCAGTAAAACCCCAAAACTTGTTCAGGCGAATGCATAACTGGCCATGTAGCAGCTCGCAGCAAGTAGTATGAATTAGTTATACATTGTCTGTGGCATAAATCCACATGAATGCAAATTAACATGGCTGCAAAGTATGCCATGAAGTTGCCTCACCACCAGGTAGACAACGACAGACAGATGGAAAATACTGGCAACTGCCAAACAAATTGCATATGTCAATTACAAAACTGGCGGCCGACGCCACAAACAAAGTTTTAAAACTTCATTTCTGCGTGTGCCATGGCAAGGAAACACACAGGCAAATAAACAGGATGCGGCCAAAGGGGTGAAAATGGGATGGAAATCTGTGCGGCTGGCAAATCACTGTTGCAAAAACTGTTGAAAATTCCATTAAACTTCGCGCAAATAACCAAAGGCGTTCAATTCGAGTCGACGTCGTTTATATAATTTTGTTGTTTGGCCAAAACAAGTTGGGGGGTTTTTTGGCGATAAAGAGGGGTCAAAAAACAAAAAAGTTGTGTACGCAAAACTTAAAACAAGCCGTTGAGGAGAAAGTTCGCGTATCCAACTTATTTTTCCATCCTTTTTATTTTATTTTATCTTGTGTGTGTGTGTGCAGTTCGGTTGAGATCCTACGAAATTAACTAAAGCTTACTTAATAATAAAGCTGGAGAACTGGCGGCTGATCAACTTGGATTTTTCATATTTATGTGGCTGCAGGGCATTTTTTGTTGCTTGTTGCACATTGCATGTGGGTGGCATGCCTCAAATTATGGTGGCAAAAGGAGCGAAAAACGTTCAAGGATATTTTTATTATATTAATATTTGGAAAAAAAATAATAATAAAATAAGGAAATGGTCATATTAATAGGAGAAATATTACAAAATGTATTTACTCTTGACAAAGAAATGTTAGAAAATTCCTTCAATACGAAACACATGTAACAAATACACGGAAAATATAAGAAATAATAAAAAATATGTTAAAAATATGTTCAGGACTTTCATTAAAGTTAATTTTTATAAAGAAAAGTTGTTTTATTTTTTTACAATATATCTTCAGAACTCCTTCAGAATGAAGTTGGTCAGGATCGGCTGCTTTGTTTTTTACAGTCTTACAATAAACTTATATATTATTATGTTCTGTATAATCTTTTAATTTATAACGTTTTTAATTTTCAGCAAATTGAATCCTTTGTTTCTCTCAATTGAGAACAATACTTGACTTTATCTACAGGCAGCGTTAATTTAATTGAATGCAAATTTGAAAACAAAGTTGCTAAGCACTAATTAGCTCTGAAGTGGTAGATAGTCTCTGGATAACAAAATCCAAGTTTCTATTAATTAAGCATTGCACACAAGGTGACCTTAAGAAACTGATTGAAATGTCCATTGAGGCCACTCAGGCATCAAATTGATTTGGAAATTGGGTGGAAATCTGCTTAGAGCCTTTTGCATATTCAAACTTGCATATGAATAGATTTAATTTGTTTCGTTTTTAGGGGGAGGGGTAGGGGGTAGACCGGAACCCTTTCCAGCTAAAAATTGATTTGTAAATCAATGAGTTTTCGTATCTCTTCTGGCATCAAATCGATTCAATTGCGTTTGCTAATTCAATTATAATTTATGCTGAGTTTCGAACAGCTGCTTAAGCCGTAAGTCTTTCCATTTGGTATTTGTTTTCTTGATTACACTTTAAAAAACGAAGGTATTTTGAAGGTATTTTATTAATTCGAAGTCTGAATAAATATATTTTTGGTGAGATTTAATTAGAATTCAACTACATTAAAAGGTGTTTAAAAAAGAATAGTTTTGTGCATTATTCTTAATAATAATACCATGATTTAGTTAATTTGATATTTATTTATGTATTAAATACACAAATAAATGCAGGAAAAATATATTTAATAATTTGTTTACCTTGTTTAATTATATTAAAATGTAATAAATACATTTCAAACTCTCGCAAGGTATGTTTGCTAAATAATAACAAGGCAAACGTACAAAAACATGAAATAAATGTCATTTAATATCTTTAAAATTCGATTCCTATTATTTGTATCACAGTGTCGTATATAATAAAGTAGGGGATGCATGGGTTCCATTCAAACAGATTGATGTTGCTGGGGCCTCGGCCGATTGCAGACTGTAATTTGCATTGAACATTAATTAATTGCATATTATGGACATGCATAATGGCAACTAATACGGCAAAACCAATAATCAACACAACAATGGGTAAATACAAAGGACCTGTGTCCTGTGCCGTTGTCGTGGTATCCTATCGCTTGAGTTGCGCTTGAAGGGCATGGCTGGGGCAAGGGATTATATATATGCATCGAGTGGATTCTCTGGCAAATGTGATTCAGCTGTCTTCGTGTGTATTTGCCAAACAGGACACTTTGAGGACCCAATCACAGTTCCACTTCAAAAACTAATGCAAATTAAGCAGCAGCAGCAGCAACAGCTGCATCAGCTTGGGCAGTGGCAATGGGAATCGCAACTTTTTCAATTAACACAGACAATTATATTGGCATTGGAGTGTGCTCGAAACTTTTATCATGGCCCAGATCCGCTCAGCTCAGCTCCTTTTCAAATTGTGGTAAATGATTGAGGCAATTTACTTGGCCAAGTTTTGCCAAAGCAACAACAACAAAACTGAGGGAACGGGAACATTAACAAAAGCACAAACAGCAGGTAAACTTAATGAGTCTCGTATTTAATTCAGTTGTAATACCCGCTAAATTAAATGGTTCCAAGGGTATATTGTAGTTTTTATAATACGTACATCCCCTTAATTATAATTTATTTAGTTTATAAAATAGCTTAGATCTTTCAATCACAATAATTTGGTTTAAATTGAAAGGGAAACTAGCTTAGTTTGTGATGGAACAGAATTCCAATTACCTCTTAGTCCAAGAAAGTAAATTATTTTATTTTATACAGTCTTCTCTTTGACTCTTTTCCACCAGCATGGGGTATCCTTTAGTTGCCAAATCAACTGACTTACAACTCACTTAGCTCCTCGGTATATTTACGATATTATTTCATCATTTCACGCTCGGTCTGGTCTTCATCAAATGGTTAACTTTATTCTGCTGTCCAGCTAATTGTCGTTTTTCTCGCCTTGTTTTTCCTGGTATTTTTTTTTTTGCACTTTCCCAAGTTCCTTGCTTAATTTTTAAACAGCTTCTGGGTAACAGTTGCAGAGATGGCCTCATCACCATCGTCGACGTTCGTCTTCAGCTCCAGCGAATCCGAGCAGCTGCTCCTGGTTTTTCGGCCCCCCCAGTTTTCCGTTTCTGCCTCAGTTTTCTGCAGTTATTCTGCTTGGCCAATGAGCCGGCGGCAAGTGTACACTGTGTGTTTAGTTTTCTCGACTCCACTCCGCTCTGCCATTTGTCTAATTGAAATAAAATGTTTTTAATCAAATATTATTCCAATTATGCACAGAGAAAATAATGGCAGAGAAACTTTCAAGTTTGTACTTTGTTTTTTACAAGAAAATAAGGAAATAAAATGATAAAGGAAAAACTGGGAAGGTGTTGTAAGTTTATGGTACTGGTTTTGCTGTGTTTAATTTTAAGTTTATTTAATAAAAAGGTAATAGTTTCAATGGAGTAATAGTAATAGCAAATAAGATAAGAAATTATAAGAGTTTTATTAAAAATAAACGATTAACACTATCAAGCTTAGGCAACCTTAAACAATTAATTTTATTGTGCAAAGTTTTTTATTAAGTAATAATTTATTTTGTTTCTAGAGCTGTATTTTTCATAAGAGCTTAAATGAAATAAATATTCTCTGACTAAAATCGCTTAGTTTTCCTACAGTTCCTTGCAACTTTAGAAGAAATTACTTTAGTAAATGGATTGTATTTTTTAGGGCGCTCATCCTCACTCCATAAGCGCAGCACAAAAGGCAAATATGTGAATGCGGGAATAAAATTGAATTTGATCGCACTTTACGGTACTTTCGACGACCTGCACACGCACTTGAAGCAAATTAACGGCTAAGGAAAATGGGAAATGGAAAATGCTTGGCACATGTGCCACGCCCACCGCAAAAGGCATTCGAAATATGCCATTAAATTTAATTCAATTACGAATTTCATACGCGAGATTCGCACGACAAAATTGAGCAAGTGTATGTGTGTGAGGGAGGGTGTGTGTGCAGGCGGCAGGTAGCATCTTACGGGTCCTTTTCAATCGCGTTTCAATTTGCCATTAACCCATTATGGTTCAGCGGGCAATAATAAGCGATGGCATTAGTGGATCCAGAGAGGGCGTAACCTCTCTGCATTATAGCGCAGAAATATGCAATAACACATAAAAACGAACTCCTCGCCAACTATTGAATGCGACACAAAGCGCTCCTTTGAGCGGCATCGATGAGCGGCTGGATGAGAGCCGCCTGCACACAGGACGCCGCCATCCACAGGATACGTGGATGCCACCAGAATTTCCCCGGAGGCGGGAAATTGCCAGAAGGCGACAATGATGTCGTCCTGAAAGGTGTGACGCAATTCAAAAGGAAAACGGGGGGTATTTTCCAAAAATGTCTGCTTCGTCAAATACCCTCCAGTCAGGGTTGGGCAGGTAAAGGTTTAATGTGAGCACTGAGAGAGAAATGAATAATATTTTTTGGCAATTTTCTGAGAAAACAAAAACAGGAATAATGTAAGTTAAGCTTTTCTGACCAACTTACCTTTTACATATCAATATTAATAAACTGATTGGCCAGATTTGATTTCAATCTATATCGAATTCCCCTATTTCCCATTTGCAAGCTCCTGAAAAAGAAATTAAAATATCCTCGGGTGGGAATGGGGAAAAAAAAGTGTACAAGGCAAACACACTTTCAAAGGGAAAGCATGCTGCAAGTTTGAAGAACGGCTGCCTGGTCGTAAACATGAGCATCATATATGTGGAACTGTTTGGGGCTGCAGAATTTTTCAATTTTCCAGCTTTTGTGTGTCAATAAACGTTCGATTCACGAGCATCAGCAAAGTGCCTACAACTGCCAATACGGGCGAAAAACCAAAAAAAAAAAGGAGAAAACACCCACTCGCACACACACACATTACAGAAGGATGCATGCATAGATGATGTGCCGACTTTTTTTTGTAGCTCCCCACCGATGTTGCTTTATAATCATTGCAGCCTCCACCTGCATCCCCGCTCACTTTGCCCAAGAACCGCCAACAATGGCAACAACAAGAGAGTAGCATCGTTAGTGGCTTGCCACCAACCCGAGATCACCCCCCAGTTGGCTATCTTTTACATCGCAACAAATTTGGCTTTATTATGAAAAAAAAAGAATATAGAAAAGTTTAAAATACAGGACTTTATAAAAAAGAGTTACTTTTATCCTTCTCTGAACTTTTTATTTATTTTTGTAATTTCTTTTCTAAGAACTACTCGTATCAGTGGTTTCTTTGAGTTTCATACTGATTATTTAAGAACATATATTAAGAACAAGTTTAATTATCTATAAATATTTATTACGTTTTTATTCCAGAAAAAACGGCAACTCTTCTGAAAAATATACTCTTATTCTACTTGCGACTTAAAAGTATTATTTTCCATAGTTAGAAAATACATACAAATCTTTCTTTGGGGAAAAAAACCAACTTTGTTGAGTTATAAAACATATTTTATGCGTTTAATGTAAGTTTATGTTTAGATATTAAGTTTTGTTAAATTATTTAAAAGTTACAAAAAGTATTATTAAATTTCTAAGCCCATACATAATTTTCTAGTATATATCATAAAGTCCATAATAATCCTTTACTCTGTAATTTTTTCAGTGCAATTTTTTTCAGGTGAGTGGCTGTGAACTTTTTTCATATTTTCTTTTTTTTTTGTAGCTTGACGACAGCGTCGTCCTTGATGCTTGTAGGCGTTGCTGTTCAAGCCATTAAGCTGCTTTGAGCAGCGAGTGGCTAAGAACGCAGCAGCAGAATTATTGCAGCTCACCGCCACCCTTCCACCAGTTTTTCTTCATTTCTCCGTCCATGAACCACGAACATCCTTGTCAACTGCAGGTGGCAGCATCAGTTTCTGTTTCAATTTCCCCCGTCGCTTTGTCGAAGCCTTCAAAAGCGCTAGAAAAATTAATCAATTTCCACCTGGAACCCGTCTTTGTTGCGTTATTTCCCACGTGTCAACGCAACTGTCACGAATGGCGAAGTTCTTTCTTTTTTCACGCAGCTAACCCTTTGGACATCATTGGCAGGTTACCTTGCAATTTCATAGAAATATTGCATACAAATTGTAAAAAGATATTAAACAAAGGCGGTCTATAAAATCTTCAATAATAAATAAGACAAGAGCTAACAGTTTTTCTGGGCTTCAAATCGATCGGAAACCCCTATTTTTTAGGCGAAAAACAGGCAAATAAAGTAAGGATATCCCCTGAATAATTTCCCAATGCAAACGAATAATATTCCGACATTTTCAAAATGAAAACTTTGTCAACTAGGAATAGTTGTCGTTACATTTCTTTTTTCGCTTTTTCAAAATGAGCAAAGCTCAAATCGCAGGCAGCAAAGCCCAAAGGACAACAAGTTCCGTGCTCTGCGGCACTCAACTTCCGCTTTGTGTAAAATATGATGGCAATATCTGGATATTTTTTTTTTGCCCCTCTGCAAGCACACTGCCTCCTCATACTGCTCCCATTCGATCCTTGGCTGTTGAAAGCGAGGACGGACCATCCCAGGATGGAGTATCAATCAGGATTTAACAAGCAAATTTATGCACTTGAGATATACTCACATGCACATAGCCGGGGAGGCCCTCGGGGCTATACTCTGTGCTCTTCATTTTGCATTGTGTTTTGCATATTTGAATAGTTTTTATTTACTTGAACTCACAATTGCACTTTTGCCATTACTTTGGCTATTATACTGACGCTTTTAACATGTAAGCCGTCAGCAGCAAACATTGCATCCCGTCTACAGAAAGAGAAACATGTTGACCAGAAAAATATCACACTAGATACGTGTTTATTCTTGATATTAATAGTAGGATAATATTATGACACTATACTACTTAAATTTTATATTTTTTTTTTATCATTTATAGGTAAGAATGATTTATGTTTTTTGATTAAATGTGAACGATTTAAATATCTTATCTGTTGATTTATTAACTTATTAACTTATTTATTTATTTATCTCACATCTACTATAAGTGTATTTTATAATTTAGTGCGTATTTAACGAATTGGACAATTTATATGAATCTATAAAAAAAGATCAGGTAGCAGAGTCCACTGAAGATGATTAGAATTGTTCACAATCGAAACGAGTCTGGAAAATCCGCTAAAGAAAAATGATATCTTGGCATATAGTTCAGTTATATTTTTATTTAATTATTTATAATAATTGTAAGAATGAAATTAAACCGACCGAAATCTCGACTTAGCTTGAAGCCTTCACAATAATAAGAAAAAATTCTACCAAATTTTAAACTTAAAAAATAGAAATAACAGGAAACTCGGTGCGGAAACTTAATAAAATTCGTTCGGGACTAATGCACTAATATAATATTATTTATTTAATATAAAATTCCGAATGCTGCAAGGCAAAATGACCTAGTATTTATTAAGAAACTATTATTTCTATAGATCCTAGATGGGCACTTAGTGGGCCTTCCCTTTTTTTATATTTCCACCTCTTAGCACATTATTTTCCATTCTTTTTTTTAGTGTATCCCAGTGTGGGCGTAGATCCGCCTGAGAGTGAGTGGGCAAAGTGTTTCCCCGTGTGTGTTTTCATTATTTATGCATAGGTGTTGGCTCTCGAGTCTCCGTATATCTCTCTTATTCCGCTCTCTGTCTTATGCGTGTGTTCCTTTGCTTTGCATATTTCAAGGGACAGCACTGTACTTGCCAGTATGCGTGTGTGTATGTGTGTGCTACATCCTTGATGGCATTTATCCCTTTTTTACATACTAGAACAAAGAACAAGGAGTCAACTACAGCCCGGGAGTGCTGCAATTTGAATATGTTTGTCCTTTCGTAAGTCTATCAGGTATTTACACCCGGCAACATATTAGTTACATACTTTCTGGTTTAAGCATTCTTCAAATTAGAAATTAAGTGCAATGAGAATCCTATTTATAAAAGTTCTAAACCCTTGATTTACTTTATTTTATTATAACTTTTAATTATTAAAAGTGTTACCCTTTCAAAACTTTGTATAAAATGTAAAGCATGTCCTTGTCACCAATTAAAATGCATCCCAAATGTTCACATTCAACTTAATTACTATCTCCTGGGGGGCAAACGGTCTACCTTGCCCCAAAATTTATGTTGCAGAAATGTTGCTGTCCAGTGTGCATCACGGCAGGGGAGTTTCTTGGCATGAAATTAAATAATGTCCAGTAAACGCCGTAATTTTCTATCAACATTTGCTTAAACTCCACACAATCCTCATAACTCAGGGCTCCTGCAGGAGTTCCTGCAGCAGCCTGGTTCCCTCACCCACCGCTGACTGGCCCCTGGCCCCTAATTGCATCCGACTTGAACTTTTTTAATTAAAAGAAGCAGCAAGAAGCCCTGACAAACGCCTCGCCATAAGCGGCAACAAATCTTGGTTAATGTCGACTGAGAGGCCCCAGACCGCCATGACAAATACACCGACCATTTCAGCTCCTACACTTTACATTTTCTAAGCAATTTATATATGAATTAAAGGGGGGCGACGAAGAAGGGCTGCTCCTGCACTTGACTGTTATCTTGCGTAATTGCGATTCTCGCCCAGGCTGGCGGGGCGGCCGTCCCGTAGAAAAAGGTGCAAAAAATTGTTTATTGTTGCAGTGCAGCGGCAAAAAGTTAATTGAGTTTACTTTGGCCATGGGCTAAAAACGTTGACAAAGTTGCAGAATTACAGCTGCAGCCAGGCAAAGCTCGGGTTCATTTATATGACAAAGCGAGTCGAAACGGAAAAAATAAAACAAAAAAAAGAAAACAAAATTGGATCCACAACCCGGCTTAATGATATTGGAAATTACATTTGCCATCGATTGTTCGATACGGGCTGCCAATTAATTCGATTGTTGCATTCTCATTTCCCCCCATTAAAGCCCCCCATTACTTTTCCCTTGCCAAACACTTTACGGCTCTCGTTTGAGCCAACAAATTGGCAGCGCCTTTACGGCCCTCTAATTGGCAAATATTTCTCCTGTTTGCGTTTCTCTGTGTGCGGAGTATTCAGTTTTAGTTTTAGGGTTAATTTTTGTTAGGGGAAATTTTTGAATTCAATTGGGCTGATCCCTTTCTGTTTTTGATAAACCGAAAAGCTGGCAGTCAAATGGGGCCGAAAAGTTTTAAGTGGATTTACTTTTTGGCTATTTCGTATCGATTCTATTTCGATTTGGCTTATGTTTTACAGTGAATATATTTAAATATTTGTTTTGGGTTGCAAGTTAAGCAGATGTTTATTTAACTTTTATAATATCCCTCGAGCTAAATGTAATAATAATGTAAAACAATTGGTTTTAGTTGATTAGCATTATAGTTTAACCTTACTGATTAAAAATACCAGCATAATAACTAAATATATAAATAATAAAGGCTTTTTAAGGGAACGGTTTTTAATTAAATTAATTTTCTTTATTTTCTTTCGGCGTTTACTGCAAAAAAAACTGCAAAACTGTATAAATATTTATGGTTAATATTTTAATAAAATATCTCAATTATATTTTAATTAAATGCTGGCATTGAAATTTAATTTTAATCTCGAATGGTTTGCTTCTAATAAATGCTTTGAATATTCATTGGGCTCATTTCAAAACCCCCCAGCCGTCGTCAGCACAAAGCATTTAAATGGGGGCATCCAGGTGAGCAAGCCACAGCAAGTCAAGGCTGCCAGAGATGCATTCTATGCACTGAAAATAATTAAAAGAAAAGATTATAAAAATTAATAATATAGTAATTTATTTATATATTTTAATGGCAAACCCATTCTAAATAAGCGCGAAGGTATGCCACTTTTAGAATTAATCTTAAACATATTTTATTTGGCTTTAAGAAATATAATAAAATATTATATACAACGTATTTTATTTAAGAAAATAGCATAGAAATGTAATCCTCAGTTAAATTTATAATTATATTTAAAACTCATTTATTTACTGCCCTCAGTGCAAAGAAAAATGTGGAAAACCCAATTGATTGCAATTTTCGCAAGGTATGCAGGTTGGATCCTGCCAGAAGTTATTTGCCCACAAAATATATATAAATATATATATGAAATATTCATTCTAATGATGCAGGACTTCGGCCTGTGTGATGGCAGGAGTATAAAGAAGTCAACCCGGAGAAAAGGCAGCCTCGAGGTTTCCTGCGGCGAAATGTATGGGAATCGGTTTGATGACGACCATTGATGATGATGCCATGGCGCTCACCAGGTGGGGTGTGTGCCCCGATAGCAGAGGGAAATTGGTGCATATGGCCAAATTGGTTTCGATTCAATCAATTTTTTTTTTTTAATATAGTACAGTCAGTGGAGGAAACAGCTTGAGAAATTCAATTAGGAATGCACATCAATGGTCAGGGCCATGCTGGTGTTCTCGTTCTCCCCAATGACTTTCGCTCCCCGCATCTCGTTGGCTTTTCATTATTTCCCTGTATGGATAAGTTGGTTAGCTCACAGAAAAATCGCACACAAGGTATGCCTATTATGAGAGGAAATTAAATGGAATATATAGTAGATCTAGGAATAAGGAAATCTTATAAATCAGTGAACATCTTAAGGGTAAATTATTATTAAGAATAATGTGGTTTTTGTAACTAAAAAGACTGTAAAAATGAGAAAATATATTCAACTCCTTAAATCAGAAAAGCGAATTTAATAAAAGCTTTGATAATGCCATTCTAATATATTCTGATCATAATTAAATATTTATTAATATTTACTACAAGATTCTTTTAAGTTAGAGTCTTTTTTCATGATTTTAACACATCTTTCTCTAAGTTTAAGGAACATATATTTAATTTAGTAAACATTTGGTGCATGCATTTCTAATTTAATATTTAGACCTTATTAAAAATGTATAAATATTTATTAAATGATTTAGATAGATAGATGATGTAGATAGCTTTAAAATATATGTCTCTTTCAGAAAATCCAATCTAAAACGTAGACATAATATCCTTTAATATAAATAGGACTTATAAGCCCCGTTTCGAGATCTTAACAATCTGCAAAAATAACTTGACCTAGCTTAAATACTAGGAGTCCTAGCCTCAGTTCTTATAATGCCAAATACTCGGTGTTTGGATCAACAACTGCGATGATGGAGCAACAGTCCTGTCACGTAAATCCACAAAACCGCTGCCTAGCCTCCCATCCTTATATCCTTCCCACATCCATATATATATATATATATATACATATATATATGTGGATATCCTTGTGCCTGTGTCTTCTTCGGCTTACATTGTGTTTTTGTTATTCCAGCTAGATTGTTATTGTTGGGAATGGGGGGGAAAACGGGGGCCCCCAAGCTTTGTGTTTGTGTTTGCTTTTGGGTTTCTTTTTTGTCTTTGTTCTTTTTTGCTTTTCGAGGGATTTTTTGGGCGCCGTCGGCATTTTATTGTTTTTATATGCTCAATTTTTAGTGTTTTTGGTGCTATTGTTGCCGCTGATGGTATTGCTCAAGAAGCCATGGAGTAATTTATGTAGCGAGAAGCACTACTGACACTTGGACGACACTCAGCTGAGATAAAGAGGATAACAAATTGCGCTCATGCAACAGATTTCCATGCGAACACAGAGGCAACAGACAGGGCACAGCTGAGCGAGCAAGCGAGCGAACGAGAGAGAGAGTCCTGGAGAGCGATATCCTGCGCAGGGAATTGTCATTTGACTTAGGGAAATATATTTAAAATTATAAAATGTTTTAAGCTAAAGGAAAATGTAGGTTTTTCCAGGAATATGTTGTTTTATATATATTTTAAAATAGATTTTAGTTAGTAAACATTTATTTAGAATTTACAGGATTTTTGCGAAAGGCTTCGCCTCGCACTTTTTTGAATTTCTAGCGCCAAAAATGCGCTGCGCACTTTCCCGCCTTTAAATTCACCACACAGCTGAGAGCGAAAGCAACGAGTTTCCACAGCTTTCTCCCGCTTTCACTCACCCACACGCACACACACTCACACTCACATGCCAGCTCTCTCTCCCGCTCTCTGGACTCTCTCCCGCTCTCGCTGTGTGAGTTGGTTCAGTAACGAATGTCGAAGGTGCGAACAAATCAACACGGTTTGCACACTGCACGCTCCGTGGCATCAAAATAAATCCAAAAAATTATTAAAACGCCACGAATAATCGAGAATTTTGGCCCAATGGCCATGTGAATCTCCGGTCTAATCGTGTGTAACGTTTGTGCTACGAAAATCGCTACGAAACGCGCGGGTTTTTGCTTCGAAAATTACGGCATCAGGACATACGCCAAAAATCGCGTCCTACGCCACGTTTCGCCTAGGTGTGCGTGTCTGTGTGTGCCTTCTCAGTGTGTGTGTGTTTGTGTGTGTCTGTTTGTGTGAGAGAGAGCGCGTGGCGAGTTGTGAATGTTACGCTAGTATTGGTAGCTGCAACGTGCTACGGGCTTAAATAATTTATAACATTATTAGAGCCAAAAAACTTAAGCCCCACAACAAATATAGCGGGGGGAAGGGGTGTGGAGAGCGAAATATTGGTATAAATAAACAAAGAGGATAAAACAAATAAATATTTGAGTATTTAACTCGGTCACACAAGCACTCGAAGAAAATGCGGATCCCTTTGCGGCCGCGCAGCTGTTGAAAATGCCAACGCCGGCGCCAAAGTCTCTTGACGCCTTTGAACACATGGCTAAAAAGGCGCCCAAAAGCAGCCAGTCGTCCTTGATGGCTTAAGTTAAGAGTGGCCCAAAGAAAAAGGCAGTGGAAAATAGAGGAAATATAAAATAAATAAAACAATAATAAAGGCGGAAATTAATCCAAGGAAAAACCCATAAACTAAACTTTAAAACAAAAATAAACCTAGCACCAAAACAATTCAAAAACCCCTTATAAAACCACACAGAAAAACCCAACAGAAACTCTATAAAACAACAACAAATAAATGTAATAAAATCTACAAGAAAATACCATAAATAAACTTCAAACACTTGACAACAAAACATAAAACTTAAAACAAAAACCTGGCACAATTAAACACTTGAAAGCCTGCTGCAAGAAACCCAGAGAAATCTAATATGATTTGAGTGTCTAAGGCTAAGAAGCTTCGCGATACTCCAGCTATTTGCTGTCTCTCTCAACGCTATTTCCCCTCTCTCTCTCACTCTCTTTCTGTGGCACCTGAAGTGCCACTTGGCAAAAGCAGAGCGCACGTGCAACGCCAACGGGGAAAGTGAAAGCACTCAAAAGTGACTTTTCAGCACGCTTCTAACCGGCTGACTAGTCAGGCCCAAGACAGTGACTACGGCGTTATCCTTTGGCCAGGACTGTTTGGCACCTACCATAACCCACCATAACCCACCAGCAACACATCCATCCATCCAGCACGACCATCATAATCAAAGCAGGCAACCACCCGAGCGAAGTGAACTGAGCCAAGCCAAAGGAAAGAGCACCGCCCACCGAACCACCTGCCACCTGCCACCACCTGCCATCTGCCTAGCCCACCTAACACCACCCACCTGACCCGCCTAACCGCTAACTGGCACCTGCTCCTCACGTGCGGGCCTACTACGGCAGCGACTAGGACTGCCGCCAGGACGACAATAGAAACGCCAGAGGAATGCGCTCCTAGCGGGAAAACAAAGAGGTGAGTTTATTGAAATTACAGGGAAACAGTGACCAAGAAAAGTATGCAAAAGGGAATATATAAATATATATAAATATATATATTCCCATACATCTTCCGATACCTTCCTCGTGGGAGCAATGACAGGCTTTCTTCTCTGGGGACAACTGTCGAACAGGCAAGCTTCAATCATATTTTATTCATACGATTCAGGGGACACAGACTTTATGATATCATTGTGTTGTTAGCCCACAAACAAAACGCAGACACAAAATGCAATTGCAGGCTATAAAATACCAAATATATATATATTCTTTTTTTTTCGGCGTCATATGTTCGCTGGCATATTTTATGGCCAAGAGCCAATGAAAAAGGAGCCGAGTCTGGAGATTCCATCCAATGGCTCCCCCCAGATATTTCGGGTGAGACGATGTGGTCCATGTGGGATGCGACTGCTGTGCGGCCTGGCTGTGGGTGTCCTGCTATTCATTTCCGTTTCCGAGTGCTGCGTCCGCTTCCCATTGTTATGCTAGTCTCAGTCCTGCCAGCTCAGATCTATCTTCATTATACCGGGGGCCGGCACACAGATAAAAAAAATTCAGCGAGTATCGCGTTGATCCTGCTCCTTTAATATGTACTATTGTTTATTATAAAACTATCTATTGTAAACATAAATAGAACTCTGTCGCGGTTTTTTAGCACTTTTAAGTTAAAATAGTATGCATGCAATCAAACATTAAGACAGCATGCCAAAAGTTCATTTCCTCGCAAACTTTACCTATACTTTCCCCTTTCGCGCCTTCTAAGAATAACCCTAACAAGCACGTGCTTGTTGTCGCAAGGGCCACTTCAGTGTACTGACCACAGTGCATTAACGTGGAATTAGTTGGAATTGAGAAGTTGCACTTACATGATGTCGGCATGCAAGTTGAAGTCACAGTTGAAAATCACAGTTGTTAACAACCTTGTTACCAACTCTTTCCTTTTACTGATGATTTTGAAAGTTATATTAGAGATGTAGATACTTTCAAATGCAATTTATCTACTTAACCCTGTACAACTAAATAAAAACAAAGAAATAAGAAAATGACAAATGAAAGACGCTCTTTTAAACATTTTATTTGTATGACCCAATTAGCTAAATTTGGTTTCTTTTTGTGTAACTGCCTTCGGTTGCCTGCGTAGAGACAAAAACAGAAGCAAGGAGCATCAACGGCAGATCCTGGTGGCGGCAGCACGGCAGCGCACTCGTGGCATTTCTTCAGCTCCAACTCACTCGAGTGGCTGCCAGTTGTCTTCTCCTTCTGCGGGGGCTCGAACCCGTGCACCCCCAAGCCTTAGCCCAAACCCTAGCCCAAGCCCAGGCCTGAGACCGAGCCCAAGAGCCGAGCCGGAGATGTCATGTCTTGCTGTCAAATCAAATCAACTGTCGTGGCTGCGACTGTCTGCCTGGCTGGTTTGCCATTCAACGACCACTTGTTAGTCTGTAATTTTCGCCCATACCCAAACACACGCACACTACTAGCATACTCCACACACACACACACACACACACCCATCAAACACACAAACACGCAGACACACACACACATGCGCGTCAACCGCAGAGACACAAAACGCTTACGCTTCTTGCTCGCTTGCTTGACTTGCGGCCCTATGATGCTGTCTAACCCTGCCCACATTTTTGAAAGTCGCACACCAACAGCCTCTCACCCCCGAAAAACCACCCACTACACCCTCTAACTACCCAACCACCCCCCTGCCAGTGTCCAGGTTCTGTTGCTTGTCGTGGCTTTTGTCATTTGTTGAATCTTCGCGAACTTTGCCTTAGTCATTCAGAGCATGCGTTTTTTTTTGTTATTTGCTACAGTGGGGCTTCGATAAATTAAACTGGTCTTCAATAGGATGTTCCAGACATTACTGGGGGTTTTAAAACACTTAAAAAATGTGTCTAGAAGCGTCTCCATTTAAGCTTTCTTAATGGAAACTATAAACATCAGCAAACCCGACACGCCGCATTTATAGACAATATTTTTTAACAGAAGAAATCTAAAATATTTTTCTGACTTTAACATATATTTAAAGTATTGTTTTCTTATTCAATTCTCATTAAATTCATGATCTTCTCAGTTAGAAGCCAAGTCAGAGTTATGGAAGCAAGACTGCCTTTATGGTTATTTGGTTTGAGTGCTCGTATTTGCTCTCTTGCGTTTATTTCAGCTCACTTTTGTGTTGCCTTTTTTTTCTCGTGCACGGTTCCTCGACGAGTCCTGCCGCCTCATGGCTTTCTTTGTTTTGATATGGACGCTCTCTCGCTCTCGCTCTGTGTGTGGGCCATGTGTGTGTTTTGGCTAAACTCACCACAGTTAACAGCTGAAGCCCGAGACTGAGGACTGAGGACCATGGCCAATGCATGGGTAATTGAATTCTGATTTCTTGTCCAAGCATTTTGGTGTCCGTGCAATTTGATAATGTGGCATGCAGCTGCTGACCCGGCTAATGTCATGGCCTCCACATCCACATCACCATCGTCCTCGTCCTCGTCCTGCTTCTTATTCTTTTTACACTCGAACAACGTGATTAGTGTGTCATTCGGGGCACGTGACTGGAATTCAATTTGCATGCTCTACGCTTTTCAGTAATTCCCTGCTTTTTTTGTTCGTCCTGCAGCTCATTTGCAAACAATTCGAATGACAGTTTTATGCATTCATTTCCATGCCATCATCATCATCTTCGTCGTCGTCCTCGTCATCTGAGAGCGCCTTAAATTTATGCCCTCCGGTTCGAGTTCAGCCATTGACATGGCGATGAGTAGAATGGGCTTACAACGGAACCCGGCTGAATGCATTCGTGTCCGCAAAGATATGAACTTGTTTGCGCCTTTGGCTGCACTCAAAGAAATCTGGGAATTAGTAGTAATAGTTCAGCATGATTAAGGGAAAGCCTACACTGCATAAATGTTTTTAGACTCTACATATCGCTCTTCCTTCACTTTGTAGTTTTTATTGGCTTCTTTCTGTCTAAAGAACTTTCTGATTACGATCCTGGCCAAGCATATCTTTGGTGCTTTTAAGTCCTACAGTAAGCCAAATAATTCCATTTTACAAGCTGAATTTTGGCCAGACTTTCTCTCAGCGTAACCTTCATTGGCAGGGCCTACAAAAGGCTTACAAATATTGTCAGGCGCCTCTGTTATCTGTATTGTCTTTGCCCAGTGTCTGTGGGTGTGTCGCCTCCTGTTGCGCGGAGCTCAGTGGAACCCCCAGCCCTCTGTTTTTCTGTTTTCCGTGGCACACATTGCATCGGCCCCACACCGCCCCGAAAAATGGCGAGCAACAAGCGATTCATTGTTGTGGAGATCTGTCTGGTGGTGCCACCTACCTCATCAGCTACAGCTACATCTCCCAGAACCCCTCACCACTTCAATACCAATTGAATTCTATGTGGGTCACCATCATCTCTGTCATAGACCGAAAAACTTTTCCCTGCTGCTGCTCCACCTCCGAGGCGACATTTCAATTGCGGTTTCGCTTCGATTCCAGTCGATTCACACACACATAGTAAAGACGCTGTCACCACTGATATCGTAGTAAAGTAGTATCCTGCCACCGTCGCCACCAAAAGCAGCAACAACCACAAGGCGAAGTAATAACAATATGCTGGTGTCGTTGGTAATATGGCAGCAATTTTCCCGGACTGCACTTTGGCGGCAACGACAACGACAACGACAGCGACAGCGGCAACTACAACTATGGCGGCTTCATTGCAAATTGAGTTAAGTGCCAGGCCACATGCAATGGGGCTGGCAAATGGCCCGGCTTTCATGCTTATGCACAGAGCACAAAATATATATTAACCCCTAATAATAATAATCGCGATTTCAGTGAGTATTTAGGGAAAGCAGGGCCAAAAAGTAAGCAAGTCTATCCTTGAAAGCCAGCCTACGCGTTTTAAGATATTCAAATCGATATGCTGACTCTAATATTAAACCAATTAACTTTAAAATAGCCAAGTTAACAGAAATAACAATTGAGATAACTTTACCATTATAAATAATTCTTAATTTGATCTTATATTTGTCGGAAAATATATTTTTTTCTGTGCACTTGTAAGTGGGTCACATTATTTTTTTTCATATTTTTTTCGGTGGCCTGCGGCTCTTGAGACGCCTTTCAAAAATTGCCTGACAGCCGTGGCAGGGCTGCGATTTTGGCCTGCCATTTGCCCTCCTCCGGCAGACGGAAAAAAAATATCAATTGGAAACACGACAGAACTACACACAGCTCCCATGACTGACGTCATCTCGAGCTGTTAATTAACTGGCATTGAATGTGGGCGAAAGTGTTGATAAATAGCACACACACGCCCACTTTCCATCGACCATGTGCATTCTACCTGCCAGCAGGAGGTCCTGGCTCAGCCATTGGCAAAAGTGTGACAATGGGCCCAGATAAATCTTTGATGGGGCAAAATTATTGAGAGCAAATGAGCAGAAATGCAGCACCATTTCACATTGATTAATAATTTATGGAATAGCAAATGCAACGAGCATTGATTTTATGTTAAGTTTGAATGGATTAATTTAAGGTGGTCAACAAATGGCTTATTAATGTTAATTGATGGTATTTGTGAGCGAAAATAAATTGTACAAATGAAATTATTAATAAAACTGAAAAGAAGGCTAATTCGTTGCATTTTTGAAATAAATATGAAGGGGTATATAATGGGGAATAGTACATTTTTTAAGCAAATAGGTTAAATAAAATGTAAGCATAATAATTTTATTTGTATAACTATGTCTCAGACCATCTAAACCTTGAAAAGACGTATTTTCTTGTATTTCTTTAAATAATATTAATCTTTAAATATTATAGGTATCCCCCTATAGGAAATACTTTTAATTTTAAACCCAAACTATCTTTTATACCATCTAAGGCTTGAAAATACGTCTTTCCTTCATCGATTAGTGATGGCAAAAAAAAAAAGTTTGATCGATTACTCATGGCCGTAATCAACATACTTGTAATTTTTGTGAATATCCTGCAGCTCTTCCTTCATGAACTGTATAAATAAACTGCTTCAAAAATAAGCAGAATTTGCATTTTTATGCCATTCCTTTTGTTGGCCAACCATTGTGCCCGGCGCGTCGGCGTCTTTGGCCCCTTTTTTTGTTCGCCGGCTAGTCATAATGCGCTCCCCATCCAGCTGGCAATGATGAGCGCCCGCTGCGTTTTAGCATTTTGGCGCAACTGTTTTTTCCTTTTCCACGTTGTATTTTCTTTTTTTTTTTTGCTTTTCTGGGCCCAGCCAGCAGCCAGCAGCCACGTCCCAGTTGCGGGACTTGGTATCAGGCAGCAGCAGCTATGGCAGTATCCTTCGCAGCTCATTATACGGCGGCATGCCCGTAGCCTCGCTTCGTCTGGTCCTGGTGCTCTCCACCGGATTCCCTCGGCTCGGTTCCAAGCTCCCAGTTCCCAGTACACAGTTCCCTGAGTCTCAGTGTGTTTTCTGAACCGTAGCTGCAAAGTATGCAACAAATTTGGTTAACTTTTTACTAGTGTTAACTTTTTAAACGCCTACGCCACGCCACGCCACGCTCCTTTCGCTTTTCCCAATGCTGATGCTGAGACTGCTCTTGATGCCTCCTCTGATGCCTCTCCTGTCATCATTGTCGAAAGTTTAACTTATGTTTTGCATAACAATTTGCCGGAGAGGTAAGTTTTTGACAACGAAATGCAAACAGAGGCAAAGTTTTATAAACAGAAAATCAAGAACCTATTGAATATGCAAGGTTAATTTTAATTGGGTTGCAATAAGTAGGATTATGGTTTTATATTCATTTTAATAGGATTCATTTACGTAGGATTTCATAATAATTATGAAATTCATAAATTTAGACAAAATTAAATATTACAATATTAATTTTTAAACATTTGAAACCTTAAATTTTATAATATAAATACAACAAAGAAGTATATATACCTTTAACTGGATTTTTTCCCCTGTGACTGCATATCACACTTGTCGGTGGCAGATCGCTCAACCGCCTTTGGATCAATCATCAGAGCCCTACATTTTAGCCAACTCTGGTTATTTCTGTTGCGGTCAAATTGTTGTCGCAATTGTTGCGGTCGCGTCCTTCTTGGCCTTTGTATAATGAATTCATCAAGCCTCGAGGCGTTGCGAGCGAACAGACAGGCGCGGGATGGAAACGAAAAAGCCAAGGCACGCTAACGCTTTTCCACGCTAATCAGTTGCAGTGCGTGCGGCGGTCATGGGTCAGGAAAATCGAGTGGGATGGCTTTCTCCCACCTGACCTGTTTCGAAGTGAACTGGGAGGGGAGGGAGGCCTGTCAAAACAGTCTAACCGCCGGCTTGTCAATTTTGGTTTTGAAGTTTTACTCGGCCCCGCCGGTGGTTTTAAAAGTTGCCAGCTACTCCTTGATTTATAAGGAAGAGTATGCCGAAATCGTGGTTATTTGGTGGGTTTTTTCTATACAAATAATGTGATTTATTCAGTTTTGATAAACGTATTCAGAGTTTTTGGAAGAATATAGATGGATTAAATCATGTACGTGGATAAAGTTTTAACAAAGTAAATAATAATGATCATTTAAGCTATGCTTTGTAAATATTTTGACCATCATATTCTATGTCTAATCTTTTGAATATTTAATATAAGATTTATTTGTAGTTAATGTGGGAATATTAGAGATATTATAATCCCTTTAAATACGGGGCAAGTGCAGCATAAAATACAACTTTTATATTGTAAGCTCCTTTTCTTTTTTTAAGAGAATTGTTTCCTTTATTTTGATAACAAAACATTTAAGAATAATGGGTATCCTTTACTCGCAACTTGACACTTCCACTGGGCTGTTCAGGGTCTCTCCATACCTCACCGAATATTCATGCTCCTGCTGTCCGTTGGGGTCACTTCGCTTAACAATAGGATATTGCGAACAATTTCCGTTACGCGGCCGGATGTAATGGTAATCAATTGATTGTTTTATTGTGAATTAATTGTGGGCATGCACATGAGCAGTGGAGTTGTTGCCCCTGCTCCTTACCCTCTCAACGCTCCTGCTCCTGATTCTGCTGCTGTGTTTCATTGTTTATTGTTTTTACGCAATTGTTTGGCAGTTGGCCCGAGCGGCCTTTATCGCCCTAGCACCCGTCATCTCTCTCTTTTTGCTGTTGATTTAAAACAACCAAAATGCGAAATGAGTTTTGCGAACGGAAATTGTATTTTTGGTTAGCAGGCGGAGGCGGCGGCGACGGCAACGGTGGGCGAGGCTTTTGTTATTTGGTCCGTTTCGCTTGATTCAAGTTTTGTTTAGAGAGTTAGCCCCCGGCCAGATTACTTTTTTGTGAGTTTATCGGGCAGAAAACTGATAGGCCAGGCCGAAAGCCAGGCTTAGCTCTAAAACTGCTGTCATGAATGAATGACTGAAGCGAAAGTAAGTGTGCCCGAAACTTATGCGAAAACAATTGAAAGTTAGTCAAGGATATGCTAAAGATATGGACAATTATTTTCATTTAATTGCAGGTTGAAATTCTAGGAAGACAATTCCCTTTCGAGAACTTCATTTTCAGGGGTTGAAACGACTACAAAAATGGGGCTGTTCTAGTAAATAAAATAATTGTGGCTTTTAAGGAAACAGATCTTTAATTGCAAAGCTGCCACAGGCAAAACAGATAGCAAATATACAGAAGGAGCCAAGAAGAATTAATTCTACAACTCCTTCCAGTTTTAATTATTATTTAATTAATGTATATTGTAACCTACCTTACCAATATTTATCTTAATTATTGATCCCCTTCGAAACCCTTTCTAGCCCCTATATCCATCAAGTAGTCTGATTAATCGACAACGAGCCGTATCATGGCCAAGTTAATGAGTGCAGGACTTAGTAGGCTCATCTCTCACTCACTTAATAGGCCGAAAAAGAAAAGTTATTGAAAAACTTTGCTCTACTTGACTTAATTTTTCGGCTCTCATCAGAAACAGTAGAAGCAGCAGAAGCAGCAGGCATCAGGCAGCCGGGGATGTGAGTGTGTGTTCATGACAAATGACAAAGTCATGGCCAAAAACTTTGGCCATAAAACAGACATTCACCCACACCCAGCCTTCGCCTTCTTCGCTTGCCGGTGACAATCTGTTTGCATTTGTTGCTCCCGTTTACTGTTGATATTGTATTATTTTTTTCCTCTTGTTTGCCCCACGCGACTGACGGGCGTCGTCTCATCATCATTAACTCATCAATGTCAAAGTTTATCAAAGCGGCTGCGGCTGCTCCTATGGCTTCACTCCTGTGGCTGCCACAGCCAAACCAGATTTAGCGTAAAATTAACACAATCTAACGTGCGGCGATGCCGCTCCCCGAGGGGAGGAGAATGAGGCAGGAAGGACTTACTGGAAAATCAATTTTGCGCCGCCTGTCAACCGGCCCGAGACACTGGCGATGGCGGTGCCCAGATATCGAGACGCTGCCATGCTTCTCCTCCAGAGACCCAGAGACGTGGATCTGTGACTGTGATTCTCAGACTGTGTCATGGCTAAATCAATTATATGCTCGGTTACTCAATCATCTACACTGTAAGGATATCAAAAGTTCATCATTATAATTTAGTAATTTATAAGTAGCCTTTTTTGCCCAATTTTAAAGGTCTATATTTAAACAATTCAGGAGCTCTATTCTTAATCTTAACACTAATAATCCCATGTTTTTCTCACCGTGTAAGCTTCCATCAACACTTAATTTCAGCCTTGTCCTTGATTGTTAATTGAATGAAGCGTGCCATTTGATAATAGTGACATTAGTATTGGCTCAGCGTCAATTGAAAAACTTTATAGCCCAAATAACATTTATCCCCGGGCCGTGTTATTTTTTTATGATGAACATATTTGTTATTCGGTTCAATGCGCTTTTTTGACAGCTTTATCGCACACACACCATCATCGCACACACATCAGCGCATTCGTATCCCTAAAATGTTAGTTTTTGATCTGCGCCATTGTTGCAGCTGCTTTCGTCACGTGTGTCTGTCCGTATGTCTGTCTGTGTGGGTGTAAGGACCCTCCGCAATGTACGCTACAGTTTTTGTTGTGCTTATTTTTCAACGGGTATTGCAACAGATATATATTTAGACGTGGCTACAGTGCGTTTCATTTGTGTTATTTACAAATTAAAAAAAATATAGAGTACGTTTGTTGATTTTTATTATTTTATTTGTATTACTTTAATATAGCATGGTAAAAGAGGATATGTGTATTAATTACTCCGCATCCCAAATACTTTAAATATATTGATAGAGTATTATTTCTTAGGCTTTAAAATCATTAAACATATTTGAAAACATAATTTATTCCATCTATATTTAAAAAACAAACATCTGAGTCCCAGGCTTATATCTTATTTAAGAGATTATACCAACGACACTGGCAGTTGCGACTCGCACTGTGCTCCCATGCATTTATGTGTGGCCCCTCCCTGACAATGCCGTTATCGCTGCACCAATGCATAATATTTGCCATCGATTTTTGGCTTTATTGTTTTACTTGTCAGGCTGGCAGAGACAACAACTAGAAAATGTTGCAACAACTTCACTTGCCATGCAGGCAGCGTTTTGTGTTTGCACTTTTGGTATCGACATCGACATCAGAGTATCGGAATCTGGATATTTTGTGCGAAGCTGCGTGTAACCCGACCGATTTTATTGCTCTCTATTGTTGCCCTTTTTCCCTTTCCATTTTGTCCTTTTCCCTTTTCAAATGTGTCAATATATATATATTGGCATTGTATTTAATTGCTATGGAAGTTTGCCTCAAGGTGAATTCAGTAAGCCAATTGGCCGAAAATGCCAGGCACAGGGACAGAAGCAGTGCAAAAAAGACATCTATATGTGGATAAAATAATTAACATGTCATTTTCTTGCAATTGAGTAAATAATCCCTGTATCTTGGGGGCACACAAAAATCGTACGAAAATCGTATAACAATTATTGAAAATAATTGTTTTAACGACAGTTATGCGTGGCTGCAAATGAAAATTATATTATTATAATAATTGATGGCAGCGATTGATATTTAAGCCTGGCTTTGGGTCATTCAATTTGTGGGGAAATCAAAGCCAAAGTACAATTTTAAATTAACTGCTTTCTGTATCCATTCCCTTTTAATTTAGTTTAAAATAATAAAAATTAATTACTGCTTATAAACCTATTTTAATTTCTATTAAAATCACCTTAAACTAGATTTGTTCTTTATGAGATTAATTAAGTAACTTACTTGGAAGTCAGTCTGGTACTGGATACAGTTAACATTTTGCTCAAGGACCTCAAATATTTAAGCTCCATTGTACCAATTGCAAATCAAATTAAATCCCTCAAGTACCTTTCATGTTGAAACGCTTTGCTTCTTGGGTATCAAGTGTGTGCTTGTCTCCTAATAAGCTTACTAATCGCTCTTGGTTTCTTGTTACTTCCATTCCAAATTGTTAAATTAATCGTAATTAAGCCGTTGCGGAGACAGGTCAGGTTAAGCCGATCAACTTGTCTCTGAATTGAATCGAATTTCTAATACAATGCAAATGCTTCAATCAATTTTTAATTAAAAACTAAACAGCCATGAAATCTTCCACTGCTAATTGCGTATACGCAATGTATATGTGCGTTATGGCCCATATCCGCTTAGCGGCTTTACAGGCGAACGTCATAAGCAGCTGGCTCCCCGCAACCATCATCATTATCATCATCATCATCATCATCATGCTCGATTATAATCAGAATCCTCGTAATGAGTTCGAATATCGAATAGCTGCTTAAGCTGGCTCTCCACAAATTGGTCGATGACGCCTCGCCAGCTGGCCAAGTCGGAGTCATCAGCTGCTGTTCTGTGCCTTCCTAGCAACGACACTCAACACCCAGAGCCAGGACCAACGAATTAAAAGGAGCGGGGAGGCAGCGGGGTGGCTGCTGTGTTCCCAACTCCCTCGTTTTTGGCGCAATTGACGTCAGCTTTGTTTTAATGCTAATTAATTAAATTCATTCAAATTAACAAGGGACGGTGGCTAAGGGAATACCCAAGCTGGTCCCGCTTTCTATGGCCCTTAACGGCGGAGAGCGCCCCATCTTTTGATTTGCAGTTCGTTTTGTGCAGAGAGAAAAATATTGAAATATATTGAAATCTATAGATATTTTTAATGAAAATCAAAAGGGGATACATTCAGAAGATTAATGGGTTATATTTATTATTTATTAAGTGTTAAATTGTATTAAATGGGAATAAAGGTGGAAGGTTATATATTTTATAGGGAAAGTAATTTTTAACAAATGCCTAAAGTAATTCACTATAATTCCCTAACTATATATAGTCGCAATTCGATGTTAAGTAATTCTTATGTCGAGATTGCTCAGCAAAAGGATACTGATGAAGATAGTTCTACATCGGAGCTACTATAGAAAATCACCTAAACTATGCCAGAAAATTATATATTGTAAAAAAATTGACTGCTTCAAAGTTATTTACTTTAATTAAATATTATCAATTTATTAGCGCCATTCTTTGGGCCAGTGTATCAAAGCATTAATTACCAATTTTTGTGCTTTGTTGTGTTTTGTGATTTGCGCTTTGGAGACCGCTCCCCCTTTTCCCACCGTAATTGAAATGGAAAAAAAAAAAACAAAAAAACTGATTAACATTTGGCGTTGAAGCGACGGCTGCTTAATGAGCGGCAACAGTCAAGATGAGGAGCGAAGGACTGGTGGAAACGCTCATATTTCGCTTGTAATTCATTTAAATGAAATGCACTCAACCTGAAATGCAGCTAAGGTAGGAGTAGAGACGGGAGTCAGAGGGAAAGGTCGAGGGGAAGCCGATTAGCGGTCGGATTGAAATGCGTTCGTAATTGGTCAGAAAGAGCTAGGCCAACCGGAATCCGTCGAGGGGCTCTGATGGGATTTTGTGGTCATTAAACTTTAGTTTCAGTTTAGCACTTTGGAATGCTCCTTCCCTCATTCAGTTTTGTGTTTTCAGCCGCTTGGCTGGGTCCTTGCCTTTAATGCGGCCAAGTTAATGAGATTAGGATGTTTGTTGGCGCTAGTAAGAGAGAGTCAGGTCTTTGGGTTTTGAGGTTTGTCTGCGACTCGCAGGACCAACTCCTTAATCATCATCAGTGCATAAATCAATTGTATTAATAAATTAACAGACACAGGCAGCCGGGGAACAAGGCACGACACTCCACCAGCTCCAGCTCCATCTCCATCTAGCTTCATCTTCTGGCCCTGCCTTGTAATATCTCAATTAATTATTTGTGTGCGGTCAAAAGCGGCAGTGTGTGTGTGTGCGTGTATTTGGTGCAGCGGATATATGCCATAATGTTGTCTGCCACATTTTAATTACACATTAATGTGCGCACACCGAAACCCAAAAAGTTGTACAAACTAACATTTTGTTCTCTGCGGTTTTACAAATGTGATCACATCAACAGTAATGAACCAAATATGCATAAATGCCAGATGGAAAAATAAGCGGAAATGTAAAGAAAATCGAACGAAAAGGGGATACTCTACACAAGCAATAAATACAAAATATTTAAAGTGGTTTAAAGAAGGATTAAACTTAATTATAAAACAAAGAAGTCAAAGTTTGTTCTTGGGTTGCTTAAGAAATAAATTACTGAGCTTGGATCTAACTAAAAGTACTTAAGTACATACAAATAAATTGTTTAAATGAGTTATAAATAATTTAACATATATAGTTTTTCTATTTCGGGTTCATAAATAATAGTTCTAATAATAAACTAAGAATTATAATACCTTAAAAGAACATAGGCTTTAATATGAATTTATATATATTAGCTATTAAGAAACCCCCTTTGAAGAATCGTTTTTCTTCATTAATTAGGCCCTTGTTTTTCCTTTCTTATCATTTACATTTATTTGAATTCCCCATATTTCAATTTAAACTCCAAACTTAGCACGCAGAATCCCCCAAAATACCATCAAAATAAATTCGAAACTAAACAAAATCAACCACATATTCGACTGTATCAAACTTATCTGCACTTCTCCCTAGTGTATAATATTATTTAAATATGCTTTTAACTTTTACTGCCACTCTGGGGCTAACAACAACAATAACCACAACAACAAACTTTCGGTTCAACTGCAGTTAAGCAAATAAGTAAAAATTACAATAAATTAAATAATTAATGTAACTCGATGTACAACATACCGAGGTACCGGGGTATGGTGTGTGTGCATATGCATGTTAATTAATAGTGACTGGGGCAACACATGGACATGTCGACCAATTAAAATTAATACACCAATAAAGCAATTTGATCAATAAAGACACCACGGCAGCCGCACGCCAAACAATGAGCACATATTTGTTGTCCTGCGGTTAGGATCTCTCTGTGTCCCCTTG
Source organism: Drosophila kanapiae (assembly GCA_008042475.1). Taxonomy (NCBI): domain Eukaryota; kingdom Metazoa; phylum Arthropoda; class Insecta; order Diptera; family Drosophilidae; genus Drosophila; species Drosophila kanapiae. The sequence goes on along the minus strand of VNJM01001488.1, from coordinate 160,959 downwards.
GTTTTTGTCATGGAATTTGGAATCAATAACGCGCGGCAACGCGCCCATAGAAGGCATCTCAAATATGCCGTCTATGCGGCGGCGCTCAAAATTATGCAACACAAACATTTTTCGGGCGGAAAGCGCCAAAGGCGGATGGTATGGGCCACGCGGCGTATGCTTGATGTGCAGTACACATGCCTTGCTTGCTGAGAATGCCAAGCACTTAATTATTTTTTAACACACTTTTTAACGATTTTTCCTTCGTTGCGTTGCGTTGCGTTGCGTTTCATTTCCCCGCAAATAGTTTCGCTGGCAGTTGTATATATTTTTATATATGTATATATGGGTATATATCTGTGTGTATATTTTGTTTTTTTGTTAAGTTTCGGGAGGCGCCCTGCTCTGTTTGTTTGCATTGGTAATGAGTTTACTTTGGCTGTAAGTTGCGCAAACAGACCGCCGGCTCACCTCGGCCTGGCTTCGGTGTGGTTCTCTGTGGTTCAACCTCATCCACACAGGAAGAAAATCTTGCTACATCTTTATATTTTGCAGATTTTTAACGTACCTTAGTTTCTATTACCAGAAATTTATTTAACAAATATCTAGCTAGCCCTGGTTACCTTTATTTTCTGTGAAATATTTTTCACTTACTTATAAGATATTCCCCAGACTCTTCGAAGTTCTTGATGTTTTTTAGAAGGATCTCCAGACATATCACCATAGAAATTATAATATTTTATTTTATATTTATTTTAAAGTCATTTTACCATCAATAGTTGCCTTCTTTTGCTCTTAAATATTATTTTTGATTTCATTTTCAAGACATTCGCCAGACTTTTTTTTTAGCATGTCAAGGATCTCCTGACATATGTTCTAAGAAATATATAATAAAATCCTATATTAAATTAAGAGCTCTTTACTATATTTTTGTCTGTGCACTGAAATGTTTATGGGGGCGTGTTGGCCAAAAACCGTAGAAGAACTTGTGCATTAAACTTTCGTTTTATTGTAAAGTTCTGTCAACAAAAATCTTTGTATACCTCATCCCCCCCTTTCACAAATAAATTGTGTGTGCCACATGTGTTTTTAGTTTTTCGGTTGTTTCTGCAAATTGCTTTGCGGTCGTTTCCACTCTCACTCTCGCTCCCTCTCTAACATTGAAAAATGTATGAAAATTTTAATTAGTATTAAAAAATAAGGAGAAAAAAAAGGAATGTGCAAATATGCTGTCCGGTTTTTTAAGAATTTTACAACCAACTGCCGGTTTAACGGCCGGACCATGAAAGTCAGCGAAATTTTTGTGACTCGCAGCGTTAAAAATCACAAAAAAAAAAAGAACTGTAAAAAAGCGACGAGAAGAGAAGTGAAATAAATCAACGCTGCCCCGGGGTTGCTGAGGTTGTTTGGCTTATCAGAAAGGTTTCAGGGGGCGGCGGCGGCGTTGGCGGGGTCAAACATTAACACACTGCATCGCGATAAGCTTGGTCAGGTGCTGACCTGGCTTTATTCCGATATCGCGATAAACATCTGGCGCCGGCACATAAATTACATCACAAAGGAGCCGCCGCAATCGGCATCTCCGTTTGAAGCTGGTCCCGAGGTCCTTTATGCCCAGGATATCAATTCATTAAATGATGCGCGCGATTCAATGAAATTAGCGACCCAGAACGGTGTTGACAAGCCATCGCTAAGTAGACAATTACCAGGACACGCCAACTCAAAGGACTTCAAACGGTTCCAAATAAAAAAAAGAAGGAAAATAAAATAAAAGCAGCGAGAGCAGGGCCCGTGGTGGAGGGCAGGCACTATGAAAACAAAATCCGCCACTAAGTAGCAGTACTTATGACATAATAGCTTTCCCCAAAAAACAGTGGTGCCAACACAAAATGTTTATTGATATAAAAAAATACAGACCATTAATTACAAGATTAAAAGCGCAAAAAATATAAATATTTTAAATTATATAATTAAAATGGGAAAACAAAAAATATGTTTGGTAATTATCGATACAAAAACCGCAAGTTTATTTTGTTTACATTAATAGGCAGGAACTTTAAAGCGAACTCACTCGTTAATTGAACTTGAACAAATAAATGATTAATTGCTTTGCTGGCAGATAAATAAAGCTGTTTATTTTTGGTGTAATAGTTAATTGTCGACCGATAAAAAATAGACTGCTCACAGCTGCACAAATAAATAGGAAATATTTAATAACATAAATATGATTTAAAATGATTCTTTGCATTTAATAATGGCACTAACTTATTAAGGCCACAATTTGTTGGTTTTTAAATGCAGTAAAGTTGTAAAAAGTATTATTAAAGTAACTTTTCTACCATAAAGCCACTTTTAAAGCTTCAAAATAATATATTTGTTTACTTTTCTTACACAAAACGCATCCATTATATTTAATATAAATTTCTTTAACGATTTATGATACCATAAATAATATATATATATTAAATATTTGTAAATGCCCAAAGACACATTTTTTTATGAATAGTTTTTTATATGCATTTTCAAATAAAGGTTCAAACCACTGTTTTGAAGGACACGTTTTTGAGTTCATACTTGGCCATCATTCGCCTCACCTGTGCCAGCTTCGCTTCTTCGCTTATTCGTCCTGCTGGCCCTGTTTTTGTTTTCCTTTTAGCCATATTAATATAAGTATACATTGCCTTCAATGTGTTCTTGTGTGTGTGTGTGTGTACAGGACATTTTAGGTAAATTAAAAAATAACATTATTATTATTTTGATAGCACACATTTCGGGGGTCGGTGCTTCCTTTATGGTATGACTCTGTTTACTAATGTCAATCTCACCGAAGCGCAAGGAAACGAAGACCATTTAACGATGTTTGTAAATTAAAAATAATTTCGATTCGCTAATTTCCTTAAAAGCAAAGAGCACTTGAGAGCTGGAGTTGGGTGTGAGTAGCTGAAAATCAGGACCGGCAGGACCTCCCGTCGAGTGTCAATAAGCCAAACACTTTGGCCTGTTTGATCTGCATTAGCGTGTGCCTGTGCGTGTGTGCCAACGTTTCCAATCAAAGTCCGGAGCCATATATCATCATCAATTGTAGCTGGGTTCATGGGGCCATGGTCATTGGCTTCGGCTTCTACTTTGGCTCTGGGCCTGAGTCTTGGAGTGACCCTTAACCCCCGGAATGTGCTGTTAACCCGCCGTCTGCAAATCCGGGCGTTGAGCTGACAGTGACAAAGCAAATGTCAAATTAATTTGATGCCTTACTTAGGCTTCCCTTTCCCTCAAGGAAACGCAGGCAAGTGCCACAGGAGTTGGCAGGACACACTGGCGAAAATAGAACCTCCTCTGAAATAGGTTTTCTACCAGAAAATAGGTCTAACAATATCTTTAATGCTCAATTTTATTCAAATAAAAAATGATAACGATTTTAAATCTCTTATAAAAAGTCCTAAGAGTATGTAATAATTTTCTTTTTTGGAAAAATAACTTATTTGTAATATTAAATATTAAAACTAAATTAATGATATTAAGGGACAATATATAGATTTTTTTACACTCTTATTCTTTATTAAAAAAAGACTAAATTAGATTTTAAATCTCCTAAAAACCGGACTAAAAGTTAAAAATGATTCGGCTTTTCCAGAGAATTTAAAGTTGAAACATCCTAAGGCAGCCAACTTGTAGATACATATACTCGAGATTTTCCTCATTACCTTTCACTAAAGACAATTATTATTATTTCAAAGAAGCAGTAGTATTTCTCGCAGTGTATAAACTTCAAACGGCGGGCGAGTGTCAAGGTATTTAACACGGAGTTTGGAGACGGATACGTGGCTGCTGGACCTGGATCGCACACCTGGAATGCTGACTGTCAATTTCATTTACGTTTTCAATCGATTTATTGTGTGACCGACCGCAGGCCACGCCCCCACGCCCAGTAGCGCCCCGCACTCACACATTCACAGACACACACATGAGGGGACCACGGACACTCTCAAAGGCAATATTGGTCAGATTTTTGACAGCTCAAATTGAATTTGCCTTTTGCTGCTGCCTTTTTGGGCAGCCCCCGCAAAAAGTGAAATGTTGTTTGCTTGACCGCCTCGAAAGCTGAGGGAATTCATTGGGGCAGGTGAGGTGCTCCTCCTGTCCTCCTGTATGTGTGCGAGGGAGGGTGTGCGGATGAGGGTGTGTCAGGCTGTCAAGGTGTGAACACATTTGGCTTTTGTTTGCTGCCAACCGAAAAGACACGACGATTTGTCTCACTTTTTGATCGATTGTTTAGCTCACCCCCCAACGCTGCCACAGCTCTCGTCCTTGTCCTTTTCGTGGCTCACCCCTCTGAAAGGACAGGCGGCTCTGGCTGACCGCACACATATTTGTCATACTTCTATTGATACTAGCCCTGATTTGTTGTCCTTATAAGGCGTTTTATTGAAAAAAAAAAATAAAAGTAGATGCAAATTATACAAAAAAAAAATGGGAAAATGTTGAATTCATTCTCAGTTCTTTACACTATATATATATATTAAATATAAGAATTATGCGAGGTCCATGTTGTCAATTTTTCCATGACTCTTCAAGACTCGTGCAAAAATCTCCAACTTTCCTTATTTATTCGTCATCCGATTCAGTGTCTGAGCTATCCGAGGTGCGATTCGAAACATAATGTACCATAAAATCATAGATGGTCATGCCTGGCAGTTGGAAGACCTCTAAGAACCGAGCCATCAGCTTGTTGGCCAAGTTTCTAACTTGTGTGGCCTTAGCAAGACCATGCCATGGCAATACTCTGCCATAAGTACATAGACCATAGATCAAATACACATCCATATATTTTTGCATCAAAAAGGGTTTGGTAAATTCCATAAGCAGCAGCTTTTCTAAAGCTCGAATAGCAGCGTCATAGTTTATCCATGGCGATGTTAAGGTACTGCGCAGGACATAGATTTGTACGTCGAATTTTTCTACTGAAGTAAGGGCCTCCTGTTCCAAGTCCATTGGACTGGGTTCTTCAAACGCCATAGCTTCCTGCTCGGGTTCCTCCCCGATCATATAGTCATGCTCGGGTTCTTCAACCGACATAGCTTCCTGGCCGTGTTCCTCCTGGCCGGTTTCCTCCTGGCCTGGCTGCTCCTGGTCGGTTTCCTCCTGGTCGGTTTCCTCCTGGCCGGGTTCCTCCTGGTCGGGTTCCTCCTGGTCGGTTTCCTCCTGACCGGTTTCCTCCTGGTCGGTTTCCTCCTGGTCGGTTTCCTCCTGGCCGGTTTCCTCCTGACCGGTTTCCTCCTGGTCGGTTTCCTCCTGACCTGTTTCCTCCTGCCCGGTTTCCTCCTGGCCGGTTTCCTCCTGGCCGGTTTCCTCCAGGTCGCATTGCCGTATTCTTGGATAAAAATGAGAGGTATACTCCCTATAGACTTGCGAAAGCGTACGGAAGAAAGTCATGAAATCTCGGACTGTAACTTGCAGTCGAAATGCTGTGGCAAAGCTAGACATCAGAGTCTCCGCGAGATACCTCACCTGAGCAGCCTCATCATAGTTCAGATGGGTGCTATTTAGGTAGCATAGATGGAAGATGGAATTCACGGCCTCGAAGTTTCGCACCAGAAGGAGGCCACTAAAACTCATTTCGCGCAGTTCGTCCAAAGCGGTAAATGCGGATGGATAGTCTTTCTGGCTGAATTTTAAGCTGCGACGCAAGATATTCACCAGATCGAGGAACTTTTGCTCTACTTCAACTTTCAGAAAGTCACGTTCCAGTCGCAGGGATACCATGTAACTAGTTACACACTCCTCAGGTATCATGGTATTCTCATTTTCAAATGCATTAAAAATGTTCTCCTCATGTCCCGCTTCCTTAAAGCCGAGTAACTCCCCATCGGATTCCTCCTTACTAGATTCCTCCTCACTGGATTTCTCCTGACCGGATTCCTCCTCACTGGACGTCTCCTGTCCGGATTTCTCGATATTCGATTTCTCCTGATCGGACTCCACCTGATCGGGTTTCTCCCCATCGGATTTCTCCTGTCCAGATTCCTCCTGATCGGATTTCTCCTTTTCGGACTCCTCCTGATCGGATTCCTCCTCATCGGATTTCTCCTGTCCGGATTTCCCTTGTCCAGATTCCTCCTCATCGGATTTCTCCTGTCCGGATTTCCCTTGTCCGGCTTTATCCCGGCTTGTTTTTTCTTGTCCGGCTTCCTTCTGGCTTCCTTCTTCATTTCCCGGTTCATCATGGCCAGCATCCTCCTGACTGGCTTCCTTCCGATCAGATTCCTTCTGGCCGGGCTCCTCCGGCAGGTCCTTCTTGTATATTAGACGATAGTTATACTCTTTATCGTCGATCTTGTTGGACAGCAGTGTTTCTGCAATAATAACCGCATCCCGAAATTGCTCATGCTTCAGGTTCTGGCTAGTTATGAATTTAATCTTGTTGCTTTCGTTGTATAACCAGATTTTCGGATAAAGAATCCGCCGATTGTCATCTGTTCCAAGAAAATGTACCAGACAATGCTTGCTCTCCGTTTCAATGACTTTAACCGGCCATGGAATGTATCCTGCTGACTTGGCAAACACAATGTCACCCTTGCGCATGGAGTCTGCAAAGGGAAGGGGATAATGGAAATTTTTACTTAAATTGGATACTTTATTAAGCTGCGATATTCGCAGAATGCGAAGGTAAAGGGTTTTAGGTACAATAAATACAAATGAAAAAGAAGGCAATCTTATTTAAATATTATCAAAATGTATAAATTATAGATTATAAAATGTGCTTAAATACTTAAATGTTACAGGAAAGGTAAAATATTATATTTCAGAAAAAATTTGTAAGGTAAATCGGCGTTCTTTTTGTTTGATTTTCCTCAAATTATATTAATAAACTTGTAAGGAGACCGAAATATAATTATATGTTGTTTTTAATAAATTTTGAAGCATAAATATAAGTTTTTTAGTTAATATTAAATACTCTTAAAGGAAAAATTATAATAAAGATTAAAATCTTACTACATTTTCAAGAAAAGAATGCCCAAACTCAAAATGTTTTTAATTCGATTTTCCCACTTAACTTTACGATCTTACAAAGATACACAAACCATTTAATAAACCTCATTTATTCCATATTTATAAAGCGATTTCAACTCCCATTTAATCACGAAATTCTGTTAATTTCTTTCAGCCATTAAAGACAACATTCCCGATTGCTTATTTTGGTAAGTTGCCCTGGCTGCTCCCAGTTCATTTGAAAATAATTTCCAAGTTTTTATAGCTCTAAGTACACGCTCCTTAAGATGCACTTAAAACACCCCGAGACGCGCACTCATAAATCTGTCGTCCTGATGGAACGTTTTAAATGTCCTTGCCGGCCTTCGGACAAAATTGCCAAAAATGGCCAAAATGTCTTTTTAGTGGACTCCTTTGTTTGGGTTATATAAATGCCGGCAGTTGTGGCTGCTTTTTGTGGTTCGTCCTAGCTTTTTCCGGCCACACATTGGCCAAATGGCCATGCAACATGTGGTGGCACAGTGGCGCGACGCTTCTTCTAATTTGATTTATATTTATAAAGTCGCAATCATTTGCTTTCGATTACCGGGGTAATAATAAAGCGTCGTTACATTTAAATAATGACCAAGTCGGCGTCGGTTAATGGTTATGAAAATTCAATTATAACCCAGCCGCAGCCACAGCCGCAGCCATGATGATGGTCCACTTTGGCAGCGAAGTTTTCTTTTACTTTTCCTTTGCCTGCCGCTGCCCGCTCTCGCTGCCTTCCGTGTTTTTCGCATAAAACACGTGGCAAGATTAATTGTGGCCGGCTGTCGTACATTACAATGCGTATACGCCGTGTCGTACATGTGTAAATAAGGACAATGCTGTCGCTGTTGCTACTGCTGGGTGTCCTGGCGCCCTTGTGCGACTGCTTTTTTGGTCATCATATTTAATTCAAGCATCAATTTTTGCACGCATATAAAAAAGGACGCGGGGAAGGACGAGTAAAAAAGAATTAATACGTTTCGGTTAATTTATGTGGCCTGGGGCCGAGAGGGATGGGCATGAAAAATAACCCAAGCTGGACGCAAACCAATGAGCCACAAACGACCGTGACTGCTGCCGCAGCTCTTGTGCTCCTCTCCTGCTACTGATGATGATGATGATGATGATGATGATGGGGAAATGGCAAAGGGATGGAGTCTGGGGGGTAGGGCTGTGCGCCTTTGTCTCGTCACCCTTTTGGCCTGGCCGCCATTTGGCCGCCTTTTGTTATTGCAGTGTTCGGGGTAATTACAAAGTGTTTTTCGTGGCAGTGTGGGGATTGAGTGGATTCGGATGGGAAGGAAAGGGGCGGAATACATAGCTGCCCCACCTGACGGGCTTTGTTATAGCCGGCTCTCGCCGCTGCCGTTTTTAATTTGTCATAATTTTTGCCATAGACTAGCCACAGCCACGCTCTTGGCTAATTAGCCAGAGAACAGATAGAGGCTAAAACGAGGTGGTACTAGCTCGAAGTTAAGATACCTTCCAAAGTTTACTTCTCTTTTAATATTTATAAAAGATATATATATAGTATCAGTGGCCCAGTTTGGGTAAAATCTATATGTGGCATATATATATTCTATACAAAATATATTACTAATTTAACTAGGCCTTAAAACTTAATGGTTTAATTATTTTGTTTACATTAAATATCATTTAATTTTCCTTTTACTGAAACAAATACAAAATCTCTAGTTACATATTTATTCTGGTGATGCCACATAGTTTTAGGTTTCTGCAAAATTCATAAATTTATAAATACCTCTTTTAATATTAAAATAATGTTTAAAAATCATAAGACCCAATTAATACTATTAATATTAAAATGTAGTGAATTAACTTAATTAAATTAAATAAACAATTAAGTATATAAACCTAGTCAGCATTAGTTTTTGAATATGTGGCAAGGCCCAAGGATAATGCCAATAAGATAAAATGCCAATAATAATGCCAATAAAACAAATACAAAAACTCCACTCTTAGTAAGGAGTTTCTTAGTTTCCATCCAGTTCTACATATAAATAAATATTTAAATAATTCAGTGACATACCGCTATTTAATTCTTCTGCCATACTTGCAATCAATTCGGAATAACTCAAAGTACTGATTGATGAATACGATCGCAGTCTTCAAGCTGAAAAGAAAACAAAAGGGTGCCGTTTGGGTATCAATAAGAAATTGTTTAGCTTTCTATATATTGCTTGTGTTGATATGTGGAATAAATAAACTGAAACTACTGAGACTGCCCAAACTCAAGCGTCAGCATGCCGGATTAATGTTTAATCAGCCCTTCCTTCGCTGTCCAAAAACCATAATCGCCTTGAAGTCGTCATAGACCTGCCGTCGCCACACACACACACACACACAGTCAACTTAATTTTTTTTTTTTGTTTTTGTAGCCAATAAAGCAAACCACCGACTGCAACACCAAATAAACTCGACTCAACGGCAGTCGGGAAGAACTTGCACATGTTCACATCATCAGCAGGACTAACCGAACAACGAAACCACATAAATCAATGTCTGCAGAAGGGCCTTTCCCAGAAACATGCCACAACACTTTGGCCAATCTGTGTGCCACACAGACACACCAAAAAAAAAAATTGCACTCTGATTTCAGGAACGTTTTCCGCTAAAGAAATCTTATTTCTAATTCAGGAGAATGGTTCTTTGTACTTACTTGTACTTGTACTTGTATTTAGAAGAATGTTAATGTAAATACTTTGACACATGCGTTATTTTCCAGACAACTCGTTTTTTTTTCTAAGAAAACGTGCTCAATAAGTAGATATGTGTGTGTGAGTACAGCCTTGCCTTCTCTAGTAATCGGTTAATCGGATCAGCCAGGGCCCCATAGCAAGATTTTGGTCTAGTGTTGGGAAACGTACGATCGGTAGTGAAAATTTTAGTACGATGAGACTGACGATAGGTTCCGTTGACTAGGCGTATTGGGCAGTAAATCAAACCATTGAAATAGATCTCTACGGAATTGGAGTCTTGGAAAACTCGTGAAAATTTTCCTATCAGTTGCCTCGTGGTAACGGCAGTGATGCCACCTAGTCTTACAATTTTTAGATCTCAAAATTATGGCTTGAATTAAAATGAAATTAAGCAATAAAGTTATTTATTTTCTATTATATAATGTTGATCAAGAAGAAGTTAAGTTTTTAAGGTTTAAATTCTGTTAGGGTTAAATTTTAAAATAGGTGGCAGTATCAAGTTTGTTATCGCTTGTTCGGTAATGCCAATAAGAAGAGTATACAAAATATCTAATTGGAGCCAGAAATAAACAAAGGAACTTGGAGTTGCGTTCTTGAATTTCTTCAGTAGCTTTCTGTTCATCAAATAAATGTTTATTATGTAATTTATATAAAATTTATATCCTTTAATGCAAAATGTACCCAAAAGAATGTTAAGACAGTCACACAGAGTCGCAAACAAAGGCCTTCCTGTAGCTTTTAGGTCCTTTGATGATTTATTTTAAAAGATATCAACTTTAAACTCCCATAGTCTATAAAAACTATAAAAATGTATTTTAAAGTGACTGCAAATAAAGATAAATTAATTTTTTTCTTAAATTTAATAAGTCACTCATTTATAATTCTCCTACCAGGGTAAAATTTATGGTAAATAAACAATAGCTCGATCGCATCAATTGCAGAACTGAGCTTGGATTGATTAGTCAAGAGTCGGATTCAATTCCTTCGGATAACAATAACAACGTTTTCTAACGAAAATAAAGGGTTCCGTTTGGGTAAGAATAATAAGAATTTGTTTGCTTTGAAATATAGATGAAAAAGCTTGCCTTTCGACATGCCGGCATGTCTCCATAGCCTGCCAATATGCTGATTAGCTTAATATTATATTTCATTTCGATTAAATATTGTCTGGCATCAGATTACATTTTTTTTCTCAGTGGTGTCGGCATTCCTCCGAGTACTTAGACAGTTCTCCCTGAGCAATGACTGAAATTGTAAAATATTTGATTTGTGCTTATTTAATTTGGGGAAATATTCGTGCACGTCGACGCACTTGCCAAAGGCAGCTCCGGACTGAAACCACACACACTGCACACCGCACACTAGGAGGGAAAGGGGGCGTTGGTATAGGATCTCCTCCTGTCCCAAAGGGAGAGCACAGGCAACCCGGGGCCAAACCCCATTCTCCACTCTGAAAGCAGAATTCGAGTACTGTCTCAGCCTACACTTAGACGTCATCGTTGACGACGGCTGGGTGGCAAGTGGCACATCACCATCACCATCATCATCATTATCAACATCCATGGCACTGGCCATGTTCATGTTCAATTAGTGAAACGGCATTGCACTTTGTTCATATAAAATGCCTGCGAGTCTAATTAATTACTACACGATTCCGATACCAATGCCAGATGCATTTGAGGCAAACGCAAAACCCGATTGGGTCACAGGCGAATCCGTGGGCTGTCATCTTGTCCAGCCTTGGCACGGCAACATTATTAGGCCATGTCCAGTCATGGTCAGGCATTGTGCACAGGGAAAAATAGGTAGCTACTGGAAGTAAAGATTTAGGGTTGTTCTATATTTATTATTAAATATTTAATAAGCATTTTGAGTTCCCTAAAAACCTTTCTTTTTTATATGAAATCGTGCTGTATAGTGTAAAGAATATTTATATAAAAATCTGATGTTGCCACACATAATTACGCCCTCAAAGGTAGTCGCAATATATTCCTCGAAATTGTTCTCTACCTGTAATTTGTACAGACAATGGAGGCCTTAGCGAATCAAATTTCTATTTTGGTTAGCGGCAGAACATTTGCGATTGCATTTCACAAAATGGCTGCAATACCCAAAGCATCATAATAAGGGGGGGAAATGGAAAAGTCTCTATCAACCTGGCCTGCTCTGCTAAATGTGTACGGAAAACTGTATGAAAAAGTAGAAAATTGCTGCAGCCCATTTGCATATTGAATTACATTCATTGTTGATGTTGTCGTGCGTTAAATCCATGTAGAAGAGCAACCCCTTTCGCCTATCAGCCCCCATGTCCCAGCCTTGGGAACATCCTGTCATATCGTATGTGCCTGAATTTCCGGCTGCTGGCAGGCGGCACTGGCATTGTCCTACCCATCCACGCTGCCTTACTTATTTATTTTTAACATTATTTTCTTCGCGGCCTCTGAGTGACGCTGACAATACTGGCAATTGGCAACTGCCACATGCCACGACCAAATGATATAAAATATTCAGTTATGCCAACAAAGGGGGAACCAAATACTCTGAGCTTCCTAGGGAAGAAGAAAGAAAAAATATGCCAGGCGCTACCTTGATGTATTGTAAAAAATTCCTTGCCCAATTTTCCATTAAAATAAATTGGCTTAAAATGCCAGTACGAAGTGAGCTTATGCCAGAGAGTAGGAAAATTTCACAAAAATGCAAACAGAATAATGCACAATTGGGTATACGTTGCATAGTGTGGAATATAGTATTTTCCAAAATGCTGTAGTAATTGGGGTTTTAGGAAAATATAATGAAAATATAGTATTCCACGAATCAATGGGAAGTTCCGAAATGATTTGGTAATTGGGGGTTTTAGGGGAATATAATGAGAAATCACGCTGTTTATTTGCCATTTAAAATAATAAAAGGAAGATAATATTTCTAGTTAATTTGGTATGAAAAGAGTTCTCATTTATTCCCGCGAATTATATTCTTCGTTTGTGCAGCTTCTCTTTGCATTTAAATAGTTTAAAGAACCATCGTATCCCTCCTTCTCTGGGAATACTTCCTTCACCCAAGTGTTGGCCATTATACAAAACTTGAACTATTTATCGCCTTAGCTAAGAACTATTTTCACACAGTCATTAAGGATCCCGGAACTTTGTGATGAATGAAATCTTTAGAATGCAATGAAATTACATCAAGTTTTTGGAGACCAACTTGTGCCGCCTCGTGTGTGTGCTAATCAAGGCAATTTGCCAATGACAAAAATGTTAAAACAATTAGGATTCAATTTGCAAGTTTTTCAAGCTGCCCATTTCCGTTCGAGTCTTTCAGTCAATGACAACTTTACCCCAGAGAAGCCAAGATGGCCATGTGCACGCCCAGGCCGACGCCCACGCCCATGTCCATGTCCAGGGTCGGGCTAAAACCATTTGTCCAAAAAGCATTACAAGGATTTAATTTAAAAGTTTGCAACACTTGGCTGACTGAAACAGTGGCATGGACAGAGGGACGACGACGACGACGGGCAGAGTTAAGGCAATTAAAGCACATGCAGCAAATGAAAATTTTTAACTTAATATAGAAAACGATTCGGTGAATGAATCTGAGTGAATTGCTCTTGGCCAGGCGCATTCTACTGGATTTTATTTTTTTAAAAGTGAATATAATATGACTATGGTCTCTGTTGGAATGCCAAATGCCTTCAATTCCTCTTTGGCGGCTCTTAAATATAAAATATGATGATTTTTTTTATAGTAAAAACACCACAGAATGAAATTCTATTTAAAAATTACTTCTATTCTAGATTTTTCCTTAATATAACAAATATATTTCCCATTAAAATGAAGTTATTATTTCAAGCCTTTGCATGGTATGCTTAAGTCGGATTATTGGCTATAATATTTTCCTAACAGCAAAAAAAAAGAGTTTTTAAAAATTTGAGTTGCAGGGAACGAGGTGAAAAGTTTTCAGGGCTGAAGAACATTAATTAGAAGCTGCCACGCTCGGCAGACACGCGTCCAGGTGCCTAAAAAAAAAAGTTGCCAACGTGCAACAGCATTTTTCGGGGACGCGGGGAAGCACCCAAAAAAGTTTCTCGGTTTGTGTTGCGTTCGAGTTTGACTTGCAGTTAAAGTTGATTTTTTTATATACACGCCCAAACACACATTCTTACACTGAAAGAAAGTTATAAACTACTGAAATAATCAAAAATTAGCAATAAATAAATATTTTTTAAAATTCTTTAAAGTTAAAGGAATGTATTGGCAATTATTTCCAATTACAACTTTTTATTATCGGCTTAGGTAGGCTTTTATAAATACATTTTTCTTCAGGTGCATTGGCCTTTTTGTTGGCTCTGGGAGTTGCTTTTAATTAAGGCCCTGCGTCAGGCACTTAAACCAGCCTAAGGAGGCGTGGATGTAACCAGGTGGGATGAGTGGAAAGCTGCAGGTGGTTCGGCGGAAAATGCATTTTACCAGCCAGCCAGCCAGCATAATTAGCCAGCTTCTTGTGCTTCCCATCAGGTGCTAACTTTTAAGCGTAACATTTAATTTGGCGCTGAAAGGGAAGCAACATATGCAGGGAGCAGCAAGGGCTGTTGGAAAAATAAGGTATGACTAGGGGCTGGCGGTGGGGGGTCAGTTATAAATAACGTAATCTTCACGCACGTAATTCAAATGTGGCGGATGGGGCGTGTCTCGGTTGCGTCTCATTTAGCGCACGTAACCAAATAATGACCGAAATGATGCTTCTCGCTGATGGCCAACGCGGCGTATACATAACGCAGCGAACGGTCAGGGCAGGAGGTGAGCAAGGGAATGAAAAAGAAAAAAAAACGTAAACTGCGTGCGTATTGTAAATAAAATAAAATGTAACGTAACGAAGCGAAATGTTTTATCAACGTGCCGGCGCGCACTAAACAGAAGCTGCACTGGGGGAAAAGGAGGGATGTTTATTTTTTAATTTGAAAAAAATATATACAGTTTTTTTGGAAATTTTTTTCGGACTAATTTCAAGAAATGTATGTGGCAAACAGAAATCTCTTCTAATTCATATTTACAAATATTTTTAATACTTTTTTTAATTGGTTCTTGTTTATACACATTTTTAATGATTTATTAAATTAGTTTTCTTATAAATAAATATTTTGTTAGTTTATGTATTCAACTAAAAACTGAAATATTTTCTTAGCTCACTGAAGAAACACAAATCAAAATATTGTATAAATTAAATATAAAGTATTTAAAGCTATATTTTAAAAGTGTTTAAATTTATTAATTCATAAAATTAAATATTTGCAATTCTAGATGTCAAGTTCCTTAATTTATTCTTAATTAATTTATTGCATTTAGATATTTAATGTAATTTATTAGCAAGTATTAATACATTTTTTGTACATCTTCCTACAGTTAAAAAGGATTAACATTTGTTATTAAATTAAACCATTTAGAAGAAAGGATCTTAAAGCTTATATTAAATTTCTTTCCTCTATAAACGTTACCTTCAAATTTTTCTATAATTTTTCTTACCTTCCCCTTGCCGATATGAATTTCTCCCAGTGCAGCTGCTCCCGCTACGCTATTTCAACCACTGACAGATGGTCCGCTGACCAAAGCGGCGTCTGTGGTCCACTCTAGCCGCTGCCAGTCCCCCGTCCCCCCAGCCATCCCAGGCTCGTGAATCGACGGTGTTTTGGTAGTATTCTCCGCCCGCCCCCGCTGATTATCGCTTCTCGTTCATGTGATATCTGTTGTTGTAATTGTTTTGCTTTTGTCGTAAATGGGAAAGGAGACGCTCTCCGAGCAGGAAGATAGATTGCAATTGCTACGGACCATTACCAGGATGAAATGAGGAAGGGAGCCCGGCGGCGGACACAAATTTCTTGTCATTAAATTAAAAATAAACGACAATATTTTATGCGCCTATAAATATGCAGCATCAGCAACAACAGCAGCAAGCGGAAAGTGAGCAGCTGTTGTTATTTATTTATGCGATTCCTTGTTGTAGTTACACGTTTTAATGTCTTCCTTATGCAGGACTTTTGCTCAGTGTCCATTTTAGAGAACACAGGTGTGTTTATATATCCGGAGAGAAAAAGGCGACTGAAGGCTGGCTGGATGTGGATGTAGAAAGGATGAGTGCCTTAAGCCCCGTCTTCTCTCCTCCTAGAAGAATTTATATCTGTTTGGTCTGGCTGGAATTTTGCCTGCCTGCCTGCCTGCCGGTTGGTCGTAAATTATGTTTAGCAATTGGCAGCAGGAAAAGGCTTGGGAAATTGACATTTTGCAATTGGATCAAGCTGCAACTATTGCAGCCGGATGAATTATTGATGGTCTTGTAAATCAACAATAAATTGGAATATAAGTTAAGGCTGGATTTCTATATTTATAATTGAGATTTCAAATATTTTTCATGGTTTTACTTCTTGTTATTTTTTTATTTAAATAAATCCGAAGCATTGTTTTTATTTCTCAATTGAATTGTTTATTAATTGCTTAGGCATTGTTACAAATCAGCGTAGTTTTTCTTGGAATGAATGTACTTATTAATTTATTAAAGGAAATTTAGAAATATATTTTTAGATTAGTTTTTGTTACCTTTAAAACCCGGCCCGTGTTCATATTTAAAACTAAAGAGGGTATAAAACACTGTAATCATTCCCTAAAATTCAATATTCTTTACTGTTCAAAACACTGCCAGGACACCTTCGACTTTTGCTCTGCATACTAATATTAATTTTTTTTGTTACAAAATGATTTTACATCGGAAATTCCTAAGCCCTTTTCAGTCTACCTTTGATTTTTCGATGATTTAATTCAGCTTGTCTGGCTAAATACCTCATTCTCATATTCTAAGCTGTAGATACTTCCCCTTTGCAAGCTGTAGATACTTGCCCTTTGCCAGCTGTAGATACTTTTCTCTTGCAAGATTGCACAAGCAAATTATGAATGAATATTAAAGTCTGAATGGAATTTTTTAGGTTTTTAAACACCATAAATTGTATGAAGGAGAGACTAAAATGCATCTTTGATTAAATGAAAGAAATAAAAACATGTTTTCTGTAAGATCTCATAAATAAAATGATCAATTTTATAGTATAAAATAGTATATATGTTTTAATTATGAGAACCCTAATGAAGAAAACTTTATACAAACAATTGTATACCACAGATTCAAGATTTTAATTTATTAGAAGTTTTACAAATAAAGAAAGGTATTTACGCTTTAAAAAAATAAAGTAAATATGTATTTATTATAGTAAATAAGTAAATATTTGTGTATTAGTTGTATTGTTTAATATTATTATATTTATTCTATCTCTCTAATTATTCGTTTCACTCTTTTTCCTTTATAATTATATTCTAAAACCCCTTTCCTTTGTTATAAATATTTTCACTAAAACACACATTATCTTTTTATGGTTGAGATTGTATTTATAGTACAAAAATATATCGCAATAATTTGTTCTTAGCAGTCTCCTTCCATTTAACCAATAGAAAACGAATGAGTACATCTACTACTCAAGGATTTTTACAATTCAATCTTAAAGCTACGCCATTGCCATCCGCATTCTCCGTCCCGATCTCCAGTTTATTGTGCTGGAAGAGCTTCTCCTCCGCCTTCAGTTTTCGCCTCGCCTCCTTGGACTCATTCCAGGGCTGTGTTACCGCCGTGCCCCAAATCAGAAAGATCACATTGCCGGAAAACAGAACGCCGGCAACGAGTATGAAGACCACCTGCCACTGGCTACGCTGCGTAGAGTCCGTGACCAAGACGCCGACCACCAGTGGCGTTAGCAGGGCCACCAGATTGGTGAAGCTGGTAAGGATGCCGGCCAGAATACCAGCATGATTCGGTGACAGATCAATGGTGTTCAGTTCGCTGCCAATGGTGGCCGCACTGCTCACACCCACACTCAGGGTGACGAGGACCAGGACCAGCGTCTTCTGACCCTCGCCCACAAAGGCCAGAGCCAGCAGTATGGAGGCCGGCGCCCACAAGGCCACGCTCGTGTAGGTCTTCCTTAGCGCCGTCAAACTAAGCCAGTTCTTCTGGAGCAGCACATCCGCAATGATTAAGTACACATAGCACATGAACCACATGAGCAGGAACGGCAGAGCACAGTAAACCGCATTGCTCTTCATGTCCAGATGCAGGACACCGCTCAAGTACGTTGGCAGCTCAGCCTGCATGGTGGCCAGGCCCCAGGTATCCGCACACCTGGCACAAAGCAGGGCAAACACCGGCACCGAGGTGAAGATACCCTTCCAGGGTATCTCCATTTTCTTTGGCGGATCCTTGCGCTCCTCCCGCTGCAGATCTCCAACGATATAGGCCTTCTCCGCCTCGCTAATGCACCGGGCTTCGTTGGCCTTATTGGCACCCAGTAGCAACCAGAGCAGGCACCAAACTAGGCCCAATCCTGCCGCAGAGTAACTGATCCCAGGCCATCCCAGCGAAGATCCCGCTATCATGCCCGTTCCGAACATGGCCAGAACATTGCCGCAATCAAAGCCCGTATAGGCAAAGGCACCGAGTCGCGTCCGCTCCGATGTGGGACACCAGTTGGCCAGATGCTGGTGGATGCACGGCCAGGTGACCTGGCACAGGCCCTGCATCAGTCGGATGCCACAATAGGCCTTCCAGCCAGCGGCATAAACGCCATGCGGCGTCAAAGCACTCAGCAGAGATGATCCCAGAGTTCCCCAAAAGAGTACAGCCTTGGAGCCAAACCTTTTGCACAGATAGCCGGCGGGGAACTGGGCCAGAGCGGAGCCCCAGTAGTAGCTCGACAGGATGTACGACTTCTCCACCTCCGTCCAATTGTAATGCTATAAAATCATAGAAGAGGGAAGAGACCAGTGAGTCAGGGTGCCGGAAGCTGACTTTTCGCTTACCCACGGGCGTGTCGCCATCGTCACTCGATGTCGATGTCGATGTCGTCGTTGTTGTTGAGGATGTGCCATTGGTCATGGCCACCACTGCCACGCCCACGTTTAGCTGCAGTATTGTGTTGGCCGCCAGTCCGATGAAGAGCAGGGCCGCCTGCAGGTGCCGCATTCCCAAGCGACTGGAAGCCTTTCCTGGTACCTCCTCCACGTCAGCCATTTTTTCTTGATTTAATTTCTATTTGTCTCTTTTGAGCATTGACAGCCTCCGGAGAAGCTGGAAAAGATAAATGGCAGTTCGGTTTTTATTGCTAGTTAATTTATTGCCTATTTTTTAGAGAAGAAATTAATTTAAAGTATATACAAAAATATCTTTAAATATTCCCTGAAAGAAAATGCCACTTAAAATGCTTAGTGAATTTTCTTAAGTGGTTTTTATTCGCTGAAACTATAGAAATTCTTTAAACTCGTATTACTACCAATAACACTTCCAGCTAAACACTTGTCAAGAGTGTACAACAAGATCGTTTAACTGCTTACTCAACAGTTTAGTTATTTAAGCCCAATTTTGCAGAATATCTTTAATATTACATGGCCAAAGAATTTGCTTACAAACACCTTTCTCAGGGTTAGTTATTTTTATTTTCTGAACACTGAATACCATTTAAATTTAACAAACCTAAGCATTTTATATTAATCACAATCAAGTATCAAAAGAACCTAGATTAAACTTAAGAAACTTAAAGTTAAAACCCAAAGGAAGTTATTGTCGTTAAACTTGCGTTGATATTTCCTGAACTACTGATGATAAGCTCTTACTTAAAATAACTATATAAACAAGCCTTGTTTTTGTAACTAATTAAATATTAAATAAAGACAGTAAATCATATCATTTAACTTTCAAATTAAATGTTATGCTTTCCAATAAAATCCATTAAAATATTTAAGTGTGAATTGTTTTGGAAAATAACCAAATTAACCCTTTTTCGACCAATCGCTTTATATGATTTTCCAAGCAAATGACTATTTAAATGATTTTTCCCCCCATTCGAACACACATCTAATCAGATTGATGTGAGAAGAAGGGCAGCCAACCGAACTTGCATGCTTTTCGCTTTTTGAATCTGGCCAAGCTTCGTTTTTGACCAAATGCAATTGCAGAAATTTTGTTGCACTCTGTCTGGGCAAAAACACACACAATCACAACATACATACACCCTGAAAACCCTTCCTTCAACCATTCCCCCGGATATTGGTTCCCTGAAAATTCTCTTGTTTGTTATTTGAGATATTTTTCGGGTTTTGTTATTTTTTGCGATTTTTGTGCTGTATTTGAGCTCTGTTCCTCTTGTTTTGCCAATCTGCCAGAGCTCGGCTCGAGAGTCGTTCCGTGCCCCGCTCTCACAATCAGTTAGTGTGCAAATTTCCTCGATAATACCCCGTGTACGCAACGGGGAGAAAAATATAGAAACAAAAACGAAACGAGAACGTTAAAAAATAAAAGAGCTAAAACTGAATTTAAATCTCAGCATTTACAATTGTATCAGCGCAGCTAACAAGATACTTTTTCAGTGCCACCCAGATACACTCCCACACACACTTTTTATTTTCAATTGTTCTAATAGTTGGCAACGTGTGGACGACTGCCAATCGTCGAAAGTTGGGCTGTCGGTGTTCGGTGGGTGGTGTGCATTGGGTGGTTGGGTGGCGGCACCACCACCACGCCTGCTGTCCACCTTTGATGCCGCTCAAAATAAAAACAATGACATAGATGAGATATTCAGGGAAGTGTATCGAAGACGAGATATGCTCTACTAGTTGAAAGGAATGCATATTAGCGGTTGGGGGTTTCTTAATAACTTTAAAATAATTTTTTTGGGGATGCACTTTTGTGCATATAAATTAAATCAATATTGTACACTAAAAAGTTCTGGTTAAAACAATATTTTGAAAGCATGTGCATGCGTTGGGTGTTTACATTTGTATTAAGAGAGTTTCTAATAATTCCCAAGTGTTAATTCGGGTCATGCTTTGCAGAGAAAATATCTTAACTTATAATGCCGATTATATTTAAAACGGAGACATATGTATTTGAGAATTTGGGAAGAACAGAGATTTAATGATATAATATAACAATCCCTGTAGGATTAATGTTGTTAGGAAATATAATTCCCAACACATTTTTGGGGTAAAACCCTTAAAGTATAAACATATACTAATAAAAACTGTTCTATTACTTAAATTACTTTACATGGAAGAAATATACAGAAAATATATAGAACACTCTACGTAGGCTTCTGATTTACTTTATACAATTTCACTATAATTCCCAAGTAAGCATTTCTTAAACAAAAATATTTATATCTTTTCGCTATTTTTTCATCAATTAAAACCCTCCAAGAACTAACATGTTTATTTTATTTTATATTTTATGACACTCAATCATAATTTATGATAATTTTTTTATAATTATCAATTATTCTATATTATATTAGCGCTTTTTTTCTTTATTATTTTCAGTACAAACTACCCCCATTCATTATCGATTCAGTGATTGATATAATCACCTTAGATAGCAAACGAAGGTATACACAAACTCACATAAAACTAAGCTCATTTTGTATACACTGTGGTGATATTTTGGAAAGGAAGACAATGGGAACTATATATATATTTAGGGGAATTTTATAAATATATATTGATGCTATTTATATGTATTTAAAACTAGAGACCAGGGATGGCAAAGGCCGCGTGGCAAATACATATAGAAAAATTATCTTGACCCGCTTACCACTTCAGATATGTCTGTCTGTCAGTCTTTTTGGCTTATACAAACACACGCAGACAAGTTTATTATCAATGCCCGGTGTGTGCGGTGATAAAAAAGAATGTTTAAAAATACCAATTTTTGATTCCAACGGAGACCAGACAAGACAATATACGAAACATATTTTGCATTTAATTTTGACACATGTCGTGGCCCGAAGAGAACAGTCTTTACTTTCATTAAATAGGCATATTGTTTTATGTTTTGAAAGGGTAAGAGTTCAGTGAACTTAATATCTGGAATTATGATTTTGTGATGATGAAATCTCCACTTTATTTAGGAAATATTTTTCATAGAAATCTTCTTGAGCTTCACTTTTAAATTAAGATTATCTTGCAAGAATTATTTGCTACAGAAATCGTTTATTCAAGTTCAGTGAACTTGTTATTATAATTATGATTTCTGTGATGATGAAATCTCGACTTTAGTTAAGAAATATTTTTCATACAAATCTTCTTGAACTTCACTTCTAAATTAAGAATTTTATTACGATGTAATCTTGGAAGAAATATTGCTACAGAAATCTTTTATTTGCTCAATCAGCAAATGTATTTTTTTTCTTCCCTTTGGTAATTGAAGCTTTAATTGTTTATGTGCCAACATAAACAAGAAAGCGACATTCCCGCCAGACGCAGTGAGTATCGGGTGATGAGAAAAATTAAATAAAAAAAATCGATTCAATGCGTTTAGTTTAGTGTCCTTGTCTGTGTATTTAGATTTCTCTGTGTGTATGGGTGTAGGTGTGTGTTCTTTTTGGGGACCAATTCTGCAAATATTTGCACACTCGAAATTGTTTAGTTTTGCATTTTTGTGGCACATTTTCCAAATTACTTCAGGCCTGGCACGGCCATTTTGCTGGGATCGTTTCATTTGAATTTATATTTTTTATTTCAATTTCAATTTCATTTGAATTTTATTTAATTTAAAAACACCAAAATCACATT
Source organism: Drosophila kanapiae (assembly GCA_008042475.1). NCBI lineage: Eukaryota > Metazoa > Arthropoda > Insecta > Diptera > Drosophilidae > Drosophila > Drosophila kanapiae. The sequence goes on along the minus strand of VNJM01001488.1, from coordinate 138,596 downwards.
CAAATGCAAGGAATTTACTGCAAATATCTTCGGAAGTATGCAAATATTTTTGTGCAACATTGTTGCCATTGCAATATATGCAAATTCTGCATTTATTCACTGGTTAACCGAACCTTTAGTTGCTGTTGCTGTTGTGTACTATTAATATCCGATTTTAATTCGGTTTTTGTTTTGATTTTGTTGTTCGACCCGTTTTTCCGATTCCGAGTTTGCCGCGTGCTTGTTAGTTAGCGCTTCTTTTACCGATCTTTCTATTTCGAAACTATTCCAATATTTGTTCTCTATTTGCTGTGCGCGATCGCCTTGCTCCCGCTGCCGACCGCCGATTGGCGCTCTCAATTCCACTTTATTTTATTTTATTCGAAATGCGAGGCGACGCGTCGCGACGTCGGATAGCTTGTAATTATTTTCTGTTCTCTGTTCTCTGTACAGCGGGGAGAATCGGGAAATTTAAGTCGCCGCCAGCCAGTGCACTATGGGGAAAGTGTGCAAGTTTTCCCAATAAATTAATAACTTAGTTAAACGAGGTAAGGGAAAAGTAACGTTTGAGTTTCTAATCGTCACTTTTATGTTACTCTGTTAATAGATGTCTTTGGTTGATCAACTGCTGTTAAAATAACAGCTGTTAAATATCTTAGGACAGGACTGTTGCTTTAACATTTTCCCCATGTAAGACAAAAGTGAGATCTAATTTTGATCTGTGAACATACAAAATACCCCATAGTGCCGTGCCGGCAGCGTGAGAGAGCGAAAAATTGCCGTTCGTCTCGTCACGCGTGAGTCAGCACGTGGTATCAGCAAGAAAGTGACGTCAGCGGAGTCAGTGGGACTTCGGAGCATACAATAAAGGTTGGAAAATTAACAGTAAATATGGGATGAAGTTCAAAAGCATTTTATATTTAATTATTAAAATATCAAGAAGCAAATAAGTTTATTGACTGAAAGAATCTGTGATATTACTTAAATAATTAAGTTAAAATGTAAACAAATAAGGCCTATAACATTTACCGCGACTGTAAAAAACTTCTTATCTACATGGGAAATGTTTGCTTTTTGATTGGTACATTTTTGCTTTGATTTCTGAATAAACTATTTTGATTAAACTGCTTTGCATAAAGTTTAATTACTTGATTTACTTGCTTATAATTAATTGAATTTATTTGTTCATCCAATTACGTTTATTTAAACAATTTTCCTTGCTTTACATTAGTTCAAAATTATTTTCCACTTTTAACGTATTTAATAACCTGATACAAGCTCACTGCTAAGAAACTACAAGCCCTCGATCGACACCAGAGGTCGCCAGCTGTTAGCTGCTCTGTTGACTACAGCTGATTGAACAGTATTTTTGGTATATTTACTTTTACACGACTAGTATATTCGCTTGGCGTTATTGTCGTGAGGAAAGCTTTTTTCCCCACCCGCATAGCTGGCAACACTGATCGGCGGTCTTGATCGGTTGTGTTTTTGTTGTTGCTGCAAACAGAACAAACAGAAAGCGTGCAGCGCGAGTGATTTAAATTAATTAATACTTAATTCGCCGACAGCCGTTAATGCGCAAGTGGCGCCTAGAAAAGTCGCAGAAAATAGCGAAAAATCCGTGAGTTGTTCAACCAAAGTCAAACAACAACAACAACGAAAAGAAAATCCCATAATTGGAAGAGTTGAAAGTGCGCGAGAACAAAGCGGAGCGGATAAAAAAAAAGAGCGCGCAGTTGACGAATTTGTGCGAATAATAATAATAATACAAAAGTGGAAGCCTACACGCAAACGTACAAAAAGAACGTGTTCAATTATTGCCGAAATAATGAATTGATTTTAATGTCATTTTCAAAGATTCTTCTTTAACAAGTACGCCTTTCTTCTGTCGGCATTCGGTTATTACTCAATCCCTTATGTGTATTCGTTTCGGCCTCGTTCCGTTATATATTTTAATTCTTCCCGTGTCCTTTCTTGTACTCCTTTCTCGTGGGCAACGCCGCGTCTCGCCTCTTATTTTAATTCTTGTGTTTTAATCTTTGGATTGGCGACGAGGATCAATTGTCCACGGTAAATAAATTGATCGGAAGTTCGGAACGAGTACGTTGCCGGTACGTCTAGTGTGCAGTGCAGTGTCCCGCCGTTTCCAGCGAATAAGAAGAAAAGGAAATCAAAACAAAACCACGCGAGGTGTGCGCACGCTGGAGTTCTTTGGAAGATCGCTAGTGCAGATTTTCCAATATTCCAGTGGAAATAGAAATACAGTGTTTGCTCGCAAAAGTGAAGAAGTTTCGAATTGGCAGAAATAATAATAATTATGAAAAATTAAACCAATTGAACTAATTGTTACTAATTCAAAATTGTCAAATACACCGATTTTAATATAATATAAAAATATTCGGTTTTTAAAGCAGATTCGTAACTATATTACAATATTAATCAGTTATTTGAATTTTAAAACTTTAAAACTTCCCTTTTACGAGTAATTTTATTTTTCTTGAGTTTTAAGAGTTTCTTAAAATCCATCCTTGTCCAATTGCAGTGTTTATATTTCATTTGGGCTATATTATATATCCCATTTCCACGTGCAACGTCTTCATCTATATAAGAACGTTCAAAATCATCAAAAGTGTCCTATTCAAATATAAAAAAAGGAATTCTACAAGTGTGATTCGTAGCAAAAATTTAATATCGGTGTCATAACATCAAAAACCATATCGACATCAAGAGAGCAAGTTAGTTGCAGGCTGCTCAACATTTTGTAAGTTTAACGTTTTAATTTGTTTACCCCATTTTATAGTATTTATCCTCGCCTGCATTTTATTGTATTATTTATCTTTATTTTTACCGATCTCTCTCTCTCTGTTTATTAATACATTTTTATCATTACCGCTTTGTACCTTGGCCTGCCTGATTCCGATATTCCGGATGCCCAGCTCTCCTTACCTTTTTTTATATTCAATTTTTACCTGCTGCCCACGCACTCTATATAACCCCTCTCTGTCACTCCTTTACTTTCGCTGTCTCTGTCATGCACTCATTGTCCGTGATTGCGTTTTTGTCTTTCTTTCACTTTTTTTTCTACCTCATTTTTTGGTATGCCCTGTAATGGGTTGGGTATTTGAGTTTGTCCTTGGGGTTGGGTTTATTGTGACTTTATTTAGAAGTGTGATTAGACTTTGAGCCACTGAATTGAATTTAATGAAAGATTACAGTTTATAAAATTAGTATCAAAATGATTATTAAATTTAAAAAAAATAAATTTATAAACAAAAAAACATATAGGAGGTGAATTTAGCTAAAAATATATAATAAAACTGTTAGTTTTATTAATAAATAAACCTATTTTATGACGTACTGTATTTTATGAGTTGCGCCTATGAACCCGGATTGAAAACGCCAGCAATAAACTATAATTTGCCCCTTTACCATTTTCTCAAATAATTGCCTATTTGTAAAACAAATGCCACCATTACGAATATCAATTAAAAGTGCAAAAGTTGACCTTGATTCGGGGGTATCCTAAAGGTCTTGAGTGATGTTTTAATTTCAAGGGTCTTGTACTCTGATTACGAATTGTTTATTTGGTTTCTTTTGTTGCTATTGTTGGTGTCTTATTGTGCAATTCCACCACCACCAGCAACCAAGCAACGATCCCATCCGATTCCCCTTTAGTTCTCTCTCCCTTGGCCCTTTTCTTTTGCGCCGTGCTTCGTTTTCGATTTTATTTGTCCACCTTTCGATTATCCCTCTCGCTCTCTCTCTCTCTCTCCTAGCTCTCTTTTGCATAATTTCGCTGACTCATTTTTGGCATGCTCAATGTAATTTTCATAATTTTCGGTTACTGCGATCCCCGTTGTCCCCTGCCCCCTTGGGTTTGCTTTGCTTTGCCTCGCTGTGGTTTTTGTGGTTTTGACCGCCATACACCTGACTTTGACTGCCGTGTGTATAGGTTTTTCATTTCGTTGACATTTTTGAGCTGACATATTCGCCTGTGGCTGCCGTTCTTCGCTGGCTTTTATGGTCACAGGAGGGGGAGCACTGATGCTATTTATTCTGTTTAGTTTCAGTCGCGGATGCTAATGAATACTGGTGCTACATTTCGGGAAAACATTAAAAGATTTATGAATGAGTGTGTTTGTGAGCTTTAGCTCTTTAAGATGTATTTTTCCGTCAGCTTATTTTCAATGCCCTGGAGATTCAGATTAGTTTTGTTCTGGGAAATATAGAAATAAATATGAAATTTACTTAAAACATTTGTTGGAATTTCTCTTTCCATTTATTTCCTATATTTTATTACAATTTAAGTTCTAAAGATAAAATTTATACTCTCAAAACGGCTCTATTTTAAGATGACACGTTTTTCAAGATCTAAACAGAACAGAATTATAAATTAAATTACTTTAATTTATTTATAAAACTGTATTTATAGTTTCTAATATTTTATTACAATTTAAACTCTGATTTAAACTCTATTTTTATATAGAGCGTTATTTGGAATTTAAGCAGAACATAGTCATAATCAATAATGAGTTTGATTTATTTATAAAACTGATGTAAGCTTTCTTTATTTATTTATATTTTTACTGAAAGCCAATGGGAAGTGACTAAAGCTAAAGGCTCATACTTATTTTTATTTAGACCTTCCCCTTAAAGGCCCGCCTACGCACTTGAGCTTGAATTGCATTCGTAGCGAGTCATGTTCGTGTTTTTAAAGAATAAAAAAGTTTACGCGAATAAAAAAAAACGCATGAAATAACACACAGTATCCAGTATCCAGTGTCGTACAACTAGCGCCGTTATTTTAGACACAAACGAGTCATTTTAAGAGGGCATAGAATAGGGGGCTTACTCCCCAAGCGGGGTTACGCAGGGGCGACGCGACGCCGAGTCAAGCGTAATTTGCAAACAAAAAGCCATTAAAATATCAAATTAGCGTCTGGCTTTGGATGTGCGAGTACGGGATTTAGTGGAAGTCTCCAATTGTTGTAGTCGTCGCCGTCGCCGTCGCCAGCAGTGTTTGTGGGCCCCACATCCACAACCACCCAACCCTGTCCATTTGTTTTGTGCAAAATCGAAAGTAAATGAAATGTGGCACCCGCATGTGCTGCATTCAGTCATCAATTTGTTGATTAACAGTTGTCAGTCCTGTACACACCGCCCACTTACCCAGCTACCCTGCGACCAGCCTTTGCCACCCCCTACATTATCTCCTCTTTTTATACTTTGATAAAAGTCGCGTGTGCTGCGTACACCAAGAGAAAATAAAGGCACTTAAATGTATTGAATGTATATGGTTAAAAGTTTTCTTCTTAAAGTTTATAATGTTTAAAAGCTGGCGTTTAACTATCTTGTAGTTTACATTTTTTCAAAGTATTATAAGGGATCAGAGAGTTATATTTGGCAGGGTATTTTTTATTACATTACATGATAATATATTTAATGATTAATGATTAAAAGTATTCGTTTTAAAGTTGCAAAGTATTCTAAAAGCTTTGAGAGTGATATTTTAAAGGCTATCTTTCAGTATTTGATTATATATTTTTTGAATGTAGTTTTCATGAATAAAATGTATCAGTTCTACTCAAAGCCCCATAAACTAGTATCATGCCACTTATGGCAAAATTCTATATTATTAAATATCTAGTTTGTAATACTAATAAAATAGAACGAACAATGTTCTACAAAAGTTACCCTCTCATAGTTTGTATTATTCAAATATCTTCAAATCAAGAAATTCCAACTATATATATTCCCTTATTTTCTCTGTATATAGTGCATAGTTATCTGGGGGTTTCCGTTAGTTTTCTCTCTTATCAGGCTATTAGGTGAAATTGTTTCTGTTCCCCAGCAAAGTCTCGTTAGCTATTTCTAGATAACCGAATTTACACGCCGCATTAAACTCCATTTGTTTCACTGCCAAGGCTGAATGCGTGCGGTAATAAAATATAATTAAAATAAAAGCATAACAGAAAAGAACGAGACAGAACCGAACCGAACGGAACAGAAAGCAAAGCTGAAACACGTTTTACCTGTACTGCAATCGAAACTGAGTCACTGGGTTGAAAGAACTTCGCTTGGGGATGAAGCCAGTACAAAATGTTTTCCTTTTTTTTTTTTTCAAATCGAGAAATACAGAGAAAGACGACAAAAAGCAAACTAAACGGGGCGACAATCAAATCATCAAGAGCAAATTTATGACGGTCTGAGGCATACAGGCCCCTTGCGCAAACTGCGTCGAGAATAAAGCCGCGATCAATGGATCGTATCTTTCTCAGAGACCGGGATCTCCAGAGACAGAGACAAATCTCCCTGCTCCATATTTGGATGAGCTTATCTCGTTGTCTCTTTCGCACAAAAGCGAAAAAGTTCTGGGGCTGGGGCCACGCTTGCGCATTTTGTTCATTTTCGGTTCGGTTCGGGGTTCGGTCTTCCTTCTCTGCGGTCTGAGCGATGATCGTTCCCTTCCCCTACTCGTAGTTACTCGCATTTATAAGTATGTATGTGTACGTACGTATACCCAAACGCGTTTCATAAATTATCAAGTTGAATGCCCAGTTTCGAAATTTCAACGGGCCTGACCTTGAGCACAAATTTTCGGGGCTTCGTGGCTTCGTGGCTTCGGGCTTCGCTCTCGTGTTTTTAAGTGTGGCGCGATTGTATCTGCATATGGCATTTTATACCCGGCATTCGCTGAAGAGGGTATGCTCGATGGTTCCAAAATGTTTGGCTGACTTGGGAACTAAAACCAGATTCTCGACTTATCTAAGCTTGAAAAAAGTTGGAAACAATAAAACAATAACATATTGAATAGTGCTTAAAAAGTATTCATTTAATGGCACATTTTAATAGGTGTTCATTGACTCTAGAACTTAATGAATGAAAAGGTTTCATTCTAGTATTTCTGCTAGTTAGTTAAAATCGTAATTAAATATTGTTCGGGTCAAGAACCACGGCGCTAGGGCGTAGAAAAACTAAATAATGCCGCTCCCACATTTTGTGCCCAACCGTGCTTTAAAAAAAGCATTCAATATTTCTTATTTGTAGAAAAAGATACAAATAATAATTAAGGGTACCCAAAAGTCGAAAGATTAAGGCTCCTCAGAACTTTTGTTTGTACATAAGTTTGTTACATATATTTGTTCGATGTTTGATTGCTTCCGAGCCAAGTTTTGGTTCTCTGGTAGGTAGTTTCTCCGTTTGCGTTCTTCTCCACTCTGTGCTTTCAAGCGTTGCGATTCAGTCTGTTTCTCACAGCTAATGGTTGCTGATGAGAGGAAACAGAAATCGAGGAGGCCAAATCTTAGGGACAAGTGCGCAAAGCCTTTTCGCTTTGGTTAATTAACGTAGCCATACAAATTAACTAACGCACATGCGTAACCCGTACAACACACACAAGCACACACTCGTGGTGATTGTCGGCTACGAAATGATTAATGATACTCATTTTTTTCCTCGACTTTACTCTTTGAACTTGGCTCTCGAACAATACGAGCCGGAAAAAAAGTGCGTGTGTCTGGTAACTGAAACCGGTTTGTGCCCTCAAATTTGGCACTCTAAAGAAATAGAAGAAAAAAAAAATCAAGCTTACACCAGTGGGAAGGTCGAGTTGATTAGGATTGATGGACTGTGCCTTAACCATCTAAGGCACTGAAATCTTCAATATATATATCCATATATGTATATATATCTGCACAAACAAATATTAGATTTAATTATGTCTGGCGTGGAATTTTCATTGATTTTCCAGACGCGAAACTCGTAAAACATGAAAGGCCAATCAGCGCACACGCTCAGAAATAAGATGAAATAAGAAAATCTGTTTCGGAAAAATACCCAACCGTCGGGCCATCGTCATCATTATCGAGTTGTTTAGTGGTTTGAGGGGGAAAGGTGGCAATATTTATTGATATTCGGGCATGATCGATCTTATTCCGTTTGGCTTAGTTCTCGACCTCATCTCCTTGTCGGGATGTTGAGTGTAAAATGCGTCAATTTGTTAAGGTGTTGATGTGTGATGCAAATGAACACGGCCTATGAGTATATGGCTATGATGATGATTTTGCCTGTCATATTATGGGGCATTATGCGGCCTGGTTGTGTGTGTGCCTGGGGTGGTGGGAGGTGGTGTGGGGGTGCATGCATCAATTGGGGTAGATGTGCCGCATAATAGACCGCTCAAATGGCCCACAAACGGACGGACATAACACATCAATCGAGTGAGGTGGCGATGGCCGTGTGTTGTCACTCACTCTATCTTCCACACGGGGGGGATAGGGAAATCCCCTCTACAATTCTCTGCACTTTACTGTTGATAATTGTACACTGAAAATATGGAATAGATTTGGATACAATATTTTGGAACACTGATTTAATCAGTCAATCTTATCGATTGTTTCTTGGTTACTCGAAGAATGCTTTTCCCAGAATATGGTCCCTCTAGTGATCATTATTCACAGAGCTTGGCCACTCTAGTATAGATAATTATAGAACTTGGTCACTCTAATAACTTGAAAGCTGTTAAAAGCTTGAAAACTGTAGAAATATCTTTGAGTTTTCATAATCAAAATGAACAAAATTTAATACAAATATTACATATTCACAATTAGTTAAAAATTTTAAATCAATGAAGTAAATAAAATTAAGGAAGTCTGATTTAATCAGCAAATCTTGCCGTTTGTTTCATGTTTAATCAAAGAATGCTTTTCCAGAGAACTTGGTCCCTCTATGGATCAATAATAATTTTAAAAGAACTCTTATTACAGTTGCATTGTAGAAATATTTTAAAAGAAAATAAGTTATAATAAAAATGTAGTTGTTAGTATCTGAAAATATTACTTAAAACCACAATTAGTTGAAAATATTAAAGTCAGTATATTAAATTAACTACAATCTATTCATTAATTTTAACAAGTGAAATAAAATTTATAATTATCTTACAGTTCTTCAATCTTATCACTTATCAGGTATCTTTGATCAAGCTATAAATTTAGAATCAACCTTTAAACGGCAGCTGATACATTTCTTTTTCCGTGCATCCGTTTATTTTTTTTATCAGGCTGCACGTATGTGTCAAACATAAGCTTGACAACTTAAATACCACACACGTTACCAATATATGGTGAAGATTGTGTGTGATTGTCTGCGAGTGTTTGCCGTTTGATTGATAAGAAAGTGAGACGACAGCTGTTCGTCGGCTGGAATTTGTTCAGCTTCTTCGGTTGCCGGGCTAAAAAATTGGGGTAGCAAGGAAGGGTTCTAAAGGGGTGATTGGAAGTGTTGCTTGTGTGTAATTAGGGGTGCAATCTGCCCCAGACTCAAATGTCAAGGGTTCGTTCGGTTAAGGGGAAGTGTCAAGACATCTTAAGGAGTGCCCAAGGACACTTATAAATAATGTACAACATTTGTTACCACATAAGCTATAATATCTACATCCAATAGTAATAAACTAAATCGAACATTTGATCAATTTTCTCCACATAAACACATCATAAGTTAACCGCCAAATAAAGCTATCAAGCAAACAAATCAGACTGTAGATAAACAAATAATCACTCAAATAAATGAACACGCCGCCGCCACACATCCTTCCTATACTTGGATGTATATTCAAATTCTATATCCCTATGTACATACATACAAAAAATATATATTTTATGCGCTTGCTGTTGTTGTGATGTTCCACATTTTTTTATAGTTTGTTTTGTTTATTATTTTATTTATTTATTATCGTCTCATCTCACTATATACATATGTATACTATATTCTGCCTGTCCCTAAAAGCTGTTTTATCGTCCTCTCTTTTTATTGCCATCTCTCTCTTTCTGTCTCTCTCTTCTGCACACTATCTCTGTCTATCTCTCTCTCAATCCCTGTCTCTTGTTTTGGTAGCCTGTCTGGGGCCCTGTATTTATCGTGGGTGTTGCGCTATTTTGAAATGTTTTCTAAACATTTATACAATAATTTTAAATGCCATTTTCACAATAAAAATATTCTATAAATATATTCATACAATCGAATGGGGAATGCTCCTCTTCGTCTACTATTCCGTTCATTTCTGTCCAGCTATGGAAAGTTTTGTTCATAATTCAAACAGTTTTAAAAATTAAATTCTGTCACTAGCTTTGATTTACCTTTCCTTAAAGATTACGGATCTCGGAAAGAAAGAATTATTTTTCAGAACTATCCTGTCTTTCAGATCTCCAAGAAGAGATTCAAGAATATACCTTCAAAATAAATTTTTAATTAAGCAAATATTCTTTTGCATAAATATTTTGGTTTATCATAAAGCAAATATGGTTTACCGCCAAAGAGTATGCTGCCTTAACGAGCTGTGTGCCCGGTATTTTATGGTCACAAATCATTAAATGGCAATTTGCATAAATAAGGCTACTCTTAGCTTCTTTTTTAGTAAAGCGACTTTGACAAAGAGTTTTTCAGCTCATTTTCCAAGACAAAAAGTTGATACCAACTACTTTTCCTCTCACCTAGAACTCCTCTCCCTTTCTTTTTCTCTGTCTCCCCATTTCTCTATTTCTATCTATATCTCTCTATCTCTCTGTGTGTGTCCCACTTTCTTGCAAGCCTAACAAAGATCATGCCTTGCATTATCAATATATATATTGTATATTTGTGTACAAATCAAACCACACCTAAAGAAACCCAAAGATATATATTGATATATAACCGAAACTTGTTGTCTCATATCGAAATTGTTTTGTTCTCTTTCGATTCTTACAGGCGCCCGTCCGCTACCCCTTCTACTAGTACAGCCACTGCTACTAGCTACTAGCACCACCAAAAAATAAAATTAAATAAATCAAAAACAACCAAAACCAACACCACCAATCCAACAGCAGTGTCGTGTGCAGTGTCAGTGTGTCTCGAAATCGAAATCGAAATTAAAATCCAAACCCAAATCGAAATCTCTCGATTTGGCCAAGTTGGTAGGCACAGCAAGCCGCATAGAATATATTGCTAAATAATAATACTTGATGTGTGTTTGAAAAATAATCAAAAAGATATAAAATCTTTTTGTGTTGACATCGAATGTGAGATGTCTTAATCCCCGAGCCTTAGGTGAATGTCAAATGCAAATTTATTAGAGTGCTCCACCCTGGCCAACGAAATTAATTTCTTAGAATATCCATTAAATCGCTGGCCAATTACTTGCTTGATTTCCAGTGAATTTGTGTTCTCATAAATTATAAGGAGCAGAAGGAGAAACTATCTATAAATAACCCTATCGGCTATATAGTGTATTTTATTTTTAGTTTTCTGAATTCCCATTCTGTATTGTGTGTGCCTTGTTTTTTTTTTATCCCCCCTCGGTTATCCCCCCCTGCGCCTATGGCTGATTTCAAATAGTTAGTTTTGTCGCGGTATCAAGAGTTGCTATCGAGCCAAAATCAAAATCATTTATCACTTAACTTAGAAGGCGCCAGCCAGCGCTGAATGCGGCTCCACATGTGTGGGTTCCTCTAAAGTGGGTGAGTAAATCAGCAGCAAATCTTATCACATAAATCTACCCATATATACTCATACATATATACACATATATATATATATATATATATATCTGATTTCCCTTTTATTTTAAGACATTCGGAAGTATCTATGAGGAGGAGGGGGGCAGAGCTGTCTCATAAATTCATTCAGGCGTTCCCACTTTGACTTTGAATGAGAAGAAGGTGGCTGGCTGCCTGAGCTCCTGCTGCCTGCACTTTTGTGGCAGTTATTAAAAATATTTCTTATACATACAGTGCGTTTCGGTATCAGTAAGAGGGATAAATATTTAGTACCAACATAAAGAATAAGAAATAAATATTTAAATAGGTATTTAGCCTTTAGAAAGCAACTTAGTTTCCCAGCAATTTTTATACACCTTCGGTTACCTCAGTTAATTAATAATTAATATTATTCTAGCGTGTAAAAAGGGAGTAAATCATCAAATAGTTTCAACTTTTTCCAAGTCGTTATAATCTTGTATCGCACTGCAGATATCTAAAGTTGGCCTTCACGACTTGGCTTTATTTTTTCCCTCGTCTTATCTTATTTTATTTGATTCTCCTGCTGCATATCATTTATGCAGACGCAGACAGAGGGCGACTGGCTTCTCTGCATGCTAAATAGATAGGTTTCCACAGAGAATGCCATGGAATACGAGTAGTTAAACTTGCTTAGAGGCGACACGCACATTGCTGGCTAAATTCTCCTGTCCTCGACGGAGGGTAAAAGGGATCTTGGTTTGGTCTAAGGCAACATCTGCTGCACTTGAAGTTTGTCTTACAATCGCAATTGCATTTCGTTGGTTGCGTGAGTTCCCTTGCCAAAATGTGTTTGTAATTGACTTCAATGGAATTATGAACATAAAAGCAGCGTGAGAAAGATATGGAAGCCAAAGAAGTGTTCTCAGAAAGTAGAGTAAAGAAAGTCTTTAAAATAAAAGCAGTCACATAAAGATTATGGAAAAATAAAAACATATTTTTGATATTTTCATTAACGTGAAGTCTGTAAATTGATTTAATTAATTTACGGTCTATTTTTAGTCTTAGTTCCTTAAAAAAAGTTATCAATTATAAAACTATAGTTCCATCCATTAGCTTTTTGTGTTACTAATATTTAATACATTTAGAGCGCTGTAAATTTAATTTCTCGTTTTTCAATGGTTTCAACTTCAACTTCCGAGTAATGTTCTTCAATTATAATAGCTAAAAACCAACACACTTTTATGTTAATTTATGTAAATATAGCTCTCGATGAACATAATCTTTATGTATTTTGTTTATTCCATTTTATGTCATCATATTTCGACAATGTCGCTTCAAAATGCACTCAAAAAGCGGAAAAAAAGAAACCAAACTAAGCGCAACCACACGACTTTTGTTGCTATGTCCACATGGTGGTTTGAATTTTTGTATTTTTTCCAGCTAAATAATGACTCGGACCAAACAAAAACAATGAAATTCAGGGAGGAGGCAGCAAGCGGGCAGTGCAAATAAAGTTTGAGCTTTTGGATAAATACATTTTTTTGCAGCAACAGCCAGAAAATGACAGATCATGGGTTTTTTTTTATTTCCTAAAGTTTTTTTCCGTTGTGTTCGACTCCCACGCGTTTCCCATTTCATTTGGTTTGTTTTTTTCCCGGCTGGGAAATAATGAACTACTTGAAACTCCCCGAACTGCCCTCAAGTGATGGAGCAAAACTATGAAATGCGACACAAATGTGAGGATGGAAGCTCATAGAGAGCACCATTTACATGGCCTCAGCAGTTTTAAGTGCATTTGGACATTAGCCCGAGCAAGACAAAAATCTCGAGAGTTGCCGAGGGGCTACTACAAACAGCTTGTTTGCTTCTCCAACGCCATCATTCCGTCCCGCCCATCTTAGTATTTATGCAGCCAAAGCAATTTTGCTTTAGAATTTATTTCAATTGCTCTTAAACGAAATAAACTGTTCCGATTGCGATGTGTTCTCTGTGGGTGAATGCGAATGCGACGACATCATCACCTAGAGCTGGTCATTAGAAATGTGTGGCCCACGCACTCTGTCTTAACAGCAATGAGGCAATTTTCACCGGCAAAATGTCATATCTATAAAGATGATGTATTTATGTGCAGTTGGAGACCAACAATTATAATTTTTAATAATGCCATATGCAGAAATTAACAAATAACTAACAGAAAAGCCTCTAGATAATATTAAAATTCATATTTATAAACAACCTTCAAATTTTTAAAGGAAATATTTCTATGTTTATCCCCAATGGTTTTATATATATTTTTTTTTCGGTTTTTTCAAAGACACGCTCCTGGAAGCTTGTTAAAATACATTTATTTAGCATCCGAGTAAAATTTAATATTCAAACAATTATTTAATTAAAAAACTTTGCTTTAATTAAATAAATTTATATAATCGTTAAATTGCTTGCCTTTCACACATTTAATTCTGCTCTATATACAATAAATTTATTCAATTTTCTCCTTGGCCAACTGTGGCAGTTGGCTGTCTTGGCCTGCGCCAACTATCAGCAATAAAATCAAAAACTTTAATTCAGCAAATTAGCCAAACAGCAGGCGCCTGTGAAAACAAGCCAAGAAAGCAGGCACCACCACCACCTGTTGCTCCATCCATGGCTGGCCTGCGAGAAGATATCATTAAATTTCACTTAAGCTGTTCAAGGAGCCCCAGACAACTCCAGACACCGAAAACAAGAACGACAACGGCAATTCGTGATGTCGTTTGGCGGGGTGAAGGTGGAGAAGGAGGAGTTCCCTGCTCCAGCTCCCAGCTTCAGGCAGCAGCAGCAGAAGCAGCAAGTGCCAAAAAAGTGGTTTAGTTTTTTGCCTTTGTTTTTCGCCCCCATTGCTCGAGACATTTTCCGGCGGAGGCGCGTGCGGCGTTGCATTTTCCCGGGATTTCCTCCTCTTAGCGTCTCCTCAGCTGCGGCTACTGCTGCTGCTGCTGCTTCTGCTGCAGTGCGTGCGAGTTGTTGCACTTTGCGCTTTCGACCCACATTTGTCTCTGGTCGGGATTTTCGCCTTGGATTGCCTCCGTCTGCTCTTGCACGCCGTCTCGGTGTCTCAGATTTTCTTTTGCACTGTGTTTGTGTTAAGCATTTCCTCGTACATTTTTAATACCCAGTATTTGCCGAAAGCATGGGGTATGATAAAAACAGCTTTATTTTAAAATAGTACTTGTTTTATTTATATATTTTAGTGGTCGGCACGGTCGGGAAATTTCTCTGCTGGTGCTCTGCCGACACTGGCAAAAGGTCCTCTCTCGAAAAATGAAAGCCTAGCATTAGTGATGTCGAGAAACAAATTTCTTGTTTTTGTTAAATAATGGAACAACTTCTTGTTAGTTTAAAACCTATATAAAATATATCAAAAATTTAACCAAATATATTTTTGTAGCTATTATACATGGCAGTATTGGGTATTCCATGGTCGAGGCACTTGTACTGTCTTCTTTCATATTCTTGTTGTTATTGTTCGGCGTGGAATTTGGCTCTTTTGTGTATTGCATTCAATCTTTACTCGGATGCTGTTGCTGCCAGGCATTTTTGCTGTAGTTTCTGCAGTTGCTAGTTATGACGATGCTGCTGCTGCTACTGTTGCTGTTGCTCATGTTGCTGCTTGCCGTTGCTCGTTTCGCTGGAGATGCTCCTGTCTTATCCACCAATGTTGCCCTTAAATCCTGTGGCTGCTGCTCTCTTTTTGGCTCATGGCCCTGGGTGTTGTATGTACGCTTTTCCAAGGTTGTTTTCCACTCGGTGGCATTTTTAAATGAAGTTTAAGCTGGTCCTTTTGCATAATGCACTGCATTTTTTGGTCAAGAAGGATGGGAATATGTAAGAGATGTGTTGCCGGAAAATGCCAGAAATATTTGTTGTAAAGAACGAGACTTACAAATCATGTTTTCCTTAATTTACTGAAAAAAGGAATACAAACTTTCTTTAATGAAGTCTAAGGAATTAAATAAGAAATCCTAGTAGGCAACTTCATTCGGTTCTTATATTTTTCCTTCCATTTCCATTTATATTTATTTTTTTTCCATTTCTATTTCCATTTTGCGTGAGCGACATTTGATATTTGCCAATTTTATTTCATTTGCACTATTGCAAATTGATTTTTGCCTTGCATTTCGTTGGCATATTTGATTTGCTTTCTGGGCTATGTTTGCCACACTATTCATTTGTGTTTTCAATTAAATTTCTGTGTTGCAAATAAATAACATTTCTCTCGCCCCGGCCCCCAGTAGGATTTTCTGGTTTTCTAAGCAGCCAGACTAAAGAAATGCTCAGAGATAATTTCTTGGTCTGCTGACAAGATTTCAATTTGACTTATGCTCGCCTGTCGCTTTACACGATGGAAAGCATTCGTTCTTCTTCGCGATCTCGTCGCTTTCTTTGTATATATCTTATAGCACGCGTATCTGAGGGATTGCCGACTATGCAGCAATGCTACAGCTAACACATGTTTGGCTAAATAATTGAGATTTCTGGCATTGTGTGTGCGCCAAGTATTTGGCATTTTTCTCATCTCTCGATGTCATCCAAAATTGGGCATGCTGCCAGCCGTGGGCCAATTTCTACTCCTTTCATCTCCCCATCAGCAGCAGCAGTAGTAGTTGTTCTCGGGCCCTTTGTCTGAGTTTCGACCCAAAACTATTTCGTGGTGGTCCAAAACTGTCCCTTCTTCTACTCCACGGGATGTCAATGTGCTTGGCCTCGCCAGTCATGGAATCAAATATGCAAAACTTGTGCTAAATAGACAGCACAAGATTCAGTCGAGCAGAGGACGGGGTTTCACTAGAAGATAAATATTTACACAAGACGTTGGAAGGCGACTTGGACTCGTTGATAGTAGTTGTTGGAGAGCTGAAGAGCCCTGCACTTGAGCAGGCAATGAACCTTAGGTTGAAAAAAATATGTTTCAAGTTGTTAAGAACACTCGTGAGTTATAGGACCCTACACTTTGAAGAAATATATAGTAAATATATTTATTTTTTTTTTTTAATTAAGAAAATGTTAAGAAAATATTATAATAATATAATAAGCTTCTTGCGGATTTTTTAACGATGCGATATATGTACGATACATGACAGTCTTTTTTATATATATCGAACTAATATAAAGTCAAGTAAATTGAGTAATATATTTAATATATTTTGAAACTTCGATGACAACATCAACTGTCCGATTGGTCATTCAACTTAGTAATAGTTCTTGTTCTACCTCTGTCACTTTCGATTTTACCCCATATTTCCCCCCCCTTATCTGCTCACAATGCTCTTTATCAAATCCATAATTTATGGTAGTAGGATTTCGTTGGTTGCCCAGATGTTCTGTTGAAGTGTGCCTTGCTCATTAGGCGCGCCTAAATGCTCGTAAAAATCAATAAAATTTCGCACAGATTTTAAATGTGTGCCATTTAATGGGAATGGAGCGTGTAAAAGCGAGATGGAAAGCTTAGGCATTTTAGATAAGGATGAGACTCAGATATACTATATATAGTTGTTGGGTAGTTCGTGTGCGTGGTCTTTTTGATGATATATATTCGTGTTTGCCGTCGGACAACAACACCACACAGCAAAGCGAGCGAGGCAGGTAAATAGCAACAAATTAGATAAGCGATTTATTAGCAACAAAGATACGAGGCAACAACAATTGAAACGATTACAGCACAGCAACAACAATGTAAATAACACATGGGAAAAGGTTTAGCACATGTGTGTGTGTGTGTGTTTGTGTGGGTGTGCGTTTTATGCAAATTACCTTTTCACACACTATTAAACGCTTGAAAAGATTTCCGTTTACCACTTTGTGTGTGTAGTCCACTAAAAAGTTGTGTGAATGAATTCTATATTTACCCATTTGATTATAGTACTGAGTCAGTTTTAGTGTTTTTGTTTTTTACTGAGTGATTAGGGGAAATTCATTTGATGAATACATTAAAAATATTACTGTATGAAAAAGTATTTAATTTAAATGGAGATCGCCAGCTTGATTTATACAAATTCCCAACATTCTAGTTGGGAATTATAGTGCTGCATTCGCGGTAAAGGTGTGAATATCATGCGGTTTCCCTAAAAAATATGAAATGCTTTAATTTCTTTTATTATTTTGCTAACAATACTAACATTCCAATAAATGTTCCCACCCTTCTCTATTTATTTACGTTTTATTTGTATTGATTTATTGTTCTAATCACCGATCCTATACTTGCTTATTTATATACTTCTTTGCTTTATTTCCTCGCTAGAAATTTATTGTAGATTTCTCAATTTATCTCGCGGTACTCTGTTTTGTTCTCTGCTTAAAAAAGCATCTTGCTGCGCTTGTGTAAATAAACGCGTCTCGAATAACAACGAAAGGCGAAAACAATTGAAAATAAACAATAATATATAAATAGGGTCAGTGGTTTACAAAAAAAAAAAACGCTTTTGCCAATTCTGCTTATGGCAGCGGAAGTTTGCATGGTGATCTTCTGTGGCCTCTGTTCCGCCTCTGTTCTGTTCTTTTCTGTTCTGTTTTGACTATTTCCCTAACTTCCTAGCCCATAAAGTAATGTTTAAATAGGCTAAGGATATCCTTAAATCCAAACACCACAAAGAATATGTTCTATTTACCTTTCTTTTCGTTTTAGGTAAGTTTGTTGTTTTTGTGGTTGTCTAGGGGCAAAAACTGTTGTTAGCATGAGTCAAACTGTAAGTGAACACACACCAATTTTATTTTATTTCTAAAACCTAATAATATAAGTAGACTTAAGAGCAATCCAGCTGTAGATGCAGCTCCAGTGTCAACATACAAAAAGATTTTAAAACATTTGTGTTGGTTTTCGTATAAAAAAAACGTACATATAAATGTTATTGGTCTGTCTGTCTGTTTTGTAGAATATTTTTCATAGCACAGTAGCAGCAGCAGGCAGGCAGGCAACCATTGGTAAAAATGGCAGATATTTTTATATTTTATTTCGATTTGATTTCTGCTGTCGTCGCAATGTATTGTGCATTTTGTTGCCGCTGCAATTGAATTGCAAATATTTGCGCTACAATTTCTTCTCAGCGTGCCATAGATAAATAAATGAATTCTCGATTGTATTTTATTAACAGTAAATAAAGTTTCAATTTTCACATATTGCGTATACGCTCGGTGTGCGCTCAGTCAGTTCATTAGATTGAAGTGCCCGCTGCCGTTTGCCAAGCGGCTTAAACCAGACATTTCGTGCATGTCCAAGATACTATACAAAATTTCTAGAATTCTATTTCTCTCAGGATCTAAAAATAATGTTTACGATTCCATTTCCTTTTTCATTTCTCTTGCATGTTGCCAGATAATTGGGTGTGTGTGTGTCTGTGTCTGCCAGGGGGCTGACTTAATGTGGACCTCTTGGCGGTCATAAGTCAATAGTTGGGGACGTTTTAATGGCTCTTTCGCCGTGTAAATCTTGGCGCTAATGAAAACTTATGAATTCGTCTGTTGCCGCCTGCCTCGCGCCATTCAATTTTAAATGTGTATATACATATATATAATTCATGTTGGGTTTTATGGGAGGCCTCCTGCTCGAGATCAGAATGTTGTCCATCACATGCTGTTGCATTTGCACGGTTTTAACGACCATGTGCTTTTCCATTTTCCCTCAATTTTCCTCCCCCAGCAGCTTTTATGGCTGCTTGTCAAGTATGCCAGGCTGGTAATGTTTTATTAATTGAATCGTCAGAGTAGGCGAGTGGTTGGTCGGCAGGAATTTGCATAGATCTATCTAAATTGAGAGAGAGAGAAAGTATATACAGTTGTGAATCATTTCTACGGCACGATATCGTGACATCAATCTTGGAGCACGCGTCTCCAACAGACCAAAGTCTTTATTTATCCTCACGCTCTATCATGCCATATGTTTACACTCAATGAACAAACGAAAAAGTTGAGAAAATAATGCAGTTTCATTGAGGAAATGATTTTTTTATTTTAAATTAATTTTAAAACATATTTATGAGCATAAACAAATATTTTTAAATCCCCAAATCCTTTAAATTATAGCTTGTTTTTCTTTAATTCCTTATTAACAACCAATTAAATTGATATAATTTGAAGAACATTTTCATGTGCGGTTCTTTCAAACGAAAGATAAATGGACACGTTTCAAAAGATGTATTCCCCATGTTATAAATGTCAACTATAAATTTGTGTCGTAAGGCGATCAAAGCTCTTTCCACCTACTTAAAAATGAACCCCAAAATGCTACCTCAACGCCAGAATTTAGATTTTGATATACATTTTATTTGTGCAAAATCACCGGAAACAGCAGCAAAATGGAATTTATGGATGTAGCCATAGTTTCGTCGGTTGCGGCGTATAAACAATGCAACAAATTGTATATTTTTAGTGGCATAATTATGGCATTTATTTATGGCCCCCAAAACAACGCATACACACTTTCCTCTGTATTAAAGACCATAATAATCTGGGGGTAATCTTGGTCGAAGATTAATGCGGCCAACCAGAGAGTGGCTAATGTCCGAGCGCTTTTAACAAAATTATCAATTCAAAGTGGGCGCCGTCTTAAATAAAACTTTTGCTATATATTCTAAGGGGGAGTTGAGAAAATGAATAGAAAGCATACAGTGCGTTTCATTTCGAATAAGATGATGTCCTCCTAGCTTCTAAATTCTTTATAAGCTACTAGTGCCTTGTTTAAGTTTTGCTAAGAAAGTGAAGGAGCTTACGAAAATCTTTAAATAACATTCTCTGGAGAATTATCAAAACTACATGAACTGCGTACTAAGCTCTACAAAAACAAGGGTGCTTACGGAGAGGCTCCTGGCTTTAGAACTGGTGCCCGGCCCTGCCAATTAAAATCTTTTGATCTATGAAATCCATTTAATAATATTTATTCATGTGAATTGCTATTTACTTGTTCCTTTCATCATTTTGGCTAATAGTTTCGAATAGCAGCGTCTCCATGGTCAATAAAATAAGAAATATTAATATTTTTGGATGTGGCTTATTTGTCCACTTGATCTCACACTTGTTGCTCATAAAAAATGCCTTTTTAAATATGTCTTGGACATATTCCGTACACTATTCTATATTGTCTTATGCGACGGCGTGGGTTGAGTTAGAAACGGTTCGTTTGGTTGGAGCGTGGCCAAGTTATGCACTTCTTGACGCCGAACCAAAAATAAATCGCGACGTAGAAATAAAAAGAAAATAAATGTGATATGTGCATATAGATGATAGAGGTGTGTGAGAATTTGCGGGAGATATAATTGTCCGATAAACGTTCAACCAACTGATAGGATAGCAAATTAATTTGCCATGATTTCTGATGATGTATTAAATGGTTTTAAATGGTTTAGAATGTGTAAATGATGCTCACCTGTGTGTGAAGTGAATTATGCGGTAAACTATTTTTTAAAGGCATTTTTATGGTTATTAATTTTGAATCTCTTTTTTTTTTTACTTTAAAAATATGTAGTAGATATAAAGTAATAAATCTTGAGTGTATATTTATGCCACATCTATTTTAAAATGTTTGAACTCAGTTGGATTTTCGAAAACTAATAATACTTTGTGTATATATTTTGTATTAATATATTTCTTTTCTTTTTCTTGTTCAAATCCCGAAATCTCCATCTTAGTGCATTTTGGGCTGATGATGGGTTTGACGGCCTTTTAGCTAATGAACTTTGGGAGGCAGGGTCGGGCAGTTATAGAAGCAGCAGCCAAGACCAGTTGGAGCAGCAGCAGCAGCAACATAATGAGCTATTATGATGCCTGAGCTGAGCTGCACAAGCTTCGGTGTGTGGTAGCTCCTTGGGGCCATGGAATATGGAATTAAGCAATGTCCATTTAGCATTTGAAAGGCTCACGTTTGACCCAGTGTGTGTATGTGTGTGTGTGTGCCTGCGTGCTGTGGCAAGGCTTTCAACAATATTCTTCCCGCCATACTCTCCACCTTGCCACACACGTGCGCCAATTTGTATGCAAGCCTCGGCACCTCTCCATGGCTCCTTTGGATCCTTCACTCTGCTCCTCTGGCTCCTTTGGCTTGCATCACGTCGCTAAACGATTGCGCTCTCGAGTGCAATGAGGTCGCTACAGCTCCTTGTCCGTCCTCGGAACAGCTCGAACAGCTGCTAACCCGTTTAAAGAGCGCTCCGGAGATCAGAGGGCTCTGACGGGGCTGGGGGGTCAGCGCTCATTGGGTTGTGGCCCATCAGTCCGCTAATTGCGTTTGCGCAGACCAATTAGACAGCCAACCAGCTGTGATACAAGCCAAGAACTGTGTTTCCGGCAGAAGAAATATAATTATTCTTGATATTACAAAATCTAAATAGTATAAAAAAGTATCTTACTATTTTCTGTGCCTTTTTGTATGTATCTTTTGAGGATTAAAGATTAACTCTACGTTTCTTCTGATATAACCATACTTGTAATGCTTTTTAAAGTTAATTTAATCTTATTATATTATTAAATCACCGGTTTTTGGAAGACCAGCTCCTTTTTCGCAGTGAGCATCGAAATGGAGCTAATAAAACTTTAATGATCTGTTTCCCCAACTTGTGGCAGCGCCGAAAGAATAACTAAGAAGTTAGTCTCCTTTTTTTTTTTTTTTTTGTTGAGAGGAATTTGGGAATCACGTGTAAATATTTTCGCACAACTGCAGTCGAGCGTAATGTATTTAGCTGTACGTGCCGCTACTACCACAACTCCAGTTAGTTTGGCGCCTGGCTAAGGGCGAGCGAGCGCTTTGGCAATCGCAATTTGAAGTTATAATTTATTTAAGCATCCATTAAGGTGCACATATTGATGATCCCTCTCCCAGGATGTTTCCCAGCTCGGAGCTGGCAGCCACTTGCCAAAAGATGTGCCAGCTTCGAGTTGAGTGCAATTGCTACCTCGACAACGCCCGGGCAATTACTTTTGAGTTATTTGGCTTAATAGAAATTCAGCGAGCGTGCCGTGTTTGTCTTGTTCCAGCCATTACCCCCACTTCTGGTACTCCCAGCTCCCCACTCTCTCCACTGTCTATTTTTCCTTTGAATCCCCAGGACTCACTTTGATTTTCATAAGTAAATGTTGGACCTTCATCGTTCGCCTAGGCAAAAAAAAAATAACCTAACGAACTTGTCTCCAGAGAAATATGCGGGGGCGGAGCCAGGGGAAAGGGCGTTGAGCGCCTTTGAGAATCGATTATGAATTATTTGAGCTGGCCGAAATGACTTATGAGACACAAAAGAGGCCAAAAGAAGCACAATGGCCAAGCCAATGACACCACACACGGCTGGGGCAAGTTATCATTGTTACACGTTCAGTGTATTTTTTTTTTTTTGAAGGGAAGAAGAATTGTTAAGGGCTGCGTGATAAATTTGCTGCTTTGTCCTGCGACCAAAGGATACTCAGCCGCCTGCCTTTTGTTGCCATTTTGACACTAATAAATTGAACAAAGAAAAACCGCACATACTAAGCCAAAGAAAAAAATATTGATATTAATTTTTCGCACATTCCTGTCCCGGTGATTTATGCCCCACATTTTGATGAATTTTCAATTTCAAACATGCCATAATTTATGCTCGAATAACATTTACTTACAATGAAATTAAATTTTGCGTTTTTTTCTGTTTTTCTTTCAGGTAAGTTTGCTACACTACGACGAAAAAGAAAACGTAAGTTGTAATCATTTTTGGCCATTAATTTATTTATTAATTACCTCGAGGGGATGGCAAACAGAGAGCAGAAAGCGAGCAACTTCCTGGCCATTTCCGTGGAAACCTTTTAAATAATTAATAATGCGCAACGTAATCGATTTTCATATAAATTGAGATTTATTTTGCCCGTCGACGAAAAACCGGCAACACAAGCTAATTTATTTTCCCCAGTTGCGCATTTTTATAGTGCAATTATCACGCCCCCCAAATTCATGCTCACATCCTGGATAAAAATCCTATAAATTAGTTAAGTAAGCCGAAAAGCGAGGGAAGCACGACGACCCTAACTACTTCTATTTGGACAGTTGATTAATCGACAAACGCATTATGTTTTCCTAATGTCTTTTCCCAAACTCAAGTGGGATGGGAGTGTGTGTGTGTGTAGGCTTGAGTTAGGTTTGGGTTCTGGGGCCTTTTGTTGCTCTTGTTGCGGGTAACCGATGCCCAATTAAGTCGTTGCTCAAAGTGTCATCAATAGGCCCCGCAATTGGAAATTAATTGCCAGCAAATTTGCCCTCCAACTTGTCTAGGTATCATGTGCCACAAAGAGCAGATAAACGATCTATTAGGTCGAGACTTTTGTTTTTTTCCCTCTTTTATTTTTGCTGTGCTCTATTAGGTTTCACCTACTTAGCGTTGCTCGTCTTTTCCCCACATCTTGAAAACTTTTTGCCCCAGAGATACATAGTTTCTTGGCAGTTTCTTGCCTTAATTGTTTCAACTTCAAAGTTAATTTTATTCGGATTAAAGTGAAGTGTATGCATTGCCTCCTTTCATCCAAAAATGCAGTTGTCATAAATCTTTTGCGAGACTTGAGAGGAAAATGAATGAATGGGTGGAAAAAGAGCAGCAGGGTGTGCTCAATCAAGGCGACATGGTGTTGTCTTCTTTTTTTCTTTCCGTGTGTGCAATGCTTGATAATTTAAATGACATCTACGAGGGTTGCTAGTAAAGAAGTTATAAATATTTAAATAATTTATTGTAAATTATTATGTACGAAGTGCAAATTCAAACTTTTTTCTGTTTTTTTTTTTTACAAAAATACTTTGAATTTTTCGTAAGAATTTATTTTACTATATTACCTATTTTTTCCTTGATATAATCTGAGCGACAACCCTCTCTAAAGTGGCCTCTTTTCCATCATCACCGCCCTTTTTCAATTGCAGTGGCGTCGTGTCTGCCCCACCGGGTTCGCTTTCCGTCACTTTTATTTCTCTCTCTGTTTTGCATTTTACTCAATTATGAAAAGAAATTATTAAGTGCGAGCTGCGCTAAATTAGCGCGCAATTGAGTGTGGCCAGGGGGTTGGTGAGGTGTGTAGGTGAGAGAGGAGGGGTCGGAAAAGCGGAAAAAGGTAGAGTGGGAGTGTATATATAAGGCAGCCGGCCTTTCCCTGCCTGTAATGCGTGTGCAATGTCTTTGGTTTTCTTTCGGATACACTCTAAAAATACAAAATATAAGTTGAGTTTCCAAGAAATTAGACTTAAGATGATAGGTTTAAATCAAAAGAGCTGTAGGGAATCCTCTGACGTTGTATCCAAGTTTGTTGTTTGTCTATTTTTTCCCCGTTTCCTTCAAATTCAAGATGAGCAACACCAGACGAGTCGATTTAGGCATGTCCGATTGTTTGTCTATGGCAGATTCAACTACACTTTTACTGGACTAGAATTTTAAATACATTATATACATTTGGAGTATTATTTTCAGTGCATAAGTGGCCGCCTGTCAGCCTGTTGCCTGTTGTTGGCTCATAATTTTTGCCACATTTCTAGTCAGACTCTGCCACACGTACAAGCTGCCACAGGCCACAGGCGCGGTAACGGAGAGGCATGGAGATGGCCGTAGCATGTTATAAATGGCGCATATTTTGTGCATTTCATTTGCGTGATTTGCCAGCCAAAATGTAGCATTTTCCTAGTGAGCTCGAGTTCCATGCAAGAGAAATGTCTCTGCATTGTCCCACCGAAGGGAAGATATATACCCGGACGGTCTGCCTGCCATGCCTGCTTGCCTTCCGACTGCTGCCTGACGGATGATGATGATGATAATTCCGGGAGGCGAGGTGGAGGAGTACACAGGGCACTGGGAAGCCAACTGACAGACATTCAAGGCACAACCAGGCAAAGGCACTTTTGCAACCAACAGGTGGCACTTTGGCCACAGCTACTTAGTTGGGAATACTGGGGATTTCTCTGCATTTCTGCTTGGACGTCTGCCAAAATGCATTGTCTGCTGTCTTTCCGTATCCGTGTGACTCTCATCGCTTCGGGTTATCAGAGCGAGCCAAGATGGATGTTTAATTGACCGCAAATAGAAACTATAAATTATGGCAACGAAAGACTGCCACACCGTCTGCTGTTTTCTACACATTTCAAATTCAGATTCTACCGTTGCTAATGGGAAAATTGCCTTAATGAGGTTCGAGATTCAGCGGGGGAGAAGAATCAAACGGCATGCGTTCGTTATTAGTCACAGTAACTGTGGATATATGTACATACTATATATATTCTTTTAATATCATAAGTACCAATTGGGAATTTACAATATTACAATTATAATTTATGAAGAAAATGCTCAGCTTACTTGGATTAATATTCAGTGATATGAAGATTTTCATATTTAGAAAGCAGGCTTATGATTTAAGTGTCAAATTATTGCTAAAAAAGTTCTCACTTTCGTGTAAGTTTTCGTGAGTGGTTGACGTGTTTCTAGTTACTCTTAAATTAAATATCAAGTAAATCTCTAGTCGAGACGACTACGGCAATGGCTGACATTTCATGCGACTATCTGGAATCGGTAACTAGTGATGAAGATTTTGATGAAGATGCTAATTTATACACCGTAAGAGTAAGTGCGAAGCCATTAGGGCTCTAAAAATATGACCTAAATGGTAAAGAGTTACTTTGTGCAAAAACATTTTCCTCAATAACTATAGATAATTATTCATTATTGTTCTTATTGAAAGATGTTGTATTAAGTTTGTAGGTATTTACCAAAATATTTTCAATTTACTTACTGCTTGCAACTTACTTTAATTTTTTGTTTCTTTTTAAAATATATTATTATAAACTTTGCAATGCTAATCTATAAAAGGAGACCACACTTTGAAGTCTGATAAATTTATTTTCCCAATGCTTAATTTACGACTTTTCTTGATATCCCAAATTCTGCATGAAAATAAACAAAAGACACACAGACCCTAAACCGCGGCGCTATTCACTTGGAAGAAGTGGCCCCAAGTCAATGGGACAGTGATCATCATACACACAGATCGAGATCTCACATTCAGAAGGCAAACCGAACCTCGTCAGCTAAATATTTATGCATGAGCCAGAGATCAACATTTGATCATCAGAGATTCCAAGGAATTGGAAATGGGAAATTGCACAATCCTCAAAAACGAAGACAAACATATTCACAAGATCTTTTTTTCGTCAAATGGAATATGAGAGAAGCGTTTGAGGGTTCTGTTGAAAAGAAGGTGATGCCTGGCGATTACATTTGCAGTTCGTGTTGATTTCCATGTTCGTGTTTATTATGCGATTCAGCAGACCAAAACATTAGCAATCTAAATACGAAACATATTCCCCAAACCATCGCCAACTGAAATAGTAGAGAGAGTAAACAAATCGGCGAAAACACAAAACAAAAAAACCTTGTAAAATTCCATGATGTGTGTATCTTGAGGGGGACTCTTTCTACCATCAGCAGCTGGCTATTTTGCTGACTCAACTCCCTTAATTATAAGCATGTGTTTTTGAATTACTTTTAACACGATCACTGATTCCCTGCTGTGTTTAGAACTTACTTAATAGCAACGTAAGCAATAATTAAGAAAATTCCTTGCCTTAATTAAGGAAAATAAAAGAAACACACAAGATATGCTCGCTTGCCATACCTTCGAGTAATGTTCGGTGTTATTAGAGCGTATAGTATTATTATTGCTTGACAAACTCCATGTGTTCTAGAACCTTATGATTTCCAAATTGTTGACCAATTCATTAGATTTATATGTCACTGCAATCTGCGGCTTGCCACACATTTTGTGGTTTACAAGTCGCATGGCGGAGTTACTTGCCGATTTCCCCTTCGCGTGTGGCAACCCAGAAAGTCAACCAGCCACATTTAATATTATTTGAAGAGCATTCAAGTTTGATTACTTAGCTGATTCCAAGTGACACGGATACGCGCTAAGTGCCTTCAATTGCTGTCGATCTCGCTAGCTCGCGACTCGATCTCAATTTAAAACCAAAGAGAGAACTACATATTTCCGTTGCAATTCAATTATGACAAATTTAGTTGATAAAACTGTGTGTTTGTGTGTGCTTTTAATTACACTCCTTGTCATTTGCAGGCGGCCGACCCGCTGACAGGACAATTTTAAAGCCTTCAGAACTTTCCCAACGGATCTCTATCCAAAATCCCGACTGTGCTTACGCGCTTTTTCCCCCCGTCCGCCGTCCGCCATGTGTGCATGAGTTTTTCACATTGTTTGGCATTTTATGAGCGTGAAATTAAATTAATTAAAACTATACGACGTCTCCTGCACACACACATTCACCACAATTTCTCTCTTTCTCTATGGAGAGAGCGCTGAAATGCTGTCGGAGGCGTGTCAAACTTGGGCGTATAACCAATTTTGTGCTGCAAGGAACGTTTGCCGTGTTAGCCCAACTAGCTGTCAGTCCTGATTTTACCCGTATATCCTCCTGGTTTGTGTGTTTGCAGTATTTTCAATGGCAGCTTCATTGGAAATAGGGGTAATAGAAGCAGATTGCTTGAAGGAAAAAAAAAATCATTTCAACAACAAGGGTCAATAATAGAGATTAGACTTAATAGATAGATATGAAATAGAATAATAGAAAAATTCAAATAAAAAAATAGAAAGTTTAATTTGAATTTTAATAGTTTAAATAGTTGAATTTGAATAGTTTAATGAATATTCTTTCCTAGTCTATTTATACATATGAAGATTAAATATTCGTAAAATTTTTACATATTTATCTTCGCTACTGCTGGCGTAGAAGAAAAAGCGGGAGACGGAAACGTTTGTATTCAGTTCATTCTTATATTGCAAAGCAAAGTCTACGGAAAAATGATTTTAAACAACTTAATCATTAAAAATAAATGACGCTACTGAAGCATTAAGCTTAAAGTATGAATTGCCATACTATACATGTTACAGATAAAAGTGAACGAGCACTGCAAATGATTTTTTTTTAATTATTGACCCAGTTTCAATTTGCGATACTTACTCAAAGGAAATTCGCAAATAAATTAAGCGTTGACAATATTTCATTTCAAATTGCATGGCAAATGAAAGGATTCCAACTTATGTTTACATTTCAGCTCTGAGCTGTAACTGAACGGGATTAAGGAGAGAGCAGTACGTAAAAAATGATAAATATTAACAGATGTAGGGTGCAAAAGCCGGCCAACTAATTGCTGATATCTGTGCGTGGCAAGGACTAAGCTGCTGGCAGCTTTTACACGCGCACGAGTATTTGCGCAGGATGTCAAAGGTGCAACAACTAAAACGCTGACCATTCAACACGTCAACGGCGGCTTAACTTGTTGCAACGACTGGAAGCTGGCAACTAGGAAGGCCAAAAGCCAAGGGCTTACCTGTCCGACAGAGTTACAACTGCAGCTGACCCATTCACTCGACCTGTGGCGAGGTGTTGTCCTGATCAAAAAAGGTCCTTCTCCTGGCCCCAAAAGGGCTGACTCATAAATTATGTAGAACGTGAAAATGCAGCCAGGTTAAACACGTTTTCTGTCAATTTAATTTGTAATTAGTCACGGCGCTCATTTAAAAGCCCCGTCCAGGGAGCTGCTTCTGGCCAGCCAGGCGCAGGCAGGCCCAGCTTCTTGGCTTTAATTGAAATTGGCAGCTGCTAAACCCGCAGCCCAAAAGCCAGCTACTTGCACGTGATTACCTTGCTAATTATTGTGTGAGGCTCCCAAGGAGAGGAGCACGACCCAAGTGTCATCATCCATCTCCGCCAGAGTTCGGGGCCCAAGGGCCGCCTCAGGTGCCGCCCGGGCGACTCTACGTGCCGCAAAATTCACTTAGACCTGTCTCTCTCGAGTCGCCTCTATTAATAGTCGCATGCTAATCAGACATTAAACATGATTCCGCTTTTTCAAGTTGCATTCAACGGCCAGTTGGTTATTGTATTTGTTTTACGGAAAGTACAATGGTATTTGCTTTTTATTACAAACACTCAGAGGAAACAACAGTCTAGGTGACTCAGCATCATAACAAGCTGGAAAAATAAATCTAAGCCGGGCTTAAAGATTAGCATTAGCTAATGAGAATTATTTATCGTTTTAATTATAAAGCATTTGTCGGACATCTCGAGAGTTTGTTAAAGTGACACTTTTATTGCCTTATTTTATTGATCAGTAAACATTTATACTAAGGCTACTGCATTTTAAAATTAATCAAGGTATTTATAGCAGCATTCCATAAATATCTTTTTTCAGTTGTCACTAAAAGTGCATTAAATCAAAAACAGATTAAACAAATTGTCTAAAAAATATAAATATTCTTCAAACAGAAACTCAAGCTTCTTTATACTCCAATTAAAACCCCAAGTCTGCTCTCTAACCCACCAATTCCTGGTAACAGCTGTTCTTTTCATATAAATCAACTCGCTAAAGTTAAGAACTAAACGCACTGACAGATATAGCGTAAAACACTGTAAGACAAGTACATCCGCTTGTTGCTACCCAACCAGGAAAAACCCATAAAAAGAACCGCCAAAGGCAAGTGAACAAGTTTCGTTTCCTTCGCCGTCGCCGCCGGCAGACACAAGAAGCCTTAAAAGTTTCACATGGCTTAGACGATAAAGCCCAGCCCAGCCCGAAATTCGGTGGAAAAACTAACATACAAATTGCCCCCAACGACGACAACGACAACGACGATAATAGTTGTTATATAATTTCATTCAGTGGCGTCTTGTGGTTGTGTCTGTAGCACGTTGTAAGTGTGCCGAGTGTGTTGTTGTTCGCTGTTTTGCCGGCCGGCAGCCGGTTAAAAGTAGTTGGACAAGTTTTTCCACTTCCACACAGGTGAGCTCATCATCACCTGTGTAAGTCCGCGATCAGCTGTGTTAGCCAAGTCTCCAAGCAAAATCTCTACAGGCGGGAAAAAAACCACAATTAGAGAGGGGGAGACGGGGTGAGACTTGGGGCCTTTTTGAAGTCATTAATTTGACGATGCTAAATGGGAATTTATGTGTCTACTGCAGCGAGGCAATTTCTCATGCACAAACATTTTTCAACGCTTGACAGAAAGACCGAAAAGAGTCACTCGCACAGGCGGCCCGAAACTCGTTCGTGTTCTTCAGATGTCATTAACACTCGTTGCCCGGCATGACCAAAAAAATAAACACCAGAGGACAGAACCAAAAAAAAAAAAAAAAATATATACTATATTAAACAAGGAGAGAACCAAAAACGGAGACAGCAAAAGTTCTCAGAGGCCAAGACCCTCATTACGCAGGCTTACTAAAAATTATTAATAACCGAGTTTCTAGCTGTCTACGTAAAAGGATCTGCAGAACCCCAAATGGGGTATGTCAAGATAGACAGTGCGTTTCATAGCTTTAATTATGGCTTTTATAATTTTGTTGATAATCTGTTTTAAGTAAAATTTTAGGAATACTTTATATATTAAGGGATGAAGGATAGAACGAACATTTTTAGCAATGCAATTTCAAAGTTCTTTCACTATTTGTGTCTTATATTCTTGCTCCACACTGTACAAAATCGTTCTAATGATTTATGCCAATGCCTTAAAGAGTGTTTCGTTATTAATTTCTAGAACAATTCACCGCTGGATGAAACCCAAAAATGGCGTAGTTGAAAAAAGAGCACTTGATCCACTTCAGTTTTGGTTTTTAGTCTCACTGTTGTTGTTTAATTTTTCTTTCCAAGTATATATGGCTGCTGTTTTTTTTGTTCTCTGAAGCTGAGCTCAACTCGGGGCATTCAATTTCACACTATAATGAAGCTCATTTATTGCCAGGCAAACCATGAACTGAGGGGAGAGCTACAACGAAACAAAAAATCGACGACAAAAGTACGCGCTCAGTGCTTTGTGAGCTTCTTTCTTGTGATTCTTCGATGCCTTTGTCTTTATTTATATGATATTTTTTTGTTGACAACTCAGTAGCTTTAGCCCGTTGCGCAGTCGCACAGTCCAAGGCCAGAGGAATCCACCTCTTTAATATGTATCAGACGACATCTTTCCTTATGCCGCTGCAGGCAGGCAGTGTGAGCAAACTAATTTTGTAAAAATCTTTTGCTGTTTGTTAGGAACTACTTTTTTGTGTGGATGAGAACGTGGCCAGCATTTGTTTGTGCTGCCTTTGCTTTTGCGTTTTTTGTGTCTTCCTTTTTGTTTTTCCGACTAACAAATTGCACAAAAAAATGATTTTGGGTAAAAGAGAGGAAAACCCCGATGTTTTGTGGTTAGGAACAAAACTCGAAGATGTTAATACCTAGCTTGAGTTTATATGTGTATTTTTTTCTTAAAAAATTACAAGAATTTTTGTTCACTCAGTTTTTAAAACTTTTATTTTGTCTCTAGATTCTCTACACCAGGAAGAGGAATTTGCCTCTTCTCTTTACGAAACAAGTCGTCGGAAGTTATTGCTCCGAATATCATCAGGTGTTTTCATTTAATTTGCGAAAAATGTTTGTCTGCAGTCGGTGGGGTTGGCTGGCCAAGATGAATGTTACGTATACGGCTAGGTGGTTTGGGCATTGCTTTTAGTAGATGGAGGGTGTATGTCTTCCCGCCTGGCAGATAAAAATGATTGAAGTTGTGTGGAATGAAAATGAGACAAAAAACCCATAACAATTGTGAGTGTGAGCGTTGGTTCATTTTCCATTTTCCCCGAAAATACGAAGCATCTTTGAATTGAATTAGAAAACGTTATCGCTGCAATTGCAGCATCCATTTCGATTGGAAATCCTGCGCCTCATTTGCAGGCGGAATTGCGTTGGCACCTTACCGGTGAGATTGCATGTCCAATACCTAAACCTAAACCCAAAACCTAAGCGCCAACCCAATCCCAGGCCCATTGTGCGTTGACATTTTTAATTACACACCACACACACACACACTGCGATGCCAACTGAGTCGCTCTGACGAATGCTAAATGATGAATGATGTAGCTCTTGCTGCTGCCGGCCAACTTTGGGGAGTCTGCTTGGATTTCGTATGCAGCATACGGAATGCAACGTGCAGAGGGTCACAACACAGCGAGAAATCTTGCCTAAATTTGGGATGAAAGCTATACTTTGTATAATAAATGGGCACGCAGCGGAAAAACCATGCTTGTACATTGCAGGCAAAGCGCGGGAGAGATTTTGCCTGCAATGTACATGCATGAGAAAAGAGCATGGTGAGAGATTTTTAAACTAAAATGTTTACCAATCAAATTTATTTTGTGGTTTTTGCTGAGTGCAGGAAACTTGCAACTTGCAGGCACCAACTGAGCCGCCTTGCCATCTGGAGGAGGCTTACTCAAATCCAGGCGAAAGTAGCAGCATTACAGCCATTTCACACACTCTGTCTGCCACCCTTTAGTCCCTACCCCTACTAGATCCCCCTTCTGCCCCTTTTACCAAAGCCCCCAGTCCCCCCGTCAACCAAGCAAATAAAGGCGACGCGCTGGTTTAGGGCGTGAGTGGTAGATCAGATCAGAATGCAAAAAGGCGAAATCCGTTGACGATGTCCTGATGTAAAGCAAACAAAGGACGATGAGCCTGAGAACTGAGACGAGTAGGAGGGTGGGTAGAGTAAACGGGGCAGCGAAAGAGACAGCAACCGAGATGGAGAAAGAGACGAACTGAGACTAAGACTGGATTTTCTATGCTTTACTCGCTGCATCCTTTTTTTTTGTTTCTGCTTTCAACACTAATGCAATTTGATGCGGCACAAAACCGCACACATGCACTTCCCCAAAACACACTCACATGGGTATGTGTGTGTGAGCCAACAAAAGCCGTTAGCACTAGCAACAAAGGGCTGCCGCAACAGCAACGGGGTAAATCCTTAACAAAAAAGGATTTTCAACACATTTCCTTGTGCGTTGCATAGTTTTAGGCACTGCACGGATCCCGTTAAGTCCTCAGACACGCCCTTACACACCGAACACACACCACTTGGCGCCTCCAATTCGCACATCAAAAATGCATGGTTCACAAAAGCAGGCTATTATTTCGCACCTGTCTTCGGCCAAGAGCGTCTTTGATGCCAAAGTGATGACAGCGAAAAAATAGCTGAACATTTTATAGAATTTTAGCTACAATTTAATATAGTATTTATAAATAATTTTCTTAGTCTTTAAGCTAAATTTATAAAACCTATAAATAATAAGTAGTAAGCTCATTTCCTCGTGAACTATATATTCATTCTGTTGCAGTCCTAGTTAAAAATTAACTCTTTCGTTTGCTACTGAGTAGTACCTCTTATTTATTGTTTCTACGAAAGGAGACCATCTCTGGCCTTAAGCGAGAGCACTTTAGGAAAAAAATAAATAAATCGGTTAAGTAATGTTGGTTTCTTTTTAAATATTTATTTTAGTAAGTTTACAATCTTCCAAATTCTTCCAAAATACATCGGTTTAGCATCACTATTTCCCTTTTGAGCCCCGAGGTGCCCTGGGTACCGGTTTTATCATTATCACGGTCGCTTCCTGTTCAATAGCCGTCATCGCCACCCCTCTTTTTGGCGTGAACTGAATTTATGCAAATGCCCGCATTTCGCTTTTCAATTTCGCTCGTCTTACAATTCCATTTCCCCTCCTGCCCCCGTTGCTTTTCACTTTTCCTTGATCTCAATGTTGCAACAAGTTCGGTTCCGTTCCGTTCCCGTTGTGGGGCTGCAACTTCTTGGCGGCGGCGGCGTGTTTTCCCAGCGCATTAAGCCAACACCGAGTTTTGTGAGTGAAATATGGGCGTCATTCTTTGCATAAAGTGCCAGCTCAAT
This sequence comes from Drosophila kanapiae, assembly GCA_008042475.1. Lineage (NCBI taxonomy): Eukaryota > Metazoa > Arthropoda > Insecta > Diptera > Drosophilidae > Drosophila > Drosophila kanapiae. The sequence continues at coordinate 104,394 of VNJM01001488.1, read as the reverse complement.
ACGAGAGGAAAATCCTTGGCCACAGGGCTGCCGCCCTAGCTCCGCTCCGCCACCATTTTCCTCTTCCGCCCATCTCTCTCTATTTACTTTCACTTGTCATGCTAAATCTGCACAATTTCTTGGTAAGATTTCGTTATTGTTGCCAAGGCATCCGCAGTGGTTGTGATTGTGGCAGTTACTGTGGCTGTGCTTGTGCTTGCTGTGATTGCGGATTGCGGATTGTGGGTGGTTTTCTGGGCTCTGTGGTGCGGCTGCTTAGTGTCACGAATCTAAACGATTTGAGCTTTTTAATGCGATTTGTGCGGCTCTCCTCCTCGCTGATTGATGCAGTCCTTGTCATCGAGTGCATGGTACAACCCAGATAGCAAATTTGTGTGTGAAAAATCTGTTGATTGTGCGGAAACATGTGCTTAAAAAATAGTTTTTCTCACTATTTTAGTTGGTATTCCCAAGCCATTGCTCCCAGTTCTTTTTATTTAAATAAGTAAATCAATTTATAAGTTATTTTTTTTAAATTAATTTGACATTTTAACTATGTGTTTATATATTTCTTACAACCTCTATTGAATTCAACCTTAACTTGATGCTTACATTTATTGAAAGCTTTTACTTTCCGTTTATTTTACGCGCACTTCACCTTCCACAAAGCAAAGCGAAAACAAAACAAAAATCAAAAGGTAGACTGCATCATTAATTAATCATTCAAACATAAAAAAACATCGACTGCTGATTTATTGTGTTTTATCTATTTAAGAGATTCTTCCATTGATTATGCAAATTGATTGGAAGTAATTGTACTCATGACCAGGTTCAATGCTCTTGGTCAAATAGAGTCGAGTAGAGTCGAGTCGACTGGAGTGGAGTGGAGTTGAGTCAGCGACCAGCGGTTAGTGGCTGGGCAAAAAGCCACCTGTTCATTAACCAGCCACCTTTGTGTTTGTGCTGCATGCGATATCAGTGCCAGGGGCGCGGCAGTCTCCTCCCCTTTTATTTCGTCAAGTAACTTGCACTCGGGGAAAAAGAATCCATCTAAAATGGGAAATTGGTTCTGAATGTTGGAAATCTTAGTTAAACAATTTAGAAATTATTAATTTATTTGAATTTACGAGAAGAATTCTTCAAAAAGGAGAATGACCCTGAACTCCATTGAATCTGCTCTCGCAGAGTTCATCTCAATAATAAATAAAAGCAATTTTTTTCCTTGCCTAGTACATTGCAGGCAAAGCGTAAGAGAGTAAATAAGAATGTAATCTTTTGCTTACAAAATTTCTTCCAACCCTCTAAAGTACATGAATTTAATTCCCTTTCGATTTTTGCTCAGTGAATGGCCCCGTGCAAAAATGTTCGCTTGATTTGCTGCACGATTGGCACAGCTGTTGCCGCTGCTGCTGCAATGTCGGTTATTGCTTTTGCTGCTGTTGTTGCTTTGATACCCTGCAGCTGTGTGGATGCGTCGCGCATGCCCAGTGAAGTGGAAAACGTCACTACGTCAGCGACTATGCCATGAACTTGTTGCAGGTTGCAATTGTGACAGGTTGCCGCTGTCGTTGCTGTTTGCTGCCTGGTTCGGCCTTCAACTTCGCTCAACTGAACTTAACCGAATGATGTATGATTGCCGTTGCTGTTGTTTCTCTTGTTGCTGCCCTGCAACTGCTCATTAATCATTGTTTTCGTGGGCGGTTTGGCTCCCGCCCCTTATCCCGCAGGCCTAATTGCGCATGCAGCAACAACGGCAACCGTCCCGTTACGGCGTTTCGCTCTCATTGCTGCCATATTACATTTATTATCCTGCTCGAATGGCCGGCTGTCCCATGGTTGTGTCCACCACGAAGCTGGACAAATTAACGCGTGGGTGGCAGTGGACGGTCCAGTCCAATGGGAGTAGCATTGCGACAGGACGAGGGCGTGGCGGGGCGACTGAAGACGGCTCGAGTCATGCATCAATGTCCCTGATGAACAGGCAGAGAGCTGGGGCAAAAAGAACACTGACAGAAAAGAGTCAAATCTTGATAAAAGCTCAAAGAATATATATATATTTTTATTTTATTTTATATTTTTTATTTTTGACGGGCAAATTAATAAACATTTCTTTAAATAATATATAAAATTTCCCAAAACTAGACTTCTAGGGCCCTCCCTTTTGCTTACAGTGTGAAAGTTCAAAAGTTGAACATTTATTGCAAGAACACAGCGTCCATATGGCAGCCACATGCCGACTGGCGAAGCTTCATATACCACTCGCTTTTCTCAATTCTCGATTCTCGATTCTACGTTTCTTCGCTTCTCCGCTTTTGACATTCTCCCTTTTCTCGCCGTCATTTTCTCCTTTCGCCAATTCCCGTTGTTGTGCCGCGTGTCAGCATAAAAGGCCGGCAACAATGTTGAAAAAGTCAGTCAGGCAACGTCAATTTCCGTTTGTTGTCGTCATTAAAATGCAAGCCAAGCCATGCTCCGCTGCACTTTGGCACTACTTTTGATAATGATGACGACTAGCAACTCCAGCTCCAGCTCCAGCCAGCAGCAGCACCACCAAGTAAAACGCTAAACAACAAAAAAACATGCTAAAAACGAGTTGAAATTCTATTAATTAGTTTGCCATGCTGCCCATGTAAATGACACTTTTGTAGCACTTAAAGCAATTTGCTGTGAAATGCGTAAACAAACTGACAGGCGGATGACAGACAGTGAAGCGGAAGGAGATGGGGAGATACAGAGTGACTACACAAAAAAATAAATATTATTATATTGCAAATTTTATTGGAAAAGGTTTGTTTAGGTATTATTAGGTACATATTTATATAGGGATTTAAAAATGATAATTAGGTTATGTTATAGATTTATATTCCATATATTTAATAGATTTATTTAAAAAATATATATTTTTTTATTAACCTTTTGCCGTATGCTTGTAACAAACATAGTAACAAATTTCTTTATAAGTAAATAACGTCTTCAGTACTAATTTTTCGAACGGTCCTCGACAATTCCTCGCTGAAATCGTACTTGGGAATTTCAATACCACTTCATTGCTTCTTCTGTGTTTATTTTTTCCCTTTTTTATTTGAAATGTATTTCTTTGAGTGTAAATGAGGTGCCGCCGAGTCAAAGTAAGACATAAATAGTTTTGTTATGATGCCTAGAAGAATTTGTCTACGGTAATCGATGCCATTGACAACTCATTGATGGTTGGGGCTTCTGTTCCCTAAAACCGAAAACACGTGCCGCTTCATGCCGTGCTAGGACCCCCCAAGTTGTGTGGAAGATGGAGGGGTGCTGCTCGTTTGCTGACAAGTGTAATGCGATAGGAAAATTGTTTGCCTAAATGTTTTACCGAAAATTTTTAGTTGAACACAAAAAGGGGGACAGGGTTTCTGAGGAAAGGCGAGAGCAGACAAACAAAACCAGAAGCAGTCGCGGCACTTAAATCGAGGCCGGAAATTGAAATAGTGTCGGAGTGCGCGGGCATGCAACTATTTTTATGGCGTTCACTGTGTGTCCGTGTCCGTCTCCATGTCCCTTCGCGCCTTGGCCATTACACATTGTCCGTTTTCTTGTTGGCTGTCGTTGTTTCTTGGCCCGCCGAATGCTACGCCGATGCAAAAGTTTTGACAACATTCGCCACTTTGTCATGCCATTTTAATTTTCAACAATTTCCTTTGCACTGTAAACAAAAATTGGAAAAGTTTAAATGCAAAAATTACAGAGAAATGTGGGAATTTTATAAGAAACTTAAATACAGGTGACCGTATTTTTGATTGATAAAAATAAAATAATACCTCAATGGAGGTTTTTAGTTTATTTATTGTATTTATCTCTGAAGAGCTAACAAATATTTAAGAGATATGGCTGCCAGGGCCTTCAGCTCAGGTTGAGCAATCTTTTTATTATTATATTATATATATCTGGGATTTTTAAGTATGGCATTTAAAAAGGTATACTATTAATGCGACTAATGAAGTCTCCTTAATTTTATAGGAAATCTAACTAACTGCACCCTAACAGCAATGTGATATAGTAATATAACATCGGTTACTGATGAAGATTTAGGTAGTTTCCTTCATATATCCAATATATTTGTTTTTCTTCATATTTAATTTTTCGTTTTAATTGGTTTGTATTTTATATTTAATATATATTTTTTTTCGCCGTGCTTCTATATTTCAATTTTGCACTCTTTCTCTCTCTGCTTATTCTCGCCTTCTGTGATTTACTTTGTATTTATTGTTGCTGCTGTAGCTTGCCACTATTTGCCGCTGCCTCTTTATTCTTGCAGCTTTTTATTCTTTTTTTTTTTGCTCGTATTATGACAAAGTCGAAAAGTTTTTATTGGTCGGAAAGAAAGGCGCGATTGCAGCCAAGCCGGAGGGAGTAGCGAAAGGGGCAGATTTGGTGAGAAGGAGGCTGGGTTATGATTTATTTGGCGTCCGAAACGAAAACGAAAATGAAAAACGAAAAGCAAAGTGCAGCGCGCTACGAAATGAAGCCATCAAAAACGTTGACATCGTTACGCAAAAGCGGAAATGACAATGATGATGGGCGCCAAATGAAACGCTGGTCACGCCCCCACACCCCAGCCTTTCCTTCGCCCCTCTTCGAATGAAATGAAATGCAATGCGGTCGTGATTGGTATGTGTGTGCGTGTTCATCAAGGAGAAAGGATGTGAGAGTTGGGGGAAACGATTCCTGTGTTGGCCGCCATTAAAACGCGCGAAATTGAAAAGGCGAAAAATTGCAATGCCAACGGAGAACTTCTGGGGAAAAATGGTAAAAAAAAAAAATAAAAGGTATGTGTCAGGTGAGAAAAACAACAAACAGTAGCTATTGCATTGATTTGTTTAATCAAAGAAAAAACACAATCTGCCTGCATTTTATATTATTTGTATGTAAGCTCAGATTTAATGATTTTTTTACGGCTTTCTAAGTCGCTCCTTATATCTCCTTAAAAGTTTTGTATTAAAAAAAACGCGAGGAAAACTACAAAAGTTTAAACGAATTCTTGCCTTTCAGTAAACATAAATGTTTTTATGGCAACTACTTAAAGTTGTTTATTAAAAGGGATTAAAGATGCTCTTGGGATTAAATTGTGTGCACAGTTTTGATAAAGTTTCTCAATTTTATATTCATTTTTTTTTGTTTTTGCCAGCAAATCATTTCAAGGGTTTTGTTGTTGGCTTCCATCTGAAGTTTTTGATTATCAGGAATAAGCTGGTATACGTTTATTCTTAAGAAAGAAACAATGCGCTTAATACAAAGAAGGGTAGCCTTGTGATTTTGTAATTTAATTTAATTGAAATCCTGATTTTTAAGGCGAATTTAAGGGAAATTTAATAAAAAGAAAAGTAATTGGAATAAAAGTAAACGGATGTTAATTAGTTAATGAAGCTATTTCAGCTTCTAAACTCTTTCTTATACACTCTCCTCCCTCCATAATTTGCTATTCCAAATCCTATTCCGCCTAACATGTCTCTATGTCTCTCTCTGTTTGCATTCACAGGTAGCGACCATGATGTCCTGCTCCCTTCCTATGCAATTACCGATACCGATTCCTACAATACACAAATCAGAATTTACAGCGGTTCACATTGGAGTTAAGGTAAGTTGATACCAAACGCTTATTACACTTATCCATGATCCATTATTCCTACCTTGCTATACCTACCTATATCCTTTCTGTACCACACCTTCTGCTCTCTATGGCTCCTATCCTATTTAAACATTTGTTTGCCTTCTATTATTAAATAGTAAATTAAGCGCATAAATGCGAAAATCATGCAAATCGGCTGAATGTGTGGAACCCGCTGGCAGAAAGTCAACAAGTGGGGCAAAATTCTAAATGTAAATGTTGCCAGTCAAAACTGGAGCACACAAACACTGTGCAAAATAATGATAGTGCAGAATTTGTTTATACTTTTTTTTGTCAAGATCTAAATAAGGAATTAGATCCATTTCAACATTATATCCTGAGTACTTCTCTGGTAATTTTAAATGCCAAGTTCGTTTAATTTTTGAATGAAAAGGATGGAAAAGTTTCTCACTCTGTACACACACATGTCAAAGAGCTTCGGTCTATTGTTGACATTATTGCAAAACATATATACATATTCGTACAGCCATGATGAAGGCAACCCTGCTACAACGCAGATATTTACGTGAAGTAATGTGCGGCATTAAATCAAATCGCTGTTGTTGTTGCTGCTGCTGCTCCAAGATGGCGCCCCGTCGCCACGCCTCCTCCTACGCTGAGCCTCCTTTCCCGCCCTCATTTGACTACGGCTTTAATGCGAAGTGATCACATTTTAATGATACCAAAATGCAGTGCACATTGTTGAAGAATAATGATGTCAAGCAGTTTTTCGGTGAAGAAAAAGCGTAGCGGAGTTTTCAAACATTCCCACGGATGGCGACGGGCGGCGTCACGTTTGATAAATGCTGCAGCACATTTTTCTTGATTTTGTTTGTGTGTCCCTTTTATTTTGCTTGTGGTTGTTACTTTTTGTTTGTTGTCTCCTGACCGTCCGCCCGCCCCCATTTAAATGCCACACATAAATCTATTTTTGAATGAAAGCCACTCGCAGGATGCGTGGCGTATGCGCAATATATTTCCCTCGTCGTCGTCGTCCAGCAAGAAGGGATATTTTCATGCGTTTCGTTCCGTTTGTTTGTGGTCGGTTTGCTGCTATCTGTAAAGGAAGCTTGTGCTTATTGTTTGCATAATGGACGCTCGTTAGCGGGGGTGAAGTCCTTTAAAAAGAAACTCTTGCAATCGGGAGGGGGGTCAAAAAAACAAATAAAATAAAAAGACAAAAGTATAAATAAAGCAAACGGGGGAGGCTTAACCAATATAAATGCGCTTTTAATTTGTTCCCTTTTTCTGTTCTTTGTCAGATGTTGTTTGTTTAATAAATGACACACCGACGCCTGCAGTTTTGACAGGATATTTTTTACTATACAAAAAATGCAATGTTTCAGTGTGAATTTTATATGAAGGCTACCAAGAATTTTATAAAATATTATAAGGATTTTTATCCTTACGAAATGCATTTAAATTTAAAATATTATCAAGCGTTTTGTAATAAAATTGAAGAAAAACTATGATTAAAATCTCAAGGTCTGAAGCCTTACTAAAATGCTCTTTTAATTTGGCACCCCTATCCTTTATATCCTTGACAGTTTTATAAATGACAAGCCACAGCCTGCAGTACATTCTCGGCTTTCTGTAAAATTAAATGGTTTTCTGCTGCTGCTGTTGCCCGCAAAACCCACAAAAAGATATAAGCAAAAGTGTTTGTCACTTCAAAAGGACAAATACAAATTTGCTTTATGCCGGCGATTTTCCTTTGTGCGGTTTCTTGTGGAATGCATGGGATATATTGTGCGACAAACAGAAATTCGCATCTATAATTGAGCCGAGTATGCTGAAAATTATGTGTTGTGCTGTGCAACTCGAAACCCACCGACTGCCCCGACTGTCCTCTCATTATTTTCCGACACCCCGAACTGCACATGGCGATTAAAAAACAATCACAGAGTGTCCCTTCATTTGCATTCTTTCATTATCCATCAGATCAAAGGTTAATGAGTAGCCAATAAATCGTGATTTATTAACAAGCAAAAATGGCAGAGAAATGCCACTGCAGCTTAACCGCTGACAGGCTTTCACAATTATGAAAACCAACCCGGCTCAGTTCGGTTAATATCCCGACTAATTAAGGCAAATCGCAACACGCAAAGTAGTCCGCTGATAACCAGTTCATAAAAAAAAGAAGGTATCCGGGGGGTAGAAGGAAGGTATATTTAATAAAACGTCGGCGGCGGGAATAAAAAAAAATACAAAAAAATTGGCTGAAATTAAACGAGCTGCCAGGATCCCGCTGACTGCCGCCGCCGTTAAACCCAATTTCCTGCCCCGAGGTGCCAGCGGTGGAACTTACACTTGACCGCGCGGCATAAATCACGAGGGGATGGCCAATGGCCCCGCCCCGCCCCCTCCAAACAAGGGGAAGAGCTTGGCCATCTTCATAGGCCATAAAAAAGGCGTTTAAAAAAATATCGTGTAAAGGTGAGGCTGGAAAAATAATATTTAATAACAAAGAAATGCACAAGACAATGAAAAAAATCTGGATTTTATGGGGTAGAATACGAGAGGGGGTTGGGCCTCTGGCTCCTTTTTTTTAAAGAATTTAATTTAGTTTGTAATGCTCGAATTGCTGATAAATGTTGGCCTGGCTTTTTTTATTCACTTGACCAGTGAAATTTCTGGAAATAAAAGCAAAAAAATAAATGCAGTTAGCAGAAATATTTCTCATGTTTTCAGGCTATTTAATTTGCAAAATGTAATGGCCAAGCGTAAATCAAAATAAAGTCCAGCTCAAAATTTAAAGGCCTTCTTTCTCTGTTAAATTTTTGACCTTATCGACTACTAAACAATTTTCCTCACACGATTAAGTTTAGAAGATTTGGGTGACGTGACTTGGTTCAAAGGCCTTCAAGCTTAAGGACTTCCGCCATCCCTGCAGAAGCAGCTTGTCCAGCAGCCACTCAGGTGTGCTCAGCTATTCCCTTTGCCAGCTTGAAAGATGGTGATGATGAGTCCACCATCTCGCCATCCACTGCCCACGCCCGATTCTACCCACTATCCCGACCATTGCACCGCGAACTTAAAGGGCAAGACAGAGGGCAGAAACCGGTGACCGAGCCAGGAAATGCTTCCGTTCCTGATGGGGTTACACTGAGAACTACGTAGAATAAAAGATATAGATCAGAGATTAAAGAAAATTAAGCTACGAGACAATGTCTGGATGTGTTCTCTGTAGTGGGAATATTTGAATATATTCTTGATATATTCTTCTTAAAACCTTCATAAAAATCTATGATTATTTCCTCTTGTGCAGAAACAGTTTCTTTCTTTTTGGAAACATCTTTATCTTGCCTTGCTCCATCTTCTGCTGCCCGGCAGCATACACTCGCATTTGTTTTTCTTATGCTTTCTTATTAATAATTTAAGCTGTGTTTTACTCCACGACGAGGAGGACAACGCATTGTTTGCCGAGTAATGTTTGTCTGTCTGTCTGAGAATCTGAGGATCCTGCTCCTGCTGCTGCTGCTGCTGCTCCTTACAAAGGATTGCGCCACGCTTACAGTTTTTGGGGCGTGTTGCGTTAAGCGCCCAACTCTCTCAGCCCTGGATTCAGGTTGTTTTATTTTTTATTTCCACTCAAATTGTTTTATTTGCAACATACACACACACAGCCGGGGAAGACCCCAGACGCTTGGCTTTATTACGGTGATTTTTCTTGAACGCATTTCGTGAGCTGCTGTCTGCTTTCCTCCACCTTCCCGGTCTTCCCTGTGCATACCTTTTGTAATTTTTATGATTTTATTTGGCTGCCTTGGCCCCAAACTTTTGATATGCGTTTTCCCTCGCATTTTCCTTTTTCTTTATTATTGTAATTCATATAAAGGAGCGAGGAGCGAGCGAGTGAGCGAGCCAAAAGCAGGCAGTAGTTCGTTGTTCTGCTTTTCAACTCATTCCACTCAATATTTGCCTTTGTGCGATGCGTAATAAGCAAGAACAACAAAAGGGAAGAAAAACCTTTTCAAGAAATTAAAAGGGAAACTCAGGTGGAGACTAAGGGTGGCGGTGGGGAAATCCCGAAGCCATGACCGAATATCCGTGGTACAATGCACATTAACCACGCGCAAAATTCAGGGAACCAAAAATGTGGGAAAAGGTTTCAACTAAAAAATACCTTAGTTTTATATTATAAAAATACGAATTTTAAGGGTATTCATCATAAATTTATATTTAAAAATATAATATATATTATCTAGATTAAAATAAATAAATTCTTAGCTCTGTATTAATAATTCTGAGAAATCCTTCATACTTTCTTAATCTGCTATCACTGGGTGGCCAACGTAATCCACCAAGGAAATCGTCTTTTGTTGTCCTTTTGGCTGGCGCTTTGATTCCTGGCTTTGTTGCTCGCTTCTTCGTCTTTTTCTTTGGCTCCATAACAGGCGTTAAAAATTATAGTTATTTAGTGGGATTGCAAAAGGCGGCGGCACACGGATATGGCACGGAATATGTGCAAGTGTGGGGCAAGGACCTTGCCACATTAGGCATGCACGCATGACCATCTTTTAAAATCAAAATTGCGTTGGCCCATTAGGTCCTTCTCCTGACATAACAACAAAAGGCTAACGGCTAATTATTCCCCCGTTTACGGCCGATGGCAGCACAAAACAGCCGTTAAACGGAAAATATATATTATATTATATTTTGTGAGGCCATGGCTCCCGCTTCCTCTGTGTGCGTGTCCAAACTATTCGGGGCACGCAACTCCCAAAGAATAGCGGCAAATAAAATAAGGATTTTTGGAGGGGGGATTTGGTTGCTGTGCGGCTTGCTGTTGTTAGCCGGGGATGCAAGACAGTTAACAAGCTGCTTGTTGCTTGTGGCATAAGTCAATTTGGCCGGAACAAGCACAAGACAAAAACTATCCACAATGAGTAGGGGGAGAGGTACAAGTACAAGAATGGGCCAAGAGCACTCAACGAAAATAGTGTTGGTTTGGGAATTGTATATTCATTTAATATTGAAAAATATTATATATTAAAAAGAGCACGTCTTCGTCTCAATCCGTTGCGTGGTTAACGAGGTAAAAGCGTGAAAATAAAGGATAAGCTTGAGGGCATTAACCTTTACTAAACACCGAGAAAATGTACTAATTAATGTACTAACCTAATGAAGCAGAATCGTAGAACTGTTCTCAAACCACTATTGCTCCATCCGGCTAGAAGGACCAACATGTACAGTTAAAATAAATACCTTCTTTCAATCTGAACACTTTCTTCGAGTGGATATATTTATTTATATACGCCATGCATACACATATGTGTGGCCATCGAAAAGGGATATACATTAATTTCAATTAAGGCGTTGCGAACGCCCCATTGCTACTTGTCCTCTCATTCGTGCTGCCCTGCGGCCTTAAGTCTTGGAGGTCCTCCTAGACATCGTCCTTCCTGCTGCTGCTGCCTTGTTCTTCTTCTGTGATTCCTTGTTCTTCTGCTTGTCAAGCGTGCGTTTTACTTACTATTTCCAGAGGGTGAGGTAGTGCGGTAGTGTGGGGCCAGCAAGCATTATTTATTATAGTTGCACACAAAGGACAACAAGGACAACACACACAATGGTGGGTTCAGTGGGTGGCAGGGAAAAGAAATGACACGAAATGATGCAATTCCCAGGTGTCTCGTTAAAATTTCAAGACTAAATATTTCCCGGAAAGAATCGAAAAGTCGTGAGAAGGGGGATGCTGGTATTGAGTGCCTAAGGCGGATAGTGATTTTAAAATAAAAGTTATATAATTAGATAAACTAGGAAGAAAATAACTTTGGTGCAGCTTCAATTAAAAAAAACTCCTTGGCCAGTAACAACTCTCTGTCCCCTTTAATCCTTATTAGTTGCACTTTTTCTAAAAATTCAACGAACATCGATGGAAAGTTGAATGAAAGCCCTACTGCAAACAAGCCAATTACTGCGGGACACTTTTAGCACTGGCAGGGGAGCGTAGTCAAAGCAGGACTTACCGGGGCACCAGGTGCGCCTGGTGGAAAGCGGCTTTAACCCTTAACAGCCCCCCAAGGAAGCCGGCGACGGGAGAACCCACATACAATACACACACACACACACACATCCTTGGCAACGTTGACTTTGGCTTTACAGTTCAATATTTATTTTCGCGATTTTCACGCCGTGTGCAGCACAGAAAGATTGCTTTCTCTGCTGAATCATGGTAGACCGAAACGGAAGATGTCCTTCGTGCTTCGATGGAAGTTGTCGTTGTCCTGGCTGTTGTCGCATGTGGACACAACAAACACAAACGGACACATGCATTAGATGAGCTTAAATGTCGCCCGGGCATCTCTTCCTGCTCCATGCTCATGCCGGGCCTTTGTTGTCCTTGTCGGCAGGTGTGCGCTCGCCGAAAATGCTAAGGAAACTTGTTGACCAAAAAACTGCAAAAGACAAACACACCACCGACTACGACGACGACTGAGACACAAACACAAACAGAGGAAAACTTTCGGCAAGCAAAAGTGTTGGGCCAGAACAAACACATTGGCCAAATAAGCATTATGAAATTTGCAAAAACTTTTCAATTGAAAGCGAAACGTACTGACAACGGCGGGGAGAAAGTTTTTCATGCACAGGAAAAAAAGATAACTGGGGAATATTTGTAATAGGATTTATAACAAGGATAAATAGGAGCTTTAAATATTATTTATTGGCTGAAGAGTATTCTTAAAGCAAACCCCACTTTCCAATCTAAAGAACCTATCAAGTTAATAGAAGCTATAATTTAAATTCTCTTAAAATAAAGAACCTAAATTTTTTGTTAGTGTCTAAGACACCTTTAGACAAAAAAGGCTTTTGGGGGCGCTGCGATTTATTTGCATGTGTGCCTATAAATTTGTAATAAAAACTGCAAACGACCGCAAGGACTGGCGCGGATGGCATCCCTAATACAGTCATCTCTGCTTGGGGGAAGGGGTGCCGAGGACATGCCCAAATACCCATCCTTTACATACACTTTCCACCCCCAATACCCTTTCTCGACGTCGTCGTCGTTGGCTTTTGTTGTAACTCATTTGACATTATTATGTGAACTTTTTATGGCCTCCAAGGCTCAACACGCGCTTCAGAGCTTCAAGTGTGTGAAGGAGGAGAAGGAGGTGGGTGAGTCCTAGGCTCGCACACGGAGACATCAATAAATTTCCATGTCCTCCTTATAGACGGGGTTTTCTCGCAAAGCTTTGGGTAATTATTATTCTGGTTTATGATTCGGTTTTGGGGCGCCGTCTTTACAATTCTCTTTATTACACATCGAAGAAGAAGGTGTCGTCGTGTTCCGTGTTGGCATAAAATTTTTACTCGCCTTACGTGTGCATATATCCTCTCATATTTTTATAAGCAATATATTAAAGAGTTCTCAGTTCTCTCGTCGGCACCATGGAAAGTAGGCCAAAGTCTCATAATTTTTATGGCGCAGCGAATAGTTAATGCGCTTCCCTTGTCTGGCCGTGTGGATTTGTCGGCGGCTCTTTTGTGGTTATGGCCATTGCTCTAGTCCTGATTGGGGCTAGTTAACCCAGCTCGAGTTCTGGCCCTCTTAAGGAAGCCAACAAATCTAATCTGGGGTAGATAAAGGTCGCCACAGGATGATGCTTTAATGACATCAAAGTGTAGCCAACAATAAAATGAATAGGTGAAGTAATCTGGTATATGTGGGTGTGGCATGCAGCTAGGTAAGGTGGGGGTGTGTGTGAGAGACAGTGGAGAAAATTGTGATTAACGTAGAGAAAAATGATTTATTTTTTAATATTAAAAAAGAAATCAAACGGTAGGGGTTTAATTAAATAATATGCCAAGAAAGTGTATGGCTTTCTTATTAATATAAGAATTATATTAGTTACATCGTCTATATTAAAGTATAATAATATAGTAAATTGTCTTCTATAATTCAAACTTCCATTTAAAGCCCAATCTTCTACTTTTACTCCCATCCCAATGTACCTTTACCCTTATCTTCTCATCATATGGCTTTGTCGCTCTCGTAATGCCAAACATAAAATTCAAAATCATAAAAAAGGAAGGCAGCAACAATAACAGCCCAGGATTCGCATTCGCATAGAAAGCAAATACAAATATTGACATTGGAAATGCGATTGCTTTGGCCAGGAGATTTCCGCGTATATGCTGCTGCTGCTGCTGCTGCTTCTGCGGGGTTTCCAAATGCCGTAAATGTGTGTGCACTTAAGGAGCTGCTCCGCCGAAAGGATTCGCTTTCGCTTGGGCTTTTCTTGCCTGGCCTTACCTTTACGATGCCAATATAAATTTGTATTTACATTACAATAATAAAAGCGGACCCCGAACCACACGCACAGAGCGGCTATTCAATACCGCACAAACTTGCAGCAGCCGCAGGACCGATTTCTGATTTATGGCACTAAAAGTGCACTCAAAGTAGCAGGCAGCAGCAGCAGCGGCAGCAGCTTCGCCTGGCAGCCAGCCCCGGCAATATGGCGACGTTTTTTAATTCCGCAGATAACAAAGCACTTGTGGCCGCCAAGCGAATAGCGAATGGAGCAATAAGCCAGGCCTCTCACGGCCTCTAAGGATCCCGATGCCAATCCGGCTACCACGCCCACTCCACATGCAGATAAAAATCAAAACTTAAGCGCCACGGCTCGTTGCAAGCGGAGTGCAGTGTAAGAGCAGGAGCTAGAGCAGGACTAGAGCTAGGGGCAAAAGCTGCAACAGGCGCTGCGATAACAATTTCTAATAAAACCACATGACAGCCATTTGCCACGCCCACCCACACACATGGCGGAGGCTACACAAAGAAAAATAATACAGGGAGTAGGTATTTTTTATAAAGAAAGAAACTGGCTTGTAAATAAATTGATTTAAAATAAAATATTCTAAAGGAAGGTTTGGGATACAGATATACAGTTTGGACAAAGACCTTCTGATAACAAGATGAGTAACGACCATACGTTGAGAGCGTCAAATTCAAGCAAGTGCGTACAGAAACCTCTTCCATTTCTAGTTACCTTCATCGTAGTTTCATATTTTTGTGACAGTGTAAGTGCTAGTAGGGCCAAAGCAGGATTATTGCGCCGATGAGTTTGCCTTGGCCATAAAGTCGTATTATGCATGGATGTGGAAACCAGACCGAGGCTCAGCATTCATGCAGGCAGGCAGGGCAGACAGTCGGGCAGGGAAATCGCTAATATTTATTGCCCAGCGCGTACACATGGCGGATACTTGATGTGGCACAACGATTATATAATTGCTTAATTACTCACAAAGCGCTTGGCAAAAAGTTGGCCACTCGAAAAGTTTTGAAGCCGCAGAAAATTAACCATAATATTCAAAAGAAAATAAGTTTTTTGTGGGCCAACCAAACCGAACCCTGCTGTCTATGCCAGATTCCGAAAAAATCATGGCCAGAAATCGGCGTGAAATACTCGAGAGAGCTCAAGTGGGCGCCATAAAAAAGTGAGCTCCTCAAAGTTTTCCCAGAGAAAAAAAAAAAGAAAAGAAAAAAAATCACGGAACGAAGATGGGAGAAGAACCCTTTGCTTCTTTGCCTTGCAGATTTCTGGCGTTATACTTATTGCTTATTGTGTATGAACTTTTTGAATGGCGCGGAAATGAGTGAGAGTGAATTTGTTTATATTCTGTTTTTCTTTTCTTATATAAATTTTTTTGTCGCACACAAGCAAAGGAGTCTTGCCTATTTTATTCAGCTACCCGTGGATGGGTTCACTCTCTCTCTCTCCCTTTGTTGCTGGCCCACGCAATTTGTCTTAAGTGGCCGCCACTGCCACCGCTCCCTGTTTTTCTCCATTTTCCCATTTTTCCAGGGTAAAAACCGCCGAAACCCCAACCCGCTCTGTTGCGTGTGAAAAAAGCGTAGAAAACGGCATAAAGTATGCAAAGCATTTGCATTTAGCATTCAACAAGACAAACACAAAATGAAGTGCGAAGCGTCGAAGCCGCGACAAATTTTCCAACTAACTGGCAACCGAAAAAAAAAGAGAGAAAGGAATACGAGGAGAAAAAAAGTAAAGGGAAAAGCAGGAAGAAAAGGATGCGTAAAAGTCGGAAAAAAGGGTTGCTTTTTGGGTGTCCTCACGCTGGCTTTTGTGCTGACAAATTCAGGCGTGATAAGTTTTATGTGCGCTTATTTGACTGTTTTTAAATAGACCCACGAAGGGATCAGAAATGGTGTGGGAACGGCTCGAAGGAGTTTTAGGCCAAAGTTAAATAATTGATGTTGACAATCAACAAAGCAAATAAAGTAGAAGTAGAGGGGCGTGCTCAGGGTGTTGAGCGAGAAATGAATGAATAAACGCTGGGGCGATAAAGGACCTCCTCGTCATTATACTTCAAGCTCTTCAACTCGAAGGCGGTTTATTCGCGCGCTAAGCTGTAAATTCGATTTAATTAAATGTATTTCAAGTTGATTTCTTAATCGGGAAAAAGCAAAAATTATCTAGATAGTAAAAATATGATTTAAAACAAAATTTCAGGCCATAAAATGTAATCCCAAGAAAGTAAGCAGGAATTTCCCAGTAGGAACTAAAAGATACATCTAATTAAATACCCTTCTCCTTGATTTATCAATCAGTCAAAAAGGAAAACGCCATTGTTTTCTTCTTCGTCGCTATAAATATTAAAATCTTATTAACCAGGCCTGAAACCAAACGTGCCAAAACAAAAAAAAAACAAACAAGCAAAGGGAGCAAAGGATAAAAATGTGTCAATTGGGAAATCTATTTTGCGGATTTGGGAGCGCACAACACCACTCAATCAAAGACTGAAATCACACATGTCTGGCCCGGAGAAAGGTGAACAGGAGTCGGGGGCCGTATACACCTGATTCCGAGCCCACAGCCACGCATATTTAAGTAAAACTTTGCCGCCGCCAACGTCGTCGTCGTCGTCGTTGTCTTCTTCGTTGTCCACACATAAATAAAACATTTGCGGCCTGCGGACCAAAGGAGGAAAATGGGAGATGGATGACCCATTGGCGCAAGATGACAGGCAGCAACAGCAACAGAGGATAAGGACAAGGACAAGGAGCAGGAGCAAGCGGAGAAGCAGGAGCGAGCGGCGTAGCAGGAACAGAAGCAGCAGCGGGCCGGATGCAAGATACAGGAAAATCCCTTTACGAGCCAGCGGAAGTGCGTACAAAATGATACAACCTCCCCCACTCCGCGGCACATTTCACTCCACACCCGAGACTTCGTCGCCGGGTCCCGTGTGCGCTTGGTCAAGCAGATATTCCCCCGCATCGGCATGCACCCGGAAAAAAAGCAGGGAGATATGTGCACTGCGGGAAAATTTAAGCCATAATTCGGACAAAGCATAGGCATTGTATCTGTTGAATATACATAACTATCCTTTCCTTATTTTCTTCCTTATTTATTAACTTAAAACAATAATGGCTTACTCATGAAACTGATGCCTAAATGAACTCCGTAGAAGTTGCTCACTTAAAGCTTGCTGTAGTATAAATTTCAACTGATTTAAATTCTGGAATTCACTAGAAACCATTTTTTACCGCAGTGCATCAACGCTTTTGAGAGACAGCGGCCAAAGAAAACGTCCACGGTTTGAGGACTTCTTCCAAGGGGATAAAGACGAGGATGGATGGTGGAGATGGCAATGGGAGTGGGAATCGGAATGGGGATGAGGATGAGGACGACGACATGGCCATTTCAGCGTGCAGCAAATTGAAATTGAAATTGGAAGAAGCGAAACGAAATGAATTCTGGTGGCGCTAACTGGCCGGCCAGCTGATGGCCGTCTTTCCGCCGGCTTCCTGCTGCGAAAAAGCTAAACTGAACTGAACTGAACGTAGCTAAAACCTGAACCTAAAACCTGAGTCCAAACGCATTTGCTGGTGGCATAATTGGCGCTTATTTCCTGGACAGATGACGACCTCGTCGTCGACGGGCAGCGTCTCGGTCACGGCATTTCATCAAATGTTTTTGCGCCTGTCGCTTTTATTGGTCACTGGAGGATGAAGGCTGCTGTAGAGTCGCAGGAGGGTGGCGTCCTCCCTGCCTGCCTGCACTGTGATTGACAGCTGGTCGAAGGAAAGAAAGTTTCGTTTTTGTGCGGGGCACAGATTATGTATAAATCTCAATAAATTTCAATAAGCAACAAAAGTTGTTGTGCCCGTCGCTGGCGCTCGTCTCCGCTTTTTTAGTTGCCTTTGAAACTTTTTATTTCTGGCTCTCTTGTATTTTTTATGGCCCTCCCCCAAAGTTGTTCTTTCTCCTTTATAATTCCACTATTGGTGCACTCCGCTCTCAATGTGTGTGTGCTGCGTAACTTTATCAAATGAAGCGTATTAGGGCTAAAACTTTTAATTGGTCAAATGGCTGACAGATTGTGCGCTTAAGTGACTTTTATATACGAGTATTCGTGATCGAGAGAGAGAGTGTATGCAGCTTCTTTGGCGTGTGTGTAAAGTTGACTTTTGAAATTTTTGGCAAGTCCAAAACAAACTAATTTTTAATCGGATTTTGCAGGGGTTCTCTCTGGTCAGGGCAGCGCCTCAAAGCATGCCGTGGTTTTTGTAATCTGTAAAGTGATTTTTGTCATATAAAAATTGGTAAAAGTTTAGAACCTTCGTTTGACTAAGTACTTGGTATTCCTAACCATAAAGCAGGTACTATCGTTGGGGTTATAACACTGCATTGTTTCACTGCAATGCCTTAGTTGTTTAGGCTCTTGGGTTTCACATAAGTGCGAAGAAGATATATATCCTGCATACTATAATTGTATAAATGTGACTAATTTTAGTTGCGGAAAAATGTCAAGAAATGGCAAGTAGCCACTACCGATTCAAAACTTCAAAAGGAAACTACTTTTTATCAATTAAATTTGCAATTAGCAATCAATTCAAACTTGTCTCGATAAATATGAAGCAAAAAATGCATTTATAAATGCATAAGTCATAAAATAACTCTTAAATACTTAAATACTTAAAAACTTAACTCTGCTAGAGCAAAATAAGTTAAAGCTTCATAAAAAATCAATTAAATAAGCAGCTAATAAACAAGCTTCATTCCAAACAATATTAGCTTAGACAATAAATAAGCATTTGTTGCTGTCAAACACTTAACTTTAAGTCAATCAAGCCGTCAGTCGGCAGTCAAAATTAGAGTAAAATACTCGAGGGCCGACGGGGCGACTTTCCGCTCACAGAGCGTGAAATATATATATCATCATGTTTTTGATAAAATATGCTGAAAATGAGATAAGCAGCAGAAATCCCATTGGTGCTTATGGCAGCGGAGACCAATGCACGAGCACACACAGGAATTGGACGGAATGGAAGGGACGCGGACGAAGACGCAAGCGAAGGAGTCAGCAGGAACACTCGCGTGGATAAACAAACATGGGGGATTGGGACTACGGATTGGGATTGCTGGATTCGTGTTGGTCCGGCATGCCAGGGATTCAATTTCTCAAAAGGAATTTTTGAGCACCAAGAAGAGCACAATGTGGCAGGCAGGCATGCTGGCAGGCCCAGACATCCGCAGACAACGGAAAAGATTTATCTAGAAGATGGGGGGGAAGAACGTAAAGCAAAAGGTTACCGAGAGCAACTGCAAGTAAATTACAATTTAAGTGAATTTTTCATGGTGTCGACAGCAGCAAGTTAGCCCTTTTTGCAAGCTCTCAAGCTCCTCAAACAACAGGGCCAAGTGCGAAAGCAGTCGAAACCTCAATGAGTGAGAGCCCGCCCCGAAGATTTGTCGGGTGCAAATTGAATGAAAGTGGCAGAAAAAATGTTGCTAAATTATGCAGCAGCATCAGAAGAAGCATCGCATCTTCGCTCAGAAGAAGCACAAGCTGACGAGCGAGCTGCCTCCTCGGTGGCTGATGGTGAAACATCCTTGATGTATCGGATAAGCTAATTTACTCAGATAAAAGGCAAAGGGGCCCAAAATTCAAAGGAATGGTTAGCAGGGCTGTCCGTCAAGCAGCTTAAGTCTGAGCCAGAGTCAAAGCCAATCTATCTCTCCTGCGCGTAGCATTTTTACCTTTTGCACTGCTGCAAAATAATTGCAAATTTTAATTAATTAAATTTCATAGTATATTAGGATTAATAGGGCTTTGAAAAATGTTTTTCAATTTAAGTATTGTTTTAACAGAACCTAGATACGTTTTATTATGTAAATTACAATATAAGAGATTATCCAAATTTTAATTTATCTCCAAGGTTCATATTTTTGGAAAGTTAAGCTACATATTAAAACAATACATTTCCACTGCATACTTTTAGACAGCTTTTTAAGTGATTTCAAATCCTTAGAGAGACTTCCAATTCCCCCAATTAGCTACGGTCTTAAATCCCCAGACCCATCCTTTGATTCCAGTTTAAAGGGATTATCCGCAGTGCAAAGGATAGTTTACACACATACACATACGCACATTTCCAGCCAAAGTTTAACCCACTTCAAGGACATGTGTGTGGGTGTGTGTGTGTGTGAGCAACAACGTTGTCAGTTCGCTTTAAAGCTAATAGCAGCCACTTCATTTGTGTCACTCGATGGCACTTCACACGTGACAATGACAACGAGGAGCAGCAAACCAACAGAGAAGCACACACTCACAAAAAGACACACGCACACCCAAGTGGGCGGGATGTGTAATGTGGTGATGGTGGTAAAAAGAGGGGCGTGGCGCCCCAGTAAGTTTACAAAATCTCCAAAATAAATACACGTGGGATTTGCATTAGCAGTGCTCTCTTTGCCCTGACTTTGTATATGTGCTCCTAATGGCATCCAACATATGCAAAAAGTAACAAATTATATGGCACATTTACTCCTTCGTGCAATGGGACCGTGAATGTGAATGTGAACGTGGACCCTGTGACCCTTAAGTAGCAGTCACGCAGTGAATTAAATGGAATATCCTAGAAAAGAAATGCCAGCAAGATTAGCAGTTGACAGCTGATTTGATCTAATCTAAGCATGTAATTGTGTGTGCTTAAGTTGCTGTCTTCTCCTATAGCGTTTTTATTGAATTTTGTTTATAATCGGGAGCAGAGATTGAACCTTAGTTGGTTAGCGTAATATAATAGCAATTTTATAACCAATTAACCAATTAAATTTATGTAAGTTTCCCGGTTATCTGAAGAAAAAAGAATATATTATCATAAATATATGAATGCACTCTGCCCTTATGGGTTCGAAACCAGAGTGAGGTTACACATATTTACCATCATAATTAATGCAATTATTAGTTAATCTTGGTTACAATATAATGTTGCATTCAGTTATTTAACAATTTAGTTGCAACCATACTTCTATCTCGCTTGCACTCTCCCGTTATGGGTTCGAAATCAGACTATCATATATATTTACCAGCATAATTGGTGCAATTGATCTTTGTGTTACCCATCATATTGCTTTCATATTTAATTTTATGCGAAAAGTGAGAAGTTGAAAATGTGGCCCTTTTGTTTTTTGAGCCACTGCATTTAGCTTAAACCATTTTGTATCGCTTCAATTTTGATTTGTCGCCGGAACATGTTAACCTGCTAATTGGCCAATTTGTGTGCGTTGTTTAGTCAAACGTTATTGAGCCGTTAATTAGTCAAATTAGTTGATGTCAGCCCGATAATTTTGGGTCTGAGAGAACGACACACTTCATCTCACCCACACAGCGACGACGCGGCTTTTCACGTGTGCCAAATGCAATTGGAAAATGTTTTCGCCCATAAAAGTCAATTGAGTGTTAAATTATTTTTAATGAATTACACGCAGTCCGAGCGAATCAGTCGCATCAAGTGCATTCTGGGGAAAATGTGGAAAGGCAGGCGTTGGCTTAGCGACTTGAAATTAACACTTCTCAACCTAATTTGATATTCATGCATTTCTCATGAGAGAGTGACAGAGAGAGGCGGCGACGCCGTCAAAAGAAAAACTTTATCCGTGGCGGCAAAGTGATGGGCGGAAAGTTGCAAGGCAAAGTGTGAAAATTCCCCAGCCACCCCCTAGCGATGGCTCCATTTTCCTCTGCCCGTGCCCATGCCCGTGCTGTTGCGTTAATTTTTGTACTGCCTTCTTTTTTTTTTGGGAGAAGTCTCTTTAATGATAAAAGCCAACAAAGGCGCAACTGGGCTTAGTCCTTTCCGTGAGAGACTTTCGCTGAGGCCTGGCGTGTAAGCCTTTTTCACGGCCTTGTTCAACATTTCTTTGCATATAATTAAAAGCCGAAAGCAGCGCGAGCTCAAGTTAAACTGGCTGCCAATTTTGTTGGCCTTTTTTTCCGGCCCGTTTCTGATGTAATTTTCAGCCACAACATATTACGGCCTTTAAGCTGGCTTAATGCCCATCATCGGCTATCTGCCTGCCACTTTTGCATGCACTTTGGAAAAAGTAGGGGTCTTGGAAAATAAAATTTGCTACAGTATTCTAATTGTATTTATTGCATACTTTGACCGTTTATTCAAAAGCTGATATCTGAATAAGAAAGAGATTTTGAAATTAATTGTTTCGTTCTTTAAACGAAAGTAAAATGTTAGATAAACGTATAAAACTAATTAAAAATATTTGAAAATAATACAATATCCTTTCATTGCCATATTTTTGTTTGTTCCTCAATTAATATTTTAGTTTTTTGCGGTGCAGCAACTCTTTTCTTCCCCCTTTTTAGTTGCTTGCATTATGTGTAATACTGTTAATCCTTTCTTTGTGCCCTTGAGCGCACTTAATCCTTAGTTTGCACCTACCACGGTTTTTTTTTTGTTTGTTCTTTTGCCCCAATTGAAATTGATTTGAATAATTTATGCCTGCTCTTCATTTTCCTCGTTTTTTTATTCGACAAATTTGTATGATATTTCCTCTGGAGATTTTCCAATTTTACGGCAAATTTCTGTATGGAAAATGAAGAGAAACAAGGCCCATTATTTTCTACCCCAACCCTCGAACGCTATTAGTGGTAATATTTTATGCATGTGTGTGTGTGTGTGTGTGTAAGAGTGTTTGGATTTTATTTGCAACCCCTCGTGCTTTTCTTCATTTTAATTTGCATTCTTGGCCCCTTGCAGGAGTTGGGGGTTGGTTTTTTTTCGGGTGGTAAGTTTGTCACAATTCAATCAAGAGGCTGTTTTCCTTGCTGTTGTTTTGTTTTCGAGATTCGGGGGCTTTAATAAATAAATACGAGCGCAAAATTACATTTTGGGCCCCCGAGGGGAAAAGGCAGGAATCCACTCAATAACTCCGAAAGGTGAAATTTTCCTTTAGTCTTTCCCTTCTCGCCCCCTAATCAACAGCAATTCACTTTCACTCTCAAGTGATGCTCATATGAGGAAAATGCGGAAAATCGAAAAATGGAATGGGAATGTGAGGATATGGAAGGATATGGAAAATCCCAAGAATTGAGAGAGTCAAAAAATGTGATTTGAATTTTTTCTTGCCTTGTTACATTTCTCTTTTGGCCAATTTGCAAATTTGCACAAAGGGGTGGTTGGGTGGCGGCGGCGGTAAAGCAAATAAACAGTTAATGCTTTTATGCAAATTTATGCCATTAACACAAATAAGCCCATACACACACACACAGACCGCGCAGTCGAAATTTGAAAACAATTTGTCACTCAAAAGTCACTTTTGCTTGCCATTTCTCTCCTCTTACTCTTACTCCACCTTCTCCCATTATATTTCCCTTTGTCTACAAGCTTCTCCTTTTTCCGCACACACGCACATGCACGTGTGTGTGTGTTTGGCAGGAAGAAAAACAAAATCAGAGTACCAAAAAAAAGGAAATTATAAAAAAACTAGAAATTAATAGCGATTTTGGAGATACTCTAAACAAGAAAGTGCAAATATTTGAATTTTTTTAAATTTTTTAAAATTATCATCATCAAATAAGTGCTCACCAAATTACAATGTTAAGAATTAGAACCGATATTTTTAAGTCAAATATAAATATAAATTAATCTATAATAGGTAGATGTAATTTTCCAGTAAATACACAATTTTAAAACATTTTAATGAACATTTTGTGGGTAAAAAAATTATCAAGGGGTATACCTCTTTTCGAACCAAAAATACCCTCATAAAGGGCATTTAAAAAAAGTGACAAGTGCATAAGTAAAATAAAAAAAAGCCAAGGAAAGTGAGCCCACTAAAACCAATGATAATGAAGATGCCTAGTCAGTGCCTTTTGGGAGATGGAGGTGATTCGAAAGAAAGGTGGGGATTGAGGTATTGGGCTGGGTCTGTGCCTGTGTGTCTGTGGCAGTGACAACAACACTGCCAAAAATCAAAGTCACTGAAAATTAAAAGTAATTTGTTTGCTAAAACACCTAAGACATTAGGCTGGCTGCTGTCAGCAGGGGGAAAGAATGAAAAGGGCGGGGTGTGTTTTTGGGTTTTCCTTTGAGGGGATACGCCCAAATTGAAATGTGAAACTCATGCCAAGTGGCAAGAAGACAGCGACGAATCCACTAAGTGTGGCAGTTATAAATAGAGCTGCGTAGTGGCAAAAAAAAAGTAAAAAACAATAAACTGCACATAATGCTCAACAGACGGGGGTAGCTGGAAATGGAAATAAATAAGATACAAACTGAGTCAAGGAGGTTAAATTTTAAATATTATATCCTAGCAAAAGAACTTTTTTTAATATGAAATAGAACAGAACTATGACAATATATAATTTATAAAGAACTTTAGAGTAAAGACCTTATTATTTCTAAAAATTGTTCCATATATTTGTAGTTTTATTTAGTTACAAATAATTCACCTCATCCAAAACTACTACAATTTTTTAGCTCTTTAAATATAATATATATTTTGTTAATTTCCCCATAAACCTGCCCGCGTCTGTACACTGAACAAATCAAAGTGAATTTCCATCTCGCCTGCTCTTTGGCTTTGCCTCTTCTGCGTGTATTTGTGAGTTGATTTCTCGCTGGCAGCCTGAAAGTATGCAATGAACAAAAACGCATTAATAATTGAGGAGCTTTGGTGCTGCCACTTCTCAGTGCCTGCCGCCCCGCCTCCCTTGAAAAACCGCTCTTTCCCCTTCCCAATGCCATTGCCACCCATCTCCTGTTTCCTGCTGACTGGTGTTATTTTAATGCAGCATATATATAAATGGAAATTACATTTAAATTACATTTGATCTTTTATTTAAAGTTCCTGATTAAATTCTGATTTTCTCCCTCTCTCTCTTTCTCGTTTCAGGTGAGTTTTGTTGGCCTTTTGAAACGTGTTTTAACGTAAGTTTAAAGTTTGACTGTAGATAAATCAGTTGTAGTAAGTACATCAGTGGAAATTATGATAAATTATTATTTATTCAAAAGGGAAAGTGCGAAAAAATAAGATCTATTTTCATTAGGAGGTCGCGTCTGCCAGTCGAATTTTACTCCTCGTTTTGCCACCCCTCAAAGATTCACTTGCCCTTTATTTATTTATTTATTATGCTAAAGTTTACCCTGTGCCGCCTTTTGTTGTTACGCCCAAAGTTTGGCATATTTTGAGAACTTTATTATTAGCATGATGCGGGGTCCAAAAAGGATGATGATTTCGGCGATGTGCGATTAAATTTGAATACTTGTGAAAAATTCTTCCAAGGGAGATTTCTCTTCTTCTCTGTATAATAAGAAGCATTTCAATTAAAATGCCAAACGACATAAATTTTGATATAGACCACAGTAGAAGGAAAGAAGGGGAGACAGGGTAAAAATCCAGCCCGCCAGACAACGGCGACGACTTTTGCTTAAATGCTTTTTGTGGCAAGAGGCACAGAACACGGCAAAAATGCAGTCCCAAAACTGGTTTTCATTGCAACCGCAGCAGGAGGAGGGAAATACCTTTCGCAAATGGACTTGTTTGCTTGGCTGCCTGCCTGCCTGCCTGCCTGCCTGGCTTTGACTTTGCCTCTTGAACTTGGCCAAAAGCATTGCATTTGTAACACGCTCCTCGCTCGTCGCTTGACTTTGAAATTTGAATGCAACGCCGCGCCAGCTTTTGTTTTGGCCACGAACGCGCGAGCCATGTGGGAATGCTGCTGCCCCTGCTTCACTAACTTCATTAGGGTCAATAAACGCCAGCCAGCACATAGATAGATAGATAGATAGATACTCGTGCAGATTCAGAGATACACAGATGCAGATACTAAGCTTCTATGGCCATATCCAGGCTATGTGGTCGCGCTCGTGACAGACAGCAACAACAGCTGAATGCAGTTGCTGTTGCCAAGCTGAATGAACTGGATCCAAGATGGTTATTAAAAATAACTGGGAAATTTAAATGGGTGCCGGAATAATGTTTAATGGGTTTTAATAACACGAAAACTAGGGTGAACGCAAACATCGTTAGGCGCCCGTCTTAACCTTGTAACTTTAGGAGCTTCTACTAAAGATGTGACAGAAATCCCTTAAAAATGAAAATATTTGTCTGATTTTAAACCCCTAGCCATTTTTTTTAGTTCCCTTGCTATTTTCCCTTTAAATTCTGTAATAAATTGTGCTTAATTAAAAAAGTATTTAGCATATCGTAAGAATAGAACCCTTTCTCCCGCAAATATTTAGCACCTGAATTATTGACACTTATTTGTGAATTAGTGAAACCTACAATTTTCCAAGCAAGTCACTCTCTTCTCAAGAGAACTTGGTTACCATTTTCCCTCCCATCTGCCAATAGCAGACTCTGATGAAACCGCGTTTTCTAACCAGTCTGCGATTTTTGTTACAAATTTAGTTGCAATTCATGAGAAATGTTACGCTATGCGAGGCGACGCGTCGCAACGACAAGTGTTGTAACTTTTCTCATGGCCAACAGCGATCAGTCATCAGGCGGAGAATTTGTCGTTGTTGTTTCTTTCACTCCGTGGCCAAAATGGTCAATGTACTCATCGTACTCTTCCCGGTCTTGGGAGCCTCAAGTGGTTCAACTAGTCTAGCGGCTCTTGGTTCCTCTAGCTCTTTTCCTTCTTGGTCTTGGTCTTGGCCATGGCCATGGCTGCTGCTGGCTGCTCTTGGCCCAGACAGAGGCAAGTCGGAAAACGCGACTGGCTGTTAGAATCTGCATTCTTGCGAGGCCATTCAAATGCCTAGCCAGGCAGAGAATTTACACACTGTGGGAAAAGTGGAAGATAGAAAACGAGAAGATAGTTTCTTAAATAAGAAAGATTTATATTTAAGAAAGAGAACCAAAGAATGTTTATATTTTAATTATTTAAAAGGGGTTTAAATCAAGATTTTAAGCAGAATCTTACAAATAATAAACCTTTACTGCAAAAATAAGGTTATTAAAAATTTTAATTAATTTCTAATATTAAATAATGTCTATTCTTTAGTTTTTCTTAATGCATTGCCACTTAGACTGCGCGTCAGTTGTTGCTGCGGTGTCTGCTGCGCTGATTTGCCGCCGGAAGTTGGCCAATATAGTTGCTCCGCTTGTTGGCCAACTGACGGCCCCGTTGCCAACATCTCCCGCTTGCCACTCTTCTACGAATGTTAGCCAACAGAGCTCCGAAAGCTCAAATGCTGTGCCGCCCCTTATTCGTCCTGTTGGCCAACATTGAGCCTTTGCCCCTCCAATCAGAGAGAGCGAGCTTTTCTGTTGGCCAAGTTGGATGTGCCCCTTCGTTTGGTATAACAGTTTGGCGAAGCATCTCCTAAAACCGGTTTCCTCGCACACCAGTTGCGCATTTATTATGCATGGAATCGTGTGGCATGCCACTTCTTCCTGTTGCTTCGCCGCTTTGTGTGCCAAGTTCTGGAGGTGGCTCGTAAACGTGAGCCTCCACCGAACTGCAGACCTGCGAACTTGGCTCAGTGCCTGCCAAAGTCAGAAAAAAAAGCCTCGCTTTTCGGCCCCGATTGCGATCAGTTTTCTGTGTGTGTTGCCTCTTTTCTCTTTCTGTTTTTGTCTTCGGCTGGCTCGTTAAACCTTGGCCTTGAGGCCCTTAAATGGCGCGCTATCGTCGAAGTACAAAAAATACAAAAATACGAGAATAAAAATGGAATAAAAAAAAGTAAAAATTATTGCAGTGGCAGTTGCCAAACTGGCTTTAAACAGCTTCTCTACTTGTTATGCCCTGCCAAGGATATAATTCACTCACTGAAAGGGAAGCCTTAACTAAGCCTTAAAAAATATAAAATTAATCACTGAAACGATTCCACAAAATAATAAAATAACTATAAAAATAATCCTTTAATACTATAATGAACCTCAAGAGCCACTTTTAGATGAAATTAAAGCATTATCCTACTCTAAAAAATATTTCCTGCCATTTCCGACTTCTCGACTGACTGCCGCCGCTGTTGGCATGAAATCAAAATCTCAGCTTGGCCTTCGCCTTCATTGTCTGGCTTAAAGCCAACTCGATGCCTTCGTGGCCATTTGTTGTGGCTTGCTTTTGATTTCATTCAAATTCATTGTTTGGCGCTTGCTGAAGTTTTTGGCCATAAAAAAAAGTACACATTGCGGCTAATGAGCTGCCGTTAGTTTTTATTTCAACTGAAAGCCGAAATGCAATCTGCAGGCAAGAAGAACCGTAAGCAGCACAATAAATCACAATTTAAGCGGTGAAACCGAAAAGAAGAGGTAGCCGGCAGAGAGCAGACAGCAGCCATAGTCTCAACCGGCTATATAATTCCTTCCAATCAGGGCTTCTATCTTCTTCTCCATTTCGGTATTCCTTTCCGGCTGCAACGCAACGAAGGTCGCCAAAAGGTAAGAACTCTGCTTCGAAGGCAGCGTCTTATTATCTTCTCCATTGTTGGCGATGCTGTTCTGCTCCTTGTACCTCCTCAGCAGCCTCCTCACCGGCTCCTGTAGCTCCTCCAGCTACAACGGACTTGATTTCTGTTACCAAATTATATTCTACAACGACCATTTTTCGGCTTTGGTCTGCTGTTTTTCGGGGTACACAGCTTTTTGCGGTATATTATTAAGAAGTGTACTAAATAATATTATATTTATTAAATACAAAACAAAATATTACATTTGAAAGATAATTTATCTTAAATACATCAAGCATGAAAAATAGTATTTATTGTTGATATTAAGGTTGAATATACAATTTTGTATATTATTATTAATACTGCTCTATTAAATTCATTTAAATAATAATACCTTCCTTTAGAGAGTATCCTTTAGTCCTCACAAATCTCAACCTTCCTAAATGCTTCTGGCTTAGCTGCTCTTTGTGCTTCCTTGTTCTTTTGGTTAAATTGAAATTAAAATTGCTTCAAAACCCTTCTTTCACTTTTTCTGATTATGAGAGGATACCCCCGAAAAAAAGAAACCCAGACTTACCTTAGCTGCCTTTATTCTTCTATTAAACCCAAAACTTGTTCTATTAACTTGCCCAGTCATTGTCTATTTAGTTACCGGTAACCTTTTGTTAGAAAAATAAAAACCCATTGTAAGTGGAATAATTATAACAAAAGAACACCCAAAAAAAAAAAATGATATTAGTGGCATCCTTTTGAAGGACTCGCTCTCTTCAGAGGCTAAACCAAATATGCTTAGGCAGCTTTTCAACGCCATTCACACTTGGCTCAAATTAGGCATATAACAAGTTTCCTTTTGTCAAGAAAAAAAAATGTGAGAAGTGGAGAATGAGAGAGAATGAAATGAAATACTTCTGTCAAGTGGCAAACATAATGCTTTTCTGGCCAAATCACGCTAATGAAAAGCTTGGCCGACATCAATAGCCAGGAATCGAGAATAGCAGGACTCAGGAAGGGACTACAGCGAGGTAAATAAACTTAAAAAGTGCCACTCGATGTGGGGTGGAGTTCGTTTTCCACACGGTAATAAATAAATTGTGATTTTATAGTATAAGCCCTGAAAAAAGAATTATTTATGGAAATAGCAATTGAAGACAGCTGTGGGAATATCTAACATAGAAAAGTATATTTGAAAGACATTGACAAATTGTAAAACCACGGTTTGTGATTTGAATAATTACGAGCGAGACGGGTATAAAAAAGAAATGCTGCTTTAATGTGTAACATTTCAATCGATTACTAAATTGTCGATTGGCTAAATCGACTCGTCCGCTGATGCTAATCAAAAATATAAATACTTGATGAGGTCGGAGATGTTTCTTCATCATTTTACATAACTTATCAGACACTATTAATTATAAATATATCCCTTACAACACCCCAAAACGGGTATAATCCCAAAAACCTCTAATAATATCTATATTTCTCTCTGTGTACTATATATGTACTGGTTGAGTGGTCATTCAGTCAGTCAGTCAGTGTGCCAGGATATGCCAAGTAGTTGTCGCCCATTGCCTGGCTTCCTTTTGGCCTCCTTGAGGCAAAGGACGACGCCCCGGTGGGTTGTTTCTTGGCCCAATCCGCTTAGTGCGGCCAGCTTGCTGCTGTTGTTGTTGTTGCCTTTATTGGTTGTAAGTGGTTACAATGAGATTATGCTTCATTACGCGAGAACGCCAGGACTTTCCGACTCGCTTTCCTGGCAAATCATAACGAGCCATTAGCGTGGCGATAATAGCTGTAGCCGGAGCTATATATATATACATATATATAGCACTTGGGCTAATGGACGACGTGGCTTCGCTTCGATTGATGCAATTGCAAAATGTTTTTCCTGCCATTTTACTGCCTTTTCCCTTTTATTTTTTTTCCTTTTTAATGCACCCGCACTCACACACACACACACTCAGACTGTTGGAATCTCAAAAATGCAGTCTGCAAAAATCCTCAGACTCGGGTTGATGATGATGAAGCTGTTGTGGTCGCTGATGCAATGATGCCTGGCTCTTGCTCTCCATCTCCTGCTCCACTGCTGCCCTTGCTCCCCTTGTTCCCTTTTCCATTTAAGCCCTGCTATGTCCCGGATTCCCTTATTCTCCCCGTATTTCCACCGATTCTCTGCCACAGGGCCGCAAAATGCCTGTCGTTGCCAAAGTTGCCAAACTTGTTTCATTTGCGGTCCAAATATAATTGCGACGGCGTCGAGACTTGGCTCTTCGCTCGATTTATATGCACTGTAATAAAAGGGGGGATACGAAATAAAGGTGTAAATATGTATATTAAAAGCATTTCAGATGATAATTATGTATATATGTATCTTTAGGAAGCTCTGAGACTTGAACAATAATTATTTCTTTATATTAAAGATGTATTATGTAGCGTAATTTTATTACTTAATTTTGGCATTAAATCACTCTCAATCCTGTTTATTTAAATAGTTTATTTTGTATATTTTTTCACCGTGCACCCCTTGCTCTCAAAGCTACTACCTTTATGCCGGCTTGCTCCTTTGCCTGCTGCGCTACCTTTTGGCTTTTTTGACTGGAATTTGGTTATTGAAAATGTTTCAATGTGGAAGGCGTCCATGAGAGATTGCATTGGTTTTTGGCCCGTGTGTCTGGGTCGGGTGTGGAAATCGAAATCGGATTCGGAATCTGAATCTGAAGCTGAGCTGTGGGTCAAGGGTGGGTCAATGAGGGAAAATAAGGGTTTTGCGTTGGAAGAAATATTTATGTTGGCTAGCAGAAAATTAATAAAGAGGCTGTACACAAAGTTCATGGCCAAAAAGGGGCGACTTGCAGGAAGACTTTCCCCTCTTCTTGGCAAACTCCATGTTGCATGCTCCACTGAACTGAGAAAAAGATTAGAGACTTGGGGGCAATTATCTCGTTGATGCCATGACAAGATCGAAATAAAGATGGGCGCTGCACAAGAAATAATGATAATAATAAAAGCTAAACATAAGATCGTTTCACGAGCCATATTCTCAAGGGAATTCCACCGCTCAATTTGCATTTGCCGAAAGGCACCATAAATTTGAGTTAAAATAAACCAAGTGACAGACCCAGCTCACCATAATTCTATTGCCATGTGGTTTGCTCGGTCGGTTGGTTGGAAAAGTGGAAAGTGGGGGCAGTTCAGAGGCGACACATACCAGCGGCGACTTATGGCCAAGAGCGTCGCATCGGTCGAAAGGAATGCCGTGAGCCAAGTTAAGCCCAAGAAGAAGCCCGAGAAGCAGGAGCAGCCTTCTAGCTTTCTTGCAGCTTGCAACTTGCATCTGTCTCTGTCTCTGTCCACCGTCTGCAGCTGCAGCTCCCTCTCTGTCTGTGCGCGTTTTTGCCATTTATTACACTCAGAAAAATAAAGGAGTATGAGCTGGGATTTTATTTATTTTTTTAAATATTTATTATTTGACTACGAATATAAAAACCTGCTGTGATGGATTTGTTTTTAAAAAGATACGTGTTGAGCTTAATTTAAAGGAAAATTAAAGCTAGTATATATTTACAATTATTACAATAATATTTTACATATTCTAATGAATATTAATTAAATTTTCCAACATAAAATAAAATCTTTCTCCCAGTGCCCAAGAAAATGCTAGAGAAGAAGGCCAGCAAAATGGGGAATAGGAAAAAGAGGAATACTTGCTGCAGAAGAAATATTCGAGTGAATTAAAATGTGGCAAGTTGACTGTTTCGTGCATTTCGTTGTTGCTTCGCTGGCTTGGCTCCTTGCCTCATCGTCGTCCGCTCAATTCTACCATTCTCCCATTCCGCCATTTTATCATTCCACCATTCGCGCTCCTTGGGTTCTGGGGGCTCTCTTTTGGTGGGTCGCCAGATTCGCTTGGCTAGAGCTGCGACTTCCAGTTGGACTTGCACTTGGACTGGGACTAAGACTTAGTCAGAGAGACTGAGACTGGGACTGGAGCTAGTAAATGCTGTTACCGCATATTTCTCTCCCAAAAAGCATTCAACGTGCAGCTCTCTGAATGTATCTGTTGCTTGAAGGCTTTGCTTGTAGTACCCAACTTTTATATTAAAAAATTAAATTGAATTTAAACAATATACGAACTAAAATAGTTTTAAAAGGGGTGATGCCTGAGGTTATTCCTTTAATTAAAAATAATTTGGTATATTTTGTAGATTCATAAATAATTTCAGCTCTGCATTTTGTGGTTTCTGGTTTTATTTTTCGGTACAATTTAGGATTCTGAACACAATTCGGTTGTATTAGTAAGAATAGAAAATATTTATTTAATGTGCACTTGCCTATCAGTCCCAAAAATCCTCAGGGTACTTAAAGTTTCGGCCACTAAGACTCCCAGCTATTCCTCCATATTGCCATGTCAGTCTCGGTCTTGGTCTTGGTCTGCCAGCTTGTTGCACTTGAATTGCCAAAGTCAACGGCACTGGGGAGCAGCTAGCTGGTCGCTCTTCTTGGCTTTTAGCCCTGTTGTTGTTGGCTGTGTTGCTTAGCTGTTGGTGGGTTCTGGCCGAGATTGAGATTCATTGCCTGTTGCATGCCTGAGCCGTTCGACTAACTGCCGCTGTGCTCCCCTCTCAGTTTGCTGCAGAATTATGCGACTTTATACAGACAAATACACATAAATAAACAGCAACAGCAACAGCAACAGCGGCAGCGGCAGCGGTAACATGCACATACTTAAGGCTTTATATATGCGGCGTTGCAAGTTGCTAGTTGCACGTAGACAGCGACTGCGACCGATCTATGCGGCTTTATTTGTGCGATGGCTGTACTTGTTTGGCCAACTTGTTGATGCAACAATGTTGGCTACAAGTTCACATTTCTCCAGTCTCTAATCCCCCTCGGATTTTAGTGTTTCTGTCCCCCTTTGCATTATCAGATTTTACAGCCAATTGAGCAGAGTTTTATGTAAAGCATTTGGGCCATTGCCATTTTTGGCAACCAATTTTTACGGCTTAATCAATATTTGAGCTTGAAATTTATTCTTTTTTACTTTTGCCTTGCGTTTTTTCGTTTTTTCGTTTTTTTTTATGCTCTCTGCAGGTAAGCTGCGTTTTACATTTCCTTATTTTTTTATTTTGTTATTTTTCAACTACCCATAACAGTTAGGTGTTTTTTTCGGGGCTAATACGGGCTAATACCAAAGGGGCCAAGAGGGATGACTGCCGGAGGATGCTTTGGTGGAGATCCAAGGGGTGCAATACAAACGCAAATCATTTAACGAGCCCGGCTTAGAGATTGGTGCGCATATTGTTTTATATGTGCCCCATGAAGGCTGAAGCCCCTTCTCACATAACAGGACACACTGGAAATAAGTAAAATGTTGTATTTATACTATATATAACTTTTTAAAAATGTTCCTTCGGCAGTTATATTCCCTTTTTAAATCCACTAATAAGTTATTTTAAATATTCTTCTGTTTACTTGCTGAAAAACTGCTTTTACCTTAGAAACTCATTCTCATAAATTCCCCTAATAAATATATATAACTTTCTGGTACTTCGCTGTTATTATTATCCACTTGAAGCCCTGATTTTACCCTCAGTGTAGTCTCCATGAAAGTTGCCAGCAAATTGCGCGTAAATCCCATAAACCGTTTACAACTACAACAGCTCTCATCGGGCGTCATCGATGACGACGATGATGACGGTGGCTCCATGTTGTTGTTATTGTTATTGCCATTTGTTTTTGTTGCTGCTGATGCCACAACAGCCGCCTGCAACAATAACAAAGCGATTTTTATGCACACAGACATTGGCTCGTCGTCGGTTTTAACGCTACTCTAAAAGCGTTTTTCTTTTTCTCATTTCTTTATTTTTTTTGCGAGAGGTGGAAATGTCGAATCAACCCGCTGACAAAGCTAAAACCCTCGCCTCGGTTTACGGACTAGCCAGGCTAAAAGTTCTTAAAAATAAAAGAAAAAAGTTCAAGTACCGTAAATGAAATTTATTTTTATTAGTTAAAACTCATGGCATTATTTGCATGCTGGCTGAGAGGGAGAAAAAAAAGTGCATTAAGGGATTTGTCTCTGTGCAAAGTGGATACTGTCTGTCTCTCTGCAAAGGTGTTTTATGGCCCCCGTTGATTGAGGATGCTTTAAATTTTGGGAGTTTATTGGAAATAAAATCAAATTGATGCATATTGCACCGGTAGTGCTTATGGATAGGAAATTAGGTGAATTACTTTTGGAAAAACTCTGAAAAAATGCGCAATACAATCTACTTTACAATATTTACAAAGAAAAGTTAAAAGTACTAAGAAATGGTTTATATTAAATGCTTTTATTGTAGTTAGTTGTAGTTGTTGAAAAAATTATTAAAATTATTAAAATAAATGAATTCATATATTGGTTTTAAAGGCGTAAGCATTAAAAATATTTTTACGATATAATGTCCTCAATATATATGTCCTCAAATATATAATTCTCCTATCACGCCTTCTAACATCTAATTCTAACAAGCACGTTCTTGGTGTCGCAAGGACTAAATCTAAACCCTATTTCGTCATTAAAATGATAATTATTATCTATCAACCGATGTTCCTATTTTTATATTTATATATATCATTTGAGGTCCCAAAATTCTTCCCTTACGTACTTATTTATCCTTACTTACTCCCCTAACAAGCACGTGCTTGGTGTCGCAAGGGCCTACAACTAAACCAAAACCTTTTATAAAATGGCCTTAAATATATATTTTTAAGAATATATTTGTTGTTGCAGCAATCCCTGTGATAATTATTATTTTGAGAATATTTTGGAGATTTATATATATTTTTGGGGGTCTAAAATCCTTCCCTTACTTAGCAGAAAGCTTCATGGCTAAGCTTTCGCTTAACACAGCTACCCCTCAGCATACTGTTAGCTACCAGAGCGCTACCCCTTACAACAAATTCTACCCCTGATTTTCTGGAGGGTTTACATCCCCCACATACGACCCGAGAAACACACACACACACAAAGGACTCGCAATACCCACGCATAATTTACACCTTGGCGTCATGCGCTCTGTCAATTTTAGGAGTTGACGTCGGCTTGTTGGTCGTCGGGAAAAGTAGTCGTCGTTGTCGTCGCTTTACACGAGCTACGCTTTTCCGTGCTTCGGCATTCTGCGTTGCTGCGTTTTTCGGGCGCGGGGTGGCACTCGGGAAGCTCACCTGAAAAGCCGAATGGGCCACCACCATCAGCACCCCCTTTTCGGCCACATTTCCGAAGCAGGTGTAACAATTATTATTTTCTCGTTGATTTTGCTGCCGACGTCTCGTTGTCGTTTTGCCTTTTTTCTCTCTCTCTCTCTCTCTTTCTTGCTCCCTCACTCGCTTGCACCTTTGCACCTTTTGCTGTGGCCTTGTCTCGCTTGCACTCACGCCTCTTTGGGTGGCGCACACGCATGGCGCATGCATTTGCTGTCTCACGTGGGTGTGCGTGTGTGGGTGTGCTTTCGCGTAGTCCGAGTGTGTGTGTGCCAGTAATGTTACTGCAACAATTGCGATTACAACAGCAACAAGAACAGGGAAAGGAGAAGGGGGCGTGAGATTGAAGGGGGTTTCCCTTTCGGGGTTTTAACAAACGAAGCAGGGACATACTCCTCCGAAGCCGATCCTCAAAAGTCTTATATCCTTGTTCCCCTTTAAATAAATTCTCCTCTTTATGTATTTGATTTTATTGTTATTTATAATTTAGCTGTGTTGATGCACTACGGCCCTTGCTAAACCAAGCACGTGCTTGTTATGGTTTGGTGCAAGGAAATTAGCTAATGGCGTGCTGCGTGATTGTTTGCTTGCATGGCTTGCACGCATACAAATTTTTTTAAGATAAAAGTTATATGGTACCATTTATAAATATTTTAAAAAATGTATTTTTTGCTAAAAAATATGTATGACCTTTTTAACCCTTCTTAGAGCGCTTATAAAAGTGAGGAATACTTTTAATTTTATCATTTTATTTACTTCCTTATAGATGTTTTAAGAAATACTCGTTGTATAAGAGTTAATTACTATACCTTATGATCTTGTAGAAATGATTAAAGTAAGTCAATCTAAGCGATAAATTTGATATTATCTTGTGGAATGTGCTCTTCAATTTATTTACAATAAATACCTCTTCATTCTTTTGTAATAAATGTTGTGGTATAAGAGCTCCTCATGGCCTTTGCCTTGCTGAAAGTACTGAACAAAAGACACTTGATAATTGCGCACCTGAGGAGAGAAGGAGAAATACGAATTAAATCCCACTACAGCCGGCAGGTAGCAGCAGGTTAACAACAACAGCTGAGAGAGCGAACACAGAGAGAGAAAGAGAGCACAAAGGTGTGCTACTGATGACTTGCTGCTTTTTTTTCTCTCTCTCTCTGTTCCTTGCCGTACATTTCTCCAGCCAAGAATTTTTTCGGAGTCGTCGCTGCCAAGAGGAGAAATTCCGAGCGACGATGAGAGCCGATGGCCGATGAGTTCTTGGTTCTCGGTTCGTAGTTAGCCTCTCGTTTCTCGGCTTTTGGCTCGGCTAGCTTGGTTTTCGGTTTTCGGGTTTCGGTTTTGCGGGGCCCGAAGTCCGGTTCTTTGGAGAAGGCCCACTGTTGCTTTATTTTGGTTAACAACACGCTGCTCTGCCACCGCGACGTTGCTGTCTCAGCTGGCGTCGCTGCCGGCGCCAGCGTCGGCGCAACAGATTCACGGACTCCGAAACAAAAAGGTATATTACCTTAGAATGCCAGTCGTTCTTACTTCAGTCTTCGTACAGTCTTTGCTTTAACCCGTTCCAAACTCTGTCCGCCGCTGGCTCTCTATAGGAATAATATAGTAGTACACGTCCTCGTACTCGTATAACAGCATCGTGTCGTATCGTATCGGTAACATATCGTATCGTATCGTATCGCATCGTATCGTATCGTATCGTATCGGTGTGTTCCGTATCCCCTCTGGTTCCGTTCAGTTATCATTGTCCGTATCGAAAGTCCGGTGGTTCTACTCTCGCAGTCGCAGCACTCTCTGCCGAAGTCACCGTCGCAGCCAGCGTAGAAAAACAGCCAGCAGAGAAGCGAAAACCCACCACCACATCATCATCATCGCAGCGCACACACACCTCCGCTGGCCAGGCGACATCATCCTCTAGAGTAGTAGTAGCAGCAGCAGCAGTAGCAGTAGCAGCAGCAGCACGGCAGCAGCAGCAGCAGCAGCACGGCAGCAGCAACTCACCTCCGAAAATTTCAATATCCAAATCAAAGTCGGGTTCAAATCGAAAACGGCCGCAACAGCAGCAACAACGCAACGCAACGCAACCTCTCAGCACGCGGATAATGATAAAAAGAAAATAACACGCGCAGTTCACATTCAGTGCCCGACTTGAACAGATCACAGCCACTCCCGAGAACTCTAGAGAAATTTAATAAGAATTCCAAAATAATACAAAATAATCACAAAAAGAATCGAATCGAAAATCCAAAACCCGCTTCCGGCTTTTTTGCGCG
The DNA here is from genome assembly GCA_008042475.1 of Drosophila kanapiae. Lineage (NCBI taxonomy): Eukaryota > Metazoa > Arthropoda > Insecta > Diptera > Drosophilidae > Drosophila > Drosophila kanapiae. Next base: position 66,593 of record VNJM01001488.1, on the reverse strand, counting down.
TGTGTGACCAAAAAACCAAACAAAGCAAAGCTAAACTCTAATTTTCATTTTCCCCCCAGTGCTACTTCTCTCTAAAAAAAAATGTAAGAAGAAATACCAAGTAAAAAATATAAATAAAAATAAAAAAAACAAGCCAAGAACAAAACAGAATACAATAAAAAGAAGGCTTACAATATTTTGTGCTCCCCAAAAAAAGAAAAAGAAAAACAAGTAATAATTTAACAATAAACGAAAAAACGAGCCGAGAGTTCGTTGCTCGAGAAGCGCTCTTTCAATCCCAAACTCATCGCTTCTTATAGGCCTTGGCAACAACAAGTTCTGAGCCATCAATCTCTCGCCCTGGCTCGCTCACTCTCTCTCTCAGTCTTCTGGAGACACTCTTTTGGGCCGCCGTTTAAGCCAGACACACAGGCCAAGAACCAAAGAAATATTCGAGCCGGCAAAACGCACAGAACCCAACAAAGAAACACGTTTTTGTGTTTGGGGGGGAAACAAAAAGCAGAAGCAGAAGCTGAAATAAAAGCAAAGCAAAACAAAAAACACAGAAAAATAGCAGGCGAAAAATAAAAAGAAAGAGGAGAGGAAAAAACGCAGACGTAGTCGACTTCTTCTGGCCATAAAACCTTATGGCCAACAGCGTTCCAATAGGCCGCACACACAGCTCAGAGCGGAGGTTCGAGACCCCTAGACTCGACTCGACTCCACTCGACTTGGCCTGGCTTGGCTTCGCTGGGCTCTTCTCTTGGCCACTTGTCGCTATTGCTATTGCTATTGCTACTGCTAAGTACGCATCCGAATAATTCCCGTAGTTTATTTTTATTGTTGTAATTACACGTCGTCTGCTGTTGGCCCACGCGGACAGCCATGGGCTTGAACTCTCGCTTCGCTCCTTACCTGCCTGAAATTTCTACTTCTTCTTATATTATTTTTATTTTTTTTTTGCACCAAGCCAAAGTGTGACTCAACAACAACAAAAACAAAAAACAGAAACCGGTAAAGCCAAAGAAATTTCGTGCGTGTGTTAATCAGAATCTCAGAGAAGAGACACCACCAGCACCAGCCAGAAAGAGAGAGCAACGAAAAACGTGTTTTTTTCACAAACACACCAATAATAAAAAAAAAAGAAATTAAATTATTTACACACTTGAAGAGAGGAGAGCACAAAATATTATATGAGCAAAAACGCGAAATATTCCATACAATTATTGGTTCCCTTTTTTTCGCTTTTGTTCCAGAGCCATAATTACAAGTCTCCGCAACTTAACAAAAAAAAAAAAAAAACAAGCAAATATTTATTGAAATCAAAAAACAAAAACTGTTCTTCACTCTTCATCCAACTTCAACCGACTCTGACTCGACACTTAATTGGTAATAAGAGCAAATTATTATTAAGTATTCATGCCCATTGTGTCTCGTTTTTTTTTTTGTGTTTTGTTGTTTCTTATTTTGTGCATTCAACTATTATTCATATTCGTTTGTTTTTAATTGTTATTCACACTTCATTTGGTTTCCAATTTCTACAATATATTTTCCCATTTTTTGTGGAGCTTTCAAGTTTGGCTCTGAATTGGCAAAAACAAAATAAATAAATAAATTCCAAAAACTCAATTTATTTCTAAAAAGCTTTTCATTTGATTTGAATTTAAGTTTAAAAAACATACAATTTTATTTATAACTCTCGCAAGGCGATAAATAATCACACAAATTCTCTGCCATCTCTTGACCAGCAATCAGAAACTGAAATAGAAATGCAGGAAACAAGCCCAGTATAAATATATACCTATATATATCTAAAAAGCAATCAAAGCGAAAGAAATCTCTGGTATTTTTCTAAGCCCAAAAACCGAAAATCCCTCCTCCAAAACCCAAACCAAACCAAACCAAAGCCCCAGCCCCAAAAGAACCCATCAGCCATCAAACAGAAACCATTAAAAAATCAAAATCAAACCCAAAGACAACAAAATAATAAATAAACAGAAGGCACAAAACGAGAAGCAGGCAAACAACAAAAAATAGAAAAAAAAATAATCAAAGTGGTGAATTGTTGCTAAAATCAAGAAAATCTGAAGAATTTCATTCGGTACAGAACAGTATTTTAAATTATATTTATTCGAATTAAGTGTAATCGAAGATTTGCGAAAGATATTTACAAGAGAAATCGGAGAAGAATTGTGAATTTTATATAAATTTATATATACATATATATCCAACATATATCTATATATATTTGTATGTTCGGTTGTTAATTTTGAGCGTAATTTAAAGAGTGTGTTGGTGTTGTGGGAAAGTGTGTTTTAGTGGGAAAGAGGGAAATCAATTAACAAAGGTAACCACAAAGGGAAATCAGCAAAAAAAAAAAAAAAAAACGATAAAGGAAAAGGAAAAAGGTGATAGCCTGTTTAGCTAGGTGGAGGGATAACCGCGCGAATAAAGGTTGTTAAATTGAAAATTAAGTATAAATATTTACAAAAGAGCGAAATCAACCCGTTTTAAATAGAGCAACATATCAATCAAACAGCGCATCAAAGGATGAGAGAAATCAAACAGAAATTGGAAAAGGATAAAGGAATGAAGGAATGAATTAGATGTATAAATAAGTCCCCCAGAAATATCGCAATTCGAATTAACAAATATAAACCAATCATTGTCTATGCATATACACTGACTTAAATATCGGTTGTAACAAGGCGTGTGTAGAGTCAATTTGTAAGTTTTAAGCAATCAGCGTCAATCAGAGAGACCCACTCAATCTCACTCTCTATCAATCACAAGTAGCTTAAAGTTAGACCGGGGCTTTACGATTTTAAGGGAGTTTTGGGGGATCGCCGGGCATCTAATCAATGCCCCGATCGACAAGAAATCGCGTTTTGACAATCACACGAAATTAGCGTATTTCATATATATACACATCGGATCAGATCAGTCAGTCAGTCAGCAGCTACTACTGACTCTGACCATATAGGATTTATATATATACATCTCTACAATCTATTTATAAAGAACTTTTGCTAGCTTTTAGCACACTTTACAGATCCTAAATCGAACCTCTATTATTCTACGACAATCTCTAACGACAACAACCATCTATCCTCTTAATAAACAACTTCGAGACTTAATCTTAAAAATCTACAATCACAATCAATCGACCTACAATCAATCCGAACTTTAAACAATCTTCGAAGCGGTTTTCAAATCTCTATACATACTATACTATAGTAGTGATATATATCGTAAATAATAGGAATATTAAAGTACGCTCAAAATCAAATAGTTGTAAAACCCGAAAGAAAGAATAGTTAATATTTTTCTGTCCATCGACTTCTTGCAGCAACAATTCGCGTAAAGCTTAACGACACACAATTGGCATTATAGCATATATATATATTTAGCAAGAACATCGAAAACTAATTCAATTGGCATTATAATCGATATATAGATAACAAACAGCAAAACAGAGCTCACATATATATATTATATTATATATTCACCAAAACACACACCAATCAAATCCTGTGCAATTATCCCCAAACTCAATACAAACCACCCGTCAAGAAAATACCAAAAAAGTAACAAAAATCAAAAACTTCGAAACGCGCAAAAAAACAAAAGAATTATAATAAAATTACAAGAAAAAGCATCAATAACAACAAACACTCAAAAGAAAAACAAATAAGAAACAAACGAATTAAGTGCTAAAAAATAAACAAGAAGCGGAGGAGATTTTTAATCAACATTTGTTGCCAATAAAACTGTCATCATTGCCGCGTTAACAGAAACCACGGCGTCAGCAGCGATTGCAGCGCTCAGTATCAGCAGCAGCTCTCAAGCGTCGCTAGCCGCCAGCGCCAACGCCCCTGCCACGCCCACGCTCACACCCACACCGCCCACGCCCACGCCGCCCACAACAGCAGCGACAACGGTAAAGAGCGAGATCGCTGCCACCGATTCGGCCGATTGTTCCCCTATACAAGATTTAATCATGGTAAGCGCCGCCCAAAGAAATCCGATCCTAAAAAATAAAACAGCCTAAATCGAAGAATCCGCCAAATTATCACCAGAAAAAGAAAAAATAAAATGAATACCAAATTCGAAATATTCAGTATCAGGAAGTAACCTATATATCTTGATCGAGGCCATGACTACTACTTATATACAACTATATAAAAAAGCAAAAATATATATGAAACTTGTACAGTTTACTATATGCAAAAAGCCAACTATATTACTAAACTTAATTTTTTCGGTTACCTCTCTCTCTCTCTGTCTTCTCTAACTACTCTATCTGCCATAATTAATCTTAATCTATAAATATATCTAAAACCTAAACTGTATATTTCAAGCAATTTCAAATAGATCAAGAATACATATGTCAATGGTGTTGGTTTTTATTTATTTCTAAGTTGTAAATATTTAAGAACTTCAGTTGATTGATTGCGCTTTTGGTTTGTTTCGGGGAACTAGTTTTAGTTTTAACGATCACTTAACACCTTGTATATATATATATATGCTATGGTTTATTTTTGGTTTGTGTTTTAGGTTGCCAAGAGCCATTGACATTAAATTGTAATTAAAAGCCAAGCACATGATTTGGCCACGAGCAAAAAACTTTCTCGACTTCTGCGCTCAAGCCACTCTTCTTCCGCATTGTGGCCAAATTGTGAGAGGAGGGCCTAGATCTTTTGAAATTGAACAGCAAAAACTCTGTGCCACACTGTGTCTCTCTGTCTCTGTCTCTGTTCCCGTCTCTATCTTTACGCTTCTATCTCTGGTTCCAGTTGTAGTTTTAACTATCCCACTGGTAGCGCTCGCTAAGCTCAGCTCTCTGCTCACTGTCTCTCTCTCTAAATCTCTCACTTGCCTTCCCCTCTAACTCTATCTACGATACCACTTTTGAATCACTTCCTGTAGTCCAAAAACTCTTAAATCTCCAGCTCCAGATCCTCCGAGGAATTTTTACACAGTGCTTAATCCACCCAACCTAATCGATTCCGAGCAATTTATGTGGAAATGGAATTGGTAAATGTCTTTCTTAAGAAATTAGGGAACTGAAAGTTCTTACAGATTAATGTCATTAATCAATAATGCCTCAGTTCCTTTAAAATCTATCATATTTAATTAAAATAATATTTATTTATAGCATTAACACTTAAAAAATGTATTAAAAGCCCTTACGAAACATTCAAAATGAATAAAAAGGATAGCTATAAAAGCGAAGATATTTTTGTTAAGAAAAATGTGTACTAAGTACTTTATCACTAAACCTAAAAATGGTTATACAAGTATGCAATACAATTTTTTAAATAACAAACTCAGTGTATAGTTTTTAATTTATTACCAAAAATAATTGCCAATTCCGGATTGCACATAGTATTGTCTCTGGAAAGAAAAAAGGACTGGGTAACATTACAGGACTCTCCCACTCAACCACACTAAACTTTTTTCAGTTTGTTGTGACTTTATTTTTGTTTTAATTTTCGTTAAAAATAAAGAAAAGAAAAATAAGAGAAAAGTATACAAGAAAGACCAATTCAAAAACCAAACTGAAAACCCAGACAATAAAACCAAATACAACAAATAATCTGAACCTGAACCCACCACGCACAGCAAATGCAATTGTTGCACGCACCGCCGTCCACGCATCCGCATCCTCCACATCCGCATCAGCATCAGCATCCGCATCCGCAGCAGCAACAGCAGCAGCAGCAAGTGCATACGTATCAGGCCATGCAGGTGCAGCACCAGCATCAGCAACAGCATCAGGCGGCTGTCTTCCACCAGCAAGTGGCAGCCATTGCCGCCCAACAGCAGCAGCAACAGCAGCAGGCACAGCAGCAACAGCAGGCGCAGCAACATCAGCAGCAAATGCAACAGCAGTTCCACTACCAAGCTCAAGCCCAAGCCCAGGCCCAAGCCCAGGCTCAAGCTCAGGCTCAGGCTCAGGCCATGCTGCAGACGTACATGCAGCTGCAGGTGAACAGTGTCCCGGTGACGCCCACCAAACCGTCGGCGGGAACGGTGGCAACAGTGGGTGCTGTGGGCCCAATGCCCATCTCGGTGCCGGCGCAATTCTTCGCGGCGCCGAGCACACCGCTGACGATCATTCCGGCGATCATACCGGCCACGCCCACTTCGGCGGCCACCACACCGACCAACAATGTAAATAATACAGTTAATCTATCAGCCGTAACTAGAACTACTACCACTACTACTAAAGAGCAGCCGCTGGCAGCCGGCGGTCATGGAATCCCAAACGCTGGCCATCACCAGGATGCCACCTCCATTTTGGGACCGGCACCCCTGATCCTGGCCAGCGTTCGGGGTTGCAGCAGCGCCAGCAGCGGCTGCAGTTCTGCATCTTCTGATTGTTCTATGCCATCGCCAACTTCACTACACTTATCTTCTCCTAAAAAGGTTTGTGTGTTCACTAAAAAAAAAAACTGAAAAAAATGAAAACGCTTTGAAAACAACTCTCTCTCCTCCTTCTTCATCCATATAGATTAACTCTCTTCTCTCCCCTTTTTTTAAACTAACTAACTCTTTGTCTCTCCCACCGCTTTGCCTGCCGTTCGTTCTTTTGTGAAAAACTCTTATTTCTAACACTCTTTGTCTCTCCGGTTTTTCCATCACTCACCGATGTAGCTTAGAATTTTCTCATTTGCTGTTGTAATCCTGAATGTTGTACTTATTGGTAGCTTAGCTTTGTATTTGTAGACTCCACCTAATTGTAAGATCCTTAAGTTAGAGCTAAGCGAATGATATAATCATACCTCTATTACCATAATCCTTCTTGATAATTCATATATTTTTTACTCTAGCAACGATTGTATATTTTTTCTATTTGAAACTGATTGACTTTATACTCTGCATTATTCACTTAAGACCTTTAATAACCATTTTTGAGAATTCTGTATATAACTATTAAATAATAGTGTGTTTAAAATATAATTTGCATATGATAAATATACCAGGAAAAATGCTTAGAAACCTTATCAAATATTTATTTTAAAATAATAACTTGCACTTAGGAAACTCTCGAGTTTGTTATATTCAAATTTATGGATAAAATCTCTTTAAAATCTTTATAAAATATTTATTTACAAATTGTTACTACATAGGAAATAACTCTTCCTTAATTCAATTATTTATATTGAAATTATAGGAAACTACTTGTGCCAAAAGCTAACATCAAAAAATCTCTCAATAATAGGTTAGTTTTCATACTTTCCATATTTCGCCAAACGATTTTCCTTGCCGTGGGCTGTTAGGGTGCGAATTGAACGACAATTAAATGCCAATTAAATAAAATTATATATGAATATAGGGCGTGCAGGCCGTTTTGGTCCCTTTTATCCCTCGACTCTGCTTTTTTATTGGCCCACGTCCGGCTGAAGGGTCCTTTTTTTTCGGTTGTGTGTGAGTCAATTGCGCGTAATAAAATAATGTGCAACCGATCGTCCAGCTGACCAGCATACAAATGAGGCTCCTCCTCCTGGATCAGGTTTCTATATATTCCGCACGAATTTATGGACTCAATCTCAACTTTGTTGGAAGTTCTGAAGGCCAACGAAAAATGGGTTTTTGCAAAAAAGAAAAAGGGATGAAAAAAAAGAGCAAGCTTGACTGGGTTTATTATTTTATCAGTCATAACTATCGCGTTGCTGGCGAACATTAACCGCAATTGTTTGGCCAGCACTTACACTTTGTCCCCACCAACTTTTCCGGCTGGACTTGGTCCTTTTTGCCTCGTTTCCAGGGTCCCTCTTCGGGCCACATGTCGCCCATATTGATTAGTTGGCGTTGAAAATGTCGCTGCAATTTGTTGGCGCAAACTGCAACCTCCTGGTATTTCTTTTTTTCTCACCAATAGTACTACGGCCAGTAGTTGTGTGGTGACCCTTTGCTCCTCTTTCTGTTGTATTTCCCCAGTTGTTTTCACTGTGTGTATGTCCAGTGTCGTGTATCGCCCCCGTATCCTGTGTCCTTTGTGTTAGGTGTCCGGGTGTCCACGGTGCGTATGTGTGCTTTGTTTGTTATTCTACGGCACGGGTCGGCCGCATTTATTATCGATTTATCGCGGCCAGCAAGGAGCTGTTGGCGCTGCCTGCAATTACTACACTTTACCCTTCCATCCCTCCGACTCACATTAATGTTTAAACTGTACTTAAATGACTCTATTATAAGGACCTTTCCCTAACCTAACCCCTCCACAGGGCCACGTTAAATTATCTGTAATTGATTTTGTTTAACATGGGGCTCTGGCTCCGCCAACACCTGGCCGAGACAGAGAAACCGTCCGCCCACATTTATTTAAATCGTTTGATTTGCATTTGTTTTATGTTATTCTCCATCTGCATTCGGACATGAAAATATTTTGTGATTAAATAGTTTACGCCTGGCTGGCTGCTGTGTAATTATTATTGTTTTAAGCACACAAAAACGGCATACGGCATACGGCTCAGTTGTATATTTAAATTGAATTCATTTGTACGAGTATTATTTGCGTATTTGTATGACAAACCGCTTTTCCAATTTCCACCTGTAATTCCCATTGTTGTTGGCAAATATTTTCAACGGAAGCAGAAGCATCAGCAGCAGCATCAGCAGTGAACTGCCTAAGTAAATAAAACTGAAACCGTAACTGAAACTGAAAGCCAGCGACAAACAACCCCAAGGTGCTAATAAAGCACCACAAAACCGCAGGATAAACAAGGATATTGACAATAAAACATGAAAGATTCGAGCGAGCTTTTCTCCTCTCATGGTAAATAGAAAATTTTTCAAATTAGGCCAGACTCCTTCTCTCGGGGGGTGGGAAATAGAAATAAACATGTTGCTCTCAAGTGTCGCGGGAAACTCGCTTTGAAGTGTCGAAGTCAGTCAGCCTGCACTTCTAATAATATAAATAATAAGCTGGAAGCTGGCCTTAGAGAGAGAGAGTGAGAGAGATCCTGCGGATAACTGCCGGCCCTCGGCCAACTTACAAACGCACAAATAAACTTTTTAAATTTAAAAATTCATCAAACTTTCAAGCCGCGCTCTCTCGCCGGCAAGTCAAACAAACTAGATGAGCAACGACTGTGGGGCAGTATGCAGGGGAACAAAATCAACAAAATAATAATAAAAAATATGTATATAAGTATATAGGGGAAAAAAATTACATTAATCCGTAATCGAAAAACTTGACTCGCTGAACCTCTGAACACGGTGGAAAAGTTTTCTTCGCTTCGCGTTGAAATTTATAACAGCATTTTTTTGCTTGTATTTTATTTTATAATAAGCGATTTACAAGCGAGCCTTGCGTATAAAAAAAAAGTGTTTTCCAACTACAAAATTTCAATTATTTTCCCCGGGAGGTTGTCCGGCAATAAAATAAATTTGAAATTTAAATGCAGCAAAAAGATAAAGTCCTTCGACTAACGTTCTTCTACCCTCCGTAAGGAGAAAGTGTGTCAAGGAATGGGACAGGCAATATGTTGCCCAAAATAAGTGAGGGCAGGCGAAAAAGGAATTGCTTCGTGCTTGCATCAAATTGAGATGAGAAAATAAAATTCAATAAACTCTTGTTAAGCACGCAGCAGCAGCAACAGCGGTAGCAGCGGCAGGAGGGGACAGCAGCTGCGTGCTCCGAAACAGGACAACGTTTTAAATATTGACAGCTACAAAAAGGGGGGAGAGTCAAAGTCCTTTTCTCCCCGCACACCCCACACTCTTCCTTTTCCTGGTATCCCTGATGACGAGGCTGCCGGGTAAATAGATAAATCAACCCCAGAGACATGTACACCAAGCATTTTTGCATTGATCAAAAGGCTAGGCTTGGCAGCAGCGGAAGAGGGGGTTTTGGCGCTTGGTTTGGACTTAGTCGAAGGACACACAGGACACACAGCATTGTTATGATTTATCCGGCCGCCCAGCAATCGATTTTCGTAGCACACTTTTTGGGACTCACCAGAGAATCTCGACTTTTACTCACAAGAGTAGCCCAGAGGTTGTACAATTGCGCTAATCATAAAGGAAAATGGGTCCCAGATTGTAAAGGATACAATCAATAACGGTAAAGTTCCTTATGGAAAATAAAAAAGACTTTCCTTTAAAAAAGTGAGCTTTTAAACGATTTAAGTCAGTTCTTTATGCTGCAATTAAATCACTTACTAAGACCTACTGTACGCGTGTCTTGGCCTGAATTTGAGCACTGCGATTCTCCACCGCCTGTCGCTGACAAACAAATTAAAAAGTTATGACTAAAAACGTTTCGCGCTCGGCAATGAAATGAAATTTGTTCGCTCGGACAACGCTCTCTCTGGCAGCATTCTCCAGTTTTCTGCAGTATTCCTTCGCGTTCCAGCGATGCCGCTGGCTAAATTTAAATTGCTTTTGTTGCGCTTTTGTAGTTGTCTAGTTGGAGCTGCTCCTCCTGTTTTCCCGCTCCTGCCGCTACCAATGATGATGATTTTCCTTTTTGCGAGCGCGCAAGTTTTCTTTGTTGTTTGCACAAATAGTTTTTTGTCGCCAACGCGCAGCCATAAAAAAATGCCAGATTTTCTTTTGAATGGTGCGGCGCGTGAAAAGAGATCTCTAAAAAAAATAAAAAACGTAATAAAAATGTGTGTGTAGCTGCGAATTAAGTTTGCAGTTAAACGGCCACGGCTAAGCGCATTAAGAGAAAAGTTTTTGCATCCAATGGCGCTTTTTCCTTTTCCCCCTTAAATTACTACTGCCACTATTTTTGTTGTATATTTTTATTTTTTTTTTGGCTAGAACTTTGTTCCGAAATCATTAAAAGCTTAAATGCGGCGACCAGCAGGAATATGAATATGAATATTGAATGTGCGCCGGAATGAGTGACTGAACTGAACACTGAGGCCATTAAAAGCGACGTGTGCCCTGCCCTTGTTACACTCCATCCCTGTCCCCAAAAAGCCAACTTGCGGGGTTGTAACTTTGGCTTTTACGAGCGCAGAATGTTTGCCCTCCAGTGCACTAATCCACCGAGCACACACACACCGAGCAGCAAACTGGCAAACTAGGAAACTAGAGGGGGAGAACTACACCTACTACTCGAACTACCCAGCACATGTGAACCCAACTAACCAGCCAGTCAACTCGGGCGGGCACTCACTCAAACTGGAAGCGACAAACTAACTTATTAATATGCAATGCACACTTTGTTGCTGTATTAATTGCAATATTAAATTTCCACTAATACTCGCTTAGCAGGGTCAGGACCAGGACTCGTCTTTCCTCCTCTTGCACTTGGCTAAAAATCATGGTATTTGTAAATAAAAACGGGGTTAAAGAAAATAATTAAAATCTTATTTTTGGTGAATAAATTTAACAAAGATTTTCTAAAAGGAAACATGTTCCTTAAGAATATATATATACTTTCTTACTTGGTTTTAAATTAGAAATTAATAAATTTCTTATGATATTTGAGAAGGTATCTTCCTAGGACCACACTGTAAATGATTTCCTTTTTAATCGGTGTTTAAAATCGGCAAAAAATTTGACTTCATTAAAATTAACTTAATGTACACTAAATTTGGTACCTGAAACATTATATTAAATTTTAAGAGATTTTAAAAGCTAAAAGATTGCAGATTTACTAAAGAATTAGTTGATCTTTCGCTCTGAAATTGTGCAAAGAATTTTAGTAAATTATACAAATAAGAATCTATTAATTTCCCTCAGTGCCTTGCCTAGCTTGTTCCGCCTGAAAAGTTTCGCCGCAACTTTTAGCGGAGTAAAGTGAGTTGAAAACACCTAGAACCAAGTAATTATTACATGTTTACGTGCGCCAGCACGGCGTATGTGTATGCCCCGTCACCTATTCCTATGCCAGGATATGCCAGTGTACTCCTGGCCAGGAGGATGCGTGCGTGTGCGTGTGTGTGCATGATCCTTGGTTCATTCGGCATGCGGCACGGGTACGCTGAAAAGCGATACTAATGATAAGTTCTGCTTGCCAGGAGTCCGTCAGCGAAATGAACTCAATTTGCTACGTTTTACATTACCAAAAGCCACGAGCCCCGAGCCGGCAGTCGTCCGGACATCATTTCCATATGTGTGTGTTGGCAGATGCTTTTGGGGGGAAGGATTGGTGGAGTTTTCGTGCTCGGTTGCCCGCAGCTTGTGATGTATGCGGCTGAGGGGAAATTCTGCGTCTGGCAGCTGGAAATTGCACTCGCACACCCAGAGAGAGAGAGTGGGATGAGAGTTAAAAAAGAAATCTTTCCAAAATTTATAAATGTTTAAAAGGTGCAGGTAGCAAGCAGTAGTGGTAGTACGTACCTGCCTGCCTGCCTGCATCGATGCCAGACATAATGTTAGCTCAAGTTGGCAGTTAACCAAATTTACACACTCGCAATCTGAGAAAGAGAGGAACGCTGCAAGTGATTTCATTAACTAGAGTTGGGCAAACACGACGAGCACTGGAGCACAGAACAGCGCGCTGCCTGCGAAATTAATTTGTTCAAAAATAAGTTTTCGAGGGCAAAGTTTTTCGTGTTTGCATAGCACACTTCTCCGGGCTGATTAATATCCACAGACAACACACATCTCCCGGGCGGACTTCCTTCTAATTATTATTACACATCGTGTGAAGCTGAAATTTGAGTGCCCTGAATTATGCAGTGTCGTAAATATTTTATTTTCATATAAGAACACATGCTAATGCCTAATTTGTGGCCCTCGGAGCTAACGAAGTCGGAGCCTGATTAAATGCAGGAGAGAACAATTGTCACCTTGACGTCAACATCAACATCAAATTTTCTGCTAGTTTTATATGCATAAATGCAAAATGCCAGCCAGAAGGCAGACTTTTGATGAGTTGTGCAATTTCCCAGGCAGGAAAAATAGAAGATGTGGAAAAAGTGAGTGGGGAAAAGCCCAGGCTATTGTCGCCTTTTGGTTCGCCTTTTGCTTTTCAAGCGATTTTTCCTCTGCCCCCCTCCGGAAAAAGTCGAAGACTGCGCTTGATTGTCTGTGTAAATGCGGCGCCAATTTTTTATGCTCATAAATGCAGAAGGCAGGCAGGCCAGGACAGGCCAGGCAGCAAAAGCGACTCCACTTTCCACTCAAGTTCATTGTATTTGCATGGACGACCCCCTTCCTTTTGCCATGGCATATTTTCTGCTGTTTCATCATTCTCATCAACAGACATTGCTCATACGCCACGTTGTTCGGTGGCAACAAAAGCCGAACTGGGCAAAAGCTGCAGTTCATATAATTTTTTTTTCCTTCTCCGTTCTCCGTTGCTTTGTCCGAACCAAAACGTTAACAGTATTTTCAGCATTTTCGAGACAGTTTGTCATAATTCCATAGAATCTACTTGGCATTTTTTCTCGTTTGTGTGCCGTTGCTTCCTTCTGGTGGCTTCGGAGCTTCTTGTGACGTTTTATTGTGTCAACATGACAAATCGTCAAGTGTCGGGAGAGGATGGCAGTGAGGCGGCGGGGATTAGGAGAAAAACGGGCTTCCCTTTATTTAATTTGAAGGTGGTCTTTAATGGTCTAAATGGATGGTTGCACGGAGGGAAAAAGGGGTTGCCAAAGGGGGACTTAATTTCAGATTTTTCAGAAGTATTAAAATTATATTTTTTACTTTATTTAATATTACATTTATTGTCTAAGATTTTAAATTAATTTAAATATTTTATTAAGAATATTTTAAAAATAAAGGATTTAATTGTTTTAATGATAGATTGATGTTTATTTATCTTAAAATAAAACTCTTATTTAATACGACTTATTTTATAAGGTAATCCTTAATTTGTATTTATTTCAGTGCCGGTTTTCCCCCGTTTCATACCCAGTTTTTACCTTTTCCCCAAAGCTTGACCCTTTTTTTGCCTCCTTTTGGTTTGTTGGCTTTTAGAGGAGGTACCGGGGATTTGAATTGTTTCACTTTTTATCAGTTGGGCCATAAATTCCATCGCTCAATTACAATATTTGGAGCATCGTATGCAAATTTATGAGCATTTTCATTTCGATCAATTTACTCGGCTACTATTTCTTGTCCTTTCTCCTCCCTTGAAAGTCGAAGTGTGACTGCCGGTCTGTCTGAGTTATATTTATGCTTTTTACGGCCACCTCCGAAGGAGAGAAAAATTTATTCATTGAAGTTTTTACAGTCAACTACACACCTCCTCAATGCGGTTAGCCATCGCATCATCATGCTCCATCCTCATCCTCATCCTCCCGAAGCTAAGCTGAGCTGAGCTCTGTGTGTGTGGTGCTCCATGGTCTGACGTAATCATTCATACTTCATCAAGTTGACCCGACTATATGGCTTGCTTTTCTATTCAGACCTCGAAGCAGGTCCTGCTGCTGCTCCTCTCTGTCCCTGCTTCATTGCTATGCAAACTGCTCCCAATGGCTACGTTTAATGGTCAAGTGTGTAAAATTGCATAGCAAATCGCTGGGATGGTGGAAAAGTGGAGGATGAGCGGACAGACCGACAGACCGGAGAGGAAACGATTCCGGGACGACCATTGCTCTTAGATAAACATCTTTGCCATCTGTTTTTGCTCCACTTTGCTCAAGTCTTGGATACACTGGGTACTGGGTACTGGGTCCTGGGCTGCTGACTGAGTTACATATTGATGTGATTTACCACTCATGTCTTTGGGGCGTTCTCTGTCCCCGGCAAATTGTTTTGAAATTCAGTTTCGAATCGATTCTCCTTGCGGCATGATATACACGCCGATACAGCCGATTCATCGCACATTTTATGCCTCCATTTGAGGTCCAATTTGAACGTGTGTTTGGGGGCCATAAAGTATCGGGGCGAAAATAAATTGAAACTTCACCTGGGAGTAAATTATGGTTAAGCTTCTGGTTGTGGTTCGTGTCGTCTTCTTTAAGTAGTTTATTTTCCAGATAAAAATAGAAGCGGACTCCATCAGGATGGAACTCCTTTTCAAATTAATTTTATATTTTAAATTCTGTTTCCTTTCTCCTACGGGCACCTTTAGTAATTTGTTATATGCTAATTTCTAGTTATTTCTACAAAATACGTGGGCCAGCATCGCTCCTTCCCAAAATCTTCATCAATCAATTTTCGAGGAATTCGTGAGCTGCCAAGAGAGCTCTCTGTCTCTTACCCATTGTTGATTTCATTATAATTTCGATTTGCATAACCGAATGTCTAAGCAACAATTTAGCACTGGGCCCCCACGGTCCAAAACGGTCGCCAGGGACTCCTTTTCACTGTCAATTGGTCCAAAAGATACAGAGAGAGACTCTCAAGCTTGAGTGGGAGTTATGGCCTCTGCCGAGTCTCAGTTCCGAGTTCATCATCATCATCATCTTCGGGGCGGAGTGTATCAATTTTGGGGGGCCTCACATTTCATTAGCTTGTCAACATTTGTGTAGCCCGACGAGCCTGTGCTGTGATGGCCATGTCTTTGACACTTCAGCCTGCGGCGTGCGCCTCAAATTGTAGTTGCCATGGCCATGTGCCACAGTCACAGTCACAGCCACAGCAAGATACTTTGGCTGCTGCTCAGTGCTGCCGCCTGCCTACTACTGGGGATTCAAATAAGTAGCCAAGTGTGTGGGGTTTCAAGTAAAAAAAAATATCACAGGTTTACCTAAAGAAGCCCCAATAAATAGCATATATTTAATGGATTATTTAAGGAAGAATTAAGCATTTATGGAGAGTTAAAAAAAGCTAGATATTAGATGTATTTTCAACCCTTTTAAAACCCTGGAAATCTCTCCCTAAAATCAGCTAGAAACTGTCCCATTGAACAGCTCTGTGCATGAGAGATGGATGCTTCAGTTGAAGTTGTTGCCCTAAATAGTTAAACTGCTTAGCGAGTGTCTTGCGATTTGGCAGACTATGCCACATGCTCCGGTTGCTATGCAAATCAATTTTCCCCCTCCGGGCTATACTCTCAGTAGCATCAGTAGCATCAGCACCGAGGAGTATTTGCTTTGCTTTTGGCCTGGCCGAAGTTCATTAGTATTTTGTTTAGTTAACTTTCTATATCGGCAGGCAGAAGAGGCCAGGCTAGGCTTTTGAACTTTGATACCCAGAGATTTTCGAAACGCTTTTGTGCTCACTCAGTTAATTTGTTTTAATTGCCATAATTTCATCCTGCTGCTGCCGCCGCCTCTTTGATTTTCATGCAAATTTTAAAGCGCTTAAATTGTGGCGTACACACAGAGAAAGGAAGCTCAAGGTGGAGTAGGGGAGTCAGGTAACGAGCTGTACAAAACGAAATCCTTTTTTAACAAAGGAGCGAGAGAATGGAGAGAGAGCAGGGGAAATCATAAATTTTGCCCAGAAGCCATAAAAGTGTTCAGCTTGCTTCGGTTTTCCTTTTTCGGGTTGGGTTGGGGGAGAGCTCAAAAGCAAATATGCAATACGCTTGCTATCGATATGCCGAAATCTATGCTCCTGTTGAGGTCCTTTTTTTTGTGTCCTAGACAAAAAGAAGAATCCCCAGCACGTAAGCAGGGAAAGAGCTTCGAGAGCTCCTTGCCCCGAAAAGTATTTTATTTATTTCTGCCCCACAAACACACACACGAACATATTATCGGCAAATGTTATTAGGGCTGCCTCCAACCTCTCGAAGTATGCAACAGTTTTTTGTTCGTCGCTGGCTGCTCTTTTCCCTTGTCCTGTTTTTTGTTTTCGGGTCCTGCGGGCAGACAACAACAAACAACAGGCAGCCAATTAGGCGAGCCAAAAATCTGGTTAACTGTTGCTCTACTCCGATTTTTGGCAGCCAGCCAAGAATTTTCTTTATTGCAGTTTAATAGGCTAGCCGCCTGGCTTTCCTTATTTTATTTATATATGTTTCTCTGCTTTTTTTTTGTGGTTGATAGATAGTCAAACGCATTAGGCAAATCGTAAATGTTCCAACTTTTTTTTTTCTCTTCGCTTTCTCCACTTAACGCAAATGATGTTGATATAGCCGATAGACAGGGTAACTTTCTTGGTTGGTTTTTTTTTTCAACCCCCCTGCAAGTAAAGAAAGGGAATTCCGCACATAAACACACACTTTTCCACACGGCTTTGTTGTTATGATTATTATTGCTGTTGTTGCTGTTGCTGTTGCTTCTCGGAGTTTTTCGCAGCAACTTGCTGTTTTTCTTCGGCACAAAAGTCGTTGAGCGTTAAAAGCAAACCCAAAAATGTTCTACAACTTTTGGTTTGAGTGTGTACGAGTGTGTGTGTGTTGAAACAAGTTAATGTAAAAGTATTTTTATGCTTTGAAAAACATTTGCCAAGCCAAAAAATTATAAAGAAAATAATAAAGGAAGAACCAAAAAGAAAAACCGAAGCGAAAAGAAAACAAAACAAAAAGTAGAAATAGGCGAGCCCACGAAAATGGCAGTGAGGAAATTCTGCGGTTCATGTTGTTCTTGTTGCATAAATAAAATCAAACAAAACAAAAAACAGAGAGGAAAAACTTCAGTATAATATTCTGACAAATTATACCTATTTATAAATAAAAAATACCCTCTTTGGAATAGTTTACTTATCAATTTGTCCAATAATTACCTATTTCCTGTAGAAATAAATTACTAAACGCAATTACAATTGTTCTACATTTCATTTATTTTTTTCTGGAAAAGGAAGTGCCTTTTTGGGCATTGAAATAAATTATTTAAAACATTTGTTGCTTTTTGATTGTTTTTACTTACCATTCTTCCCAGTGTAGGCAAACCGCCCAGAATGCCTGTTGGTCCAACTCCTCCCTGTCCGCTTTCCCGTTCGCTATCCTAGCTCGCATCATCAATGTCGAAGTGGGGGATTCCCATATTATCGTCATGGATCAGCCGCATTCGCTGTAATTTTGTTATAGGCACCGGCACGTGTGTATGTGTGTGTCCTGGGTGTGCGCCCGTGTGTTTGTCTGTGTGTGTGGCACAAGATAAATGTCTATTTAAATTGTCCCTGCTTCGCTTCTAGCTGCCGTCCTTTTGTGGCGTCGATTCCTCAATGGCATGGCCATGGCAATGCCACTTGACAGGAGAAACGGCCACCCAACCTCCTCCGATCCACTTGAGCCAACAACCGACCGACCGACCCACCGACCGAGGACTCTTCCCTAGTTAAATCTTTATTGTTATCATAATTTGCTTTTATCCGTGCTCAAAGCTTGTCGCATGGCAGGTTACCTAACCAAAGCCCATTCATCCTGCAGAGCAGTAGGAGGAAGAAAAAAAGAATACAGAACCTGAACGTAGACCCCGAGTTCGCATTTTTATCGTAATTGTTTTCGTGCATTTTTTTTTTGTACTTCATGCTGCCTGTCTCTTGTCTCGCTGGCAAAGCGGGAAAATGGAGCGTAAATAGCATTGAGCTCTCTCTGCGAGGCTTGTTTACCATTTTCCGGGCTTTCCGCTTGCTATGCAAATCAATAAAAGTTGATAATTGAGATTTCTTTAACAAGATTTCGGGTGTCACAATGACAAGAGCGCTCCTGTGCCTGACGATGTCCTGATGATGACGATGAAACAGATACCGAAAGCCGGGGGAATATTTAAATTATAAGCGCCAGCAGACATCTCTAGGCGGTGGTGTGTGTGTGTATGGGAGTGTGCCAGTGACATAAATTATAATTAGATGGCGAAAATAGACCTTGAAAAATGATCCCTGGCAATTTCCGGAAAACGGTGCATCATTAAATGAATTTAGGGAAATCTATACGAGTATCGTAGAATAATTATATTGCTCGTTAAATATTTTTTTGATTACCTTCTCACTCTCTTTGCATAATTTGATTTATTGCGTTATTTATGATTTGTGAAATAAAAATAAAAAAGAAACCACCCTTACCTACCTACATACCTCTCTAGTATTTGTCGTATGAAATTTGATATATATTGTGTGCCTCTAGATAACCCAGAGATTGTTGTAATTGTCAAATGTTTTAGATTTAAGCAGAATGGAGAGCTTGGCACATTACTAATTAATTATTTTCTTCTCTTTCAGGTAAGGATAGATGAACAATTTCTATATAAATTAAACTATTTGGTAAGCAATTTCGATTCTTATACAATGATGCTACACCTAAGACCCAGGGCAGGCGCAATTTCAATTTGTCCCATAAGTATCTTGGGGGTTTTTATTTGTGGCAAAGAAATAACCCGCTTCATTTGGCATTGTGGTGGCAAACCCGGCAATTGTGTGCCATAATTGAATTTTAAATAAACTCTGGCAGACACGCACGAGAGTCGATTGCAGTTGGGAGTCCTGTCGGATCCTTTTCCTCTCCTTGGCACTTGTCTACTTTTTAAACTGTAAATAAATTTCATCGAATTTCTTCGCTGCCAAGCTGCCTGCCTGCCTGCTGACAAAGACGTCTGGCAGACGACGGCTCCTTGGCTCGTGCTTCTTGGTCCTGGCTTCTCCAGCTTCTTGCCGCATCCTGTGCCATAAAGTATGCAATTTTATTTCAGTGCGACCGGCACTTACCTGGCATCGCTCCCCTTTTCCTTTTTCTTATATTTTTTGTTGTATTTTTCCTTTTTGTGGCACCGCCTTTGTGTTTGCTGCCTGAATGCCATAAAATATTTAAGTTTACATTTCTCACACACACCCCGTTCGATGTGGTATACGTTTGGGGATCATCCTTTTCCTGTTTTGTTGTCTCGTTGCATTGACTGCTCTAGACTGGCCATTTTTATAACTGGATTTGCCCAGTCAAGATTTCTTCGACTTGACCACACACACAAAGATGTACTTTGAGGAAAATCATACTTAAATATAAGGAAATAATCTGAAATTAGTAAAATTAGATAACATACATCAAGAAAGTCGGGAAGAAATAGGTATCACAAGCGAAGAAGTCAATTAAGATGTCTTCATTTCCATCCGGCTCGAAGGACCAAATAAGACCTACCTTGAGCAGAGTGCTTATAACTTGTCCTTAGTTTCTTTCAGTGTTCAAATGCAGCAATGTTTGCCTGGCTGTTTAATATTTGTTCAGCCATTGTCATGGGCAGAGCTTCACTTCGACTTCCGCCTCTCCTCCTGCCTTCTCCTCCTCCTTCTTTGACCTGTGACCCAAACCGACCCCGACCTGAACTGAACTGGCTATTTGTGCAGCACTTGGCTCTCGGTTCGACCGACTCTCGAGCTCTGATTACCGGCAATTTCGTTTTTCCTCACTGCAAATATAATTAAGTCAACACACACACATACCCACCGACAAACACAACAACACAAACACAGGACGTGCTGCAGATATATCTATCGCAAATAGTGCGAGTGAGTTGCATGTGCATTTTATTTAAGAGTTCAATAAGCAAACTTTGCACCAGCCAACCCAACCATCGGGGCCAGGAGTGCAGCCATTAGGTAATTAATTTAACACTTGGCCACACAGAGCCCGGCCACACGGCCACTAATTGGCTTCCATTTACCAATTGAGACAAATCCGGCAAGGGAAAAAAATGTAGAATAAAGACCAAGTGAGGGCTAGGGAAGCTGATTGGCTGATGCCTGATAGATAGCTGGCAAGATACAAGATACAAGCTAGCCCAGTAAGTCCAAATCAAAGCGATGGTAGTCATTAATGCCATTTGCGGGGCATTTAGGGTTCCATCTGTGTGGCAGCCATGGCAGCAAATAGTTTACACAGAAAGAACCAGGACCTGACATCAAAAACGCTTCAATGAACTGGTCAAATGTGGAAAGAAAAGGGTCAGAAGACGGTATTCTCGCTACGGCGAGTATGTGTGGGCGGCGGTGGGTTTTTTGGTTCCTTCAGGCTCGCTTTTGGGGTTGAGTGCTCAGTGAACCTGCTCGAAATTAATGTGCCACGTAAAAAGGGTAATTTCCAGAAGCCACGTCAAAGGTGGTGCTTGGCCAAGTTCCAAGTTCAGGCCAAGACTTGTTGCGTGTCTTGTGCACTTTTTTCCCTGACATGACCCCATAGTCAAAGTGAAGTCAAGTGCAAAGGAAAGTAAAATATTTTCCTTTCAAAAAAATAAAAGCAAACTCAGGAATGAAAAAGGGTACAAAAAAAATAACCATACACAGGAGAGAAAATGAAATATTCTAGGATGCCATTTTTGAAATTAGTTTAAATTAATAAAGACAATAAAACAAAGAAGACAATTAATTAATTTAACTGCAATTGAATTTATTTCTTTGATAGTTTAGATCAAAGATCTGCAACATCTTTTCTTGATAAATATCTTAGCTTCTTAAAATACTAAATTTGGTTACTTACTACCCAATTTTCTCTCAGTGTTCAAAGTAAAGAAGGGTAGCAAGTGAAAAAAAAAAGCCAGAAAACATCAAAATAGACAAGCTGCGAAACTTTTGTGATATCTAAAAGGGACGCCCCGCTCATTAAGAGGAAAGTCAAGGAGGAGAGTGATGCGTTTGGTGGCACCTTTGGCATTAAACTCATTAACGGTAATTGCAACCTTTTTTTTTTTTTGATGGAGAAGGAGGCAGCGCATCGCATTTTTAAAACGCAATTTTGTTAATTAATTTTCGCACATGGCGCGCGCGGTGCCGGCTTGGCACATTTTCTCAGTACCATTGGCATTGCCAGTCGTTACCGGCATTAGTCGATGATTTGGCTTTGAATATGTTGTCAATCAGCAGAGGAGGAGCGTCCTTGACTCACGTCTAACCATATAAATCCCATTCGCTGGCACTTGTAGCTGAGTTTTCACTTTGGCTTTGACTATGGCGATGGCGATGGCTTTGGCGTTTTGGCGCTTTTTGCTTTTGGCTTTTCAATTACGAAAAAACACGCCCCGCAGCAGCAGCAGCAGCGGAGGTAGCTGTTCTGTTCGGATTCGGATTCGGTTGGGATATAACGCGCTTTGCCGCCGGAATCAAAAGCCAACGGATCCGCCTCCTGTTGCTGACACTGATGATGATTGTCGCCCCGAGGGGCGGTGCCTGAAATAGAGGTAAAGAGAGTGCTCTTCACTCGAAGAAAATAGTAATGAAAGCATCAGCATTTACATTATTTCGCTAGCAGTGGAATATATCTCATGTGCCATAGTGCATTTATCCCAAATGACGATTTTCCACTCTTTCTTCAAAACATCAGGGAAGGGCATAAAGGACAACTTTATTTGTTTTTCCCAGTGCACATTCCGCCTTCTACTTTTCCTGGTGGCCTCGAAATAATTTGTCTTGCGGCCAAATGTTCTATTATCGGTCGGAGGTGGTGAGTGTGCGTGTGTTGTGTGTTTGAGCCACTGAAAAGCGAAAAATAATATCCTCACTTGTAGGGCACTCGAGAGATGCCCTGCCCAGATACAGGACAAGGGCTTGTTCCCAGCCCCTCGAGGCGGTTAACTGAATTTGAGTGAAAAACGAAAGGAAAGCCCCAGCACCAGCCATGGCGTAGAAAGAAAAAAACCGAAAGAAAGCCAGGAGCAGCTTAAGGAGCTTCTGTGATTTATAAGCATGTGCTGGCTAACCTTTCGCTTTTCACTTTTCCACTCCTTTACAATCAGCAGTCCTTTTCATGGGTCGATGCAGCACCTAGACAGGGGGGAAGAAGTGCTCCTACTCCTGCTCCTGCTCCTGATCCTGGTCCTGCTCCCTGTCACTGTTGTTGTAATCAAGTTAATTGCAGGGAAACTCAGACACAGGGAGCGCGATCGAGAGGAGCGTAAAAAGAGAGCGAGTAATTATGAGTAATTGCTATTAATATAATATAGCCAGGAGCTGGCCGAAAAGGACATATATTCATAGCGCCCAAAGGCACGCAATGAAAATATAAAAAAAAAAAAAAAAATACAACAAACACCGTAAAAAACAACGAAAATTATTCACAGAACGGAACAGAATACATTTGATTATAATCTACGTCAACAGCAGCAGCAGTAGCAGTAGCACTGGCCAGCAGCAAAAGCAACAACAAAGAGGGTTGTTAGCCCTAGACAAAGCTCGAAAATTGATATTAATTTTTCCGCCTCCTTCTTTTTTAGCCTGAGCCCATGGAATGTCCATAAAAAAAAGTAAGAACAAAAGACCCAGAAAGAGGAACAAAATGTTACGAGCCATTTGTGAGCGCCTTGTTATCGGGACACGCCCACGACCAGAATACCGGGGCGAGGGCGCAATGTGTTTCCTTGGCATTAATTTTTGCTATTTAGCAACGCAGGAAATGCGAAGAAAAAAAATATCAAATTAATTAGCGAGGCCTCCGCTGCTGCGGCGACGGCAACAAAATAAAGAAAACAACCACAATGGCAGTTACAACAATTTTTCGGCTAAATTAAAATCTTATTTTCAGGCTGGTTAAAGCCCAAAGGAAATGTCACAAAGGCAGGCCAAGTGACCGTGACCGATTTGTGCCACAAAATGAGATGGTTAATTTCGATAAAGACTTTTCTCGGCCCTAGGTCAAAAGGGATGAAAGAATATTATAGCCAAAAATTTATGAGTACTAAAAAAAACTGCCTAGATATTTCGATTTAAGAAATTGTGCTTATTTTTAGACTCAACAATATCCTTAAACAAATTCCTGATAGCCACAAAAATTTGCCTAAATTAAGGACCCATTTCAAGGCTGAGAAAGTGACCATGACAGGATTTGTAATTTATCTGAGAAGGAAAGCAATTCGATTTATGCTTTAAAAGGGATGAACGTTTTTTGGTGGAATCCTTCCGATTAAGGCTCAGCCCACATAATTATACGCAATAATTAAGCAGTATGTGTGTGTGTGGCTAAAGAGATGCCATTTGTCAATCTGACATTGACAAACTCGCTGGTCTAGATTAGAAAACACATGGGGCCCCGGGGTTAAAGCCATAA
Source organism: Drosophila kanapiae (assembly GCA_008042475.1). Taxonomy (NCBI): domain Eukaryota; kingdom Metazoa; phylum Arthropoda; class Insecta; order Diptera; family Drosophilidae; genus Drosophila; species Drosophila kanapiae. The sequence goes on along the minus strand of VNJM01001488.1, from coordinate 42,844 downwards.
TGAGTGCGAAATGTAAACACACAACAAATGCCTGCGGTCTCTTGGCCCACAAAAACAAGAACTTGTGTGTCCCGAAGCGAACCATTTCGGTGCATGTCCTTGCCACTACTATTTGCCATTTGACTTTTGCCTAAACGCTTCAATGACTTAATTATATCCTGGCCGCATTTGTCTCTAAATCACAACGACGACGCGCATTTATCTGTTTCTTTGTCTGCTAAATCTGTGATCTGTCTGTGCAGCAGTACAGCTTGGCACTGAGAATTTAACTACCAGCCACCGGCAAACTATTTTCCAGTTTCAAAAGCAAATAAAACGGAAAATGGCAAAGACCAAGCAAGGGACTAGGAAACAGGGAAAGTGCTGCAGTCGAAAGTTTTTAAGTGTTTATTTCAATTATTGTTTGGCTCTGCGTGTTGTCTGCTCGGTGTTTTTTTTATTATTTTTTTTTTTGGCTTCCTTTGCCCGTGGGGAGGGCAATTTAATTTTGCACATTTTGGAGGATTGAGTGAGAGAGAGTGAGCAAACAATAACAAAGACTAGTTAAGAAATGCAAAAGTTTTTAGCGTGAAAGTTGGGTCCTGAAGGACTAAGACGACTACGACGCGTCCCCTTTGTTTTCATTTTCATTCACGTGCAGTTACTCAATTTTTGCGCTTAAGAAAAGATGCACATCAAGAAAAATTATGACAATAAGGGGTCATCTTTTTATAAATAAATGTTTAATTGTTAAAATATTTATTTGAGAGTATTATTTGTTATATTAACAAAAGTGTAATGGCTTCAAGTTGTTGTATAAAATGATGCTACAATCTTGTGACCTCAAAAATGTCCTTTTAAGAGTTTATAAAACCGTAGTAATTGCTGGAACACACTTAAATCTTTATGGCCCATATTCACACACTATATAAAGTGCTATGTTTTTGTTTTCAGTGCCATAAGCATTGCTACTTAAAGGAGGAAAACAACCCTCCTCTGCTTCTCCTTTTTCACTTTTTCCGCTCTTGCACATCGACGCTTTGGCATAATTTAATTTTACACTTTGCAACTAAAACAACTAATGTGGACGCGCGAGCTCTGCTCCCGAGGAGTCGCTGCAACAATGTTGCCCAACATTGCAGGTGGGGGGTGGGAGAAAAACCCCAAAGCTTGGCTCCCCTCGAACCCCCTTGCTGTTCGTTGTTTGCTGTTTGCTGCTGTTTCCCCTCGAGCCTTTTTGGCCTGCGTCTGTTTAGTGTTGCGTGTCGCCATATTGTTTGCTTTATGTCACACACTCGCCAGAACACAAACGCACTCACTCACTGGTTTATTTGCTCCGACTGCCATATATTTTACTCTCAGGTAATTGCGGTTTTTATTTCACAAAAATAATAATAGCTGCACCTTTGGGGGTGGCAAGGTGTACGTGTGTGTGTGTGTCCTGGATGGATGGCTGTCGGAAGTTGTCAGGCTACAACAATGGCGACAGCAGCGTGACAGTGAAGGCGATAGCTAGCGTCATCTTAAAGCGGCCACAAAAACACACGACGGAAGACACACGAAGACCACTTTAAAGCCAACAGCTGAACGCTAATAAGACGCACACACGCAGACGGGGATCTAAATCTAAGGTAAAGGCATCCTTGCGGGAAATGTGTGCATGTATGTGTGGACTAACACTAAGCATATAGCAGGCAGGTTGTGAAAAACAGTTGCAGTCAGAAAAGTAGCACAGAGTTTCTAATAATCGTTAGAAATGTGAATTAAGGTTAAAACACACAGAAGGAGACCAAAATTGACAAAGAAAAAAACCTTGATTAATACCTTTAAGCTATTGCCATAAATAAAGGGTAAAGCTAGTGACTTTCTACTTTCCAAAAGTAGTTAGTAGATTATTGTTTTTACAAGGATTCCTCAGTTGTCAAAATATATTCTAAAATATTTGAATTCACTGTAATAATTCCTAGTTCCTTGCACTTTAATACTTATTTTTTCTTACATTATGCAAAGCCTATTTAATGCTATAATTACGCCCGCGCCTGTGGGTAAGTGTATGCGAGTGAGTGTGCAGCATAAACCCTGTTAACACACTTAACAACAAACAAAGCTACAAGCAACGCCTGGACGGGCACACACCTCCTGCTTCTCCTCCTCGTCCTTTATCCTTCCCTGTACCGCTCTGTCCTCGAAGCCCCCAGTTTTCCAACTATGAGCATAACTTTAATGCTCATTGCTTGGCTCGCTGCCTTGACTTGGCTCGGCGCCAAATTTAAATGAACTGGGTCGCCGGCTGAGGACGAACTGCAGAAGAACCCCGCATTCAGAGGAATGTATGTGAAGAAAAGGGGTGCGAACCGAAGGGGTTAAAGCGGAAGGGAAGCTGGCAGGCGGGAGATAGGTGCACTGTAAAAAGAGGAATTAATCAGCAAACTACCCGCATTCCATGAAATCTATGGGTTATACCAAGACATTGCTGTAAAATCATTAAAAAAAAAAGCTTATAAATGCTATAAAATGTTACTACACCTTAGGGATCTAAGACCAAGTTTATGGCATAGAAATTATTGTTTTAAAAAGGGTGTAGTTCTGTTTAGAAATTCTAAAATTTAACTACTTTTCTCCAAGTGCATGCCGTCTGGAGCTATGCATTCGCATGGGGTCTTAATTACATAATATCCGAATGAAGAAAATTCGAAATGCCCAGCGGGCTCTTGAGGCCAACACAAAAAGAGCGAGCGAGTGAGTGTGTGTGTGAGTGAACCTGAATCTGAATCGGAATCCCCGTAACCGGGACCACCACCCAAACCCGATACCTCGATTTCCGGGGTCGGTGGGAGTTTATAAACAATAGTTCATTTGTGTGCGCTCCGAGGCGAGGCGAGGCAAGGCGGCCTTAACCCGTCGCGACCCGCCTTAACCCCTGGTTTCACCAACTAACCCGCATAATGTGCTTACGCTTCATCGATTGACCGTTGTCTGTGTGTATTTGCGTATTTGCGCTTGTGTGAATGTGTGGGGTGAATAAGGTCGAAGGTGAACACAACGATCAACGAGAGCTGCTGCTGCTGCTGCTGCTGCTGCGTGGTGCTAAAAATGTTAATGCAAATCATTGGGGAAATCAAAAATGGCTACAAACCCCCACAAACCCCTAGAAGCTGAAACCCTCGAAGCTTTAGCCTCCAAAGTGCAAGTGAAAATTGTGGCCAAGATTTTCGTAGTAGGCATCATCCTTGCTTCATGCAATTTGCAAGGGTTTCCCAAGTGGCCTTTACTCGCAGCGCTCCATCCATCCATCCTCCTACCCCCACAGTGTTTGTTGTCAAATTTGCGCAGCAGCCGCTTCCAATTGCAGTGGCAAAGTCATTAGCATAAACGTACGAGCGGCGAAAAGTAGCAAATCCATTAAGGCTCCAGAATGGATCCAGGATCCAGCTAACAGCAACCAGAATCCTGGCTCCTGTAGCCAGAAAACACACGGCATAGAGGCACTCGACACGAGCGGCTGCTGCTTGCTGCTGTTGCTTTTGGCAACTCTTTAAAGATTTATGAAGCGTCAAATATTTATTATGCCCGCTTTGCAATATAAGGCAGTCGAGCACGCGAGCCTCATCTTGGCACGAAAATAGTCCATGGCGAAAGGAGACGACCATCCTCCTCTAAGCCTTTGGTCCTTTCACCATCCTACCGTCGTCTACCTACCTTCCGTTGCCTGGCTTGGCTTGCTTGCCTGGCCCGTGCGAACACTTTTTGAAATTGCAAAGCGGCGCAAATAAATAAAAACACATAAAAAGTAGGCAAACGCAGAGCCAGAAGAAGACGGCTCACAGACTGTGGCAGACAGAGGAGGAAAATAAAAAAAAGCAAGGCATAAAATAAAAAAAATGAGGCGGGGAAATGAAATGAATGAGAGCTCAGCCCACGATGATAGGTCCAAGGAAAGCCAACAACAGGACACGGAGAGAAAAGTGGTTTAAGGTATTTTTTGTTGAGGAATTTTCGAAATTAAAATAAGCTTAACTTGGTTAACAACAATTTGTAGAAAGAATGTTGAAAGATTTTCAAACAGCTTATAAGGAAATAAGCTCTGAGAATCATAGTGCAAAATATAGCAATAATGAACGTCAATCTAGTTTTAAAAAGAAACTGACCAAAAGTTCATTAACACTTCATTCAAAAGAAATATTTAATTTAAAGAAAATAGTAATAAAATAATACTAATAATAATTATAAAAGAAGAATAAGTTTAATAACAAATTTTCGCTCAGTGGCCAAAAATGCAGAAGGGAAAGCAAAACAAAATCAATGCGCGAAGCAGGCTGAGCCCGAGTCTTAGTCGCACTTTTACTTTTCTTTTTCCGGGGAGGACAGGGCAGGAGTGTTGCGGGGGAAGGATGCGTGTGTGGCACTTCAACCCTTTCAACAACTCACGAGGACATGGCTCCTGCAGCAGCGGCAGCAACAACCTCTTCTCGTGGCGTTGAAATATGCGGCCCCAAATATGAAAAATCTTCGCACGAGTCTCTGCCACATCCCTATACGAATATTTATATATAGCATATTTTTGCAGTAGAATCAGCAACAGGAGCAGGAGCAAGGAGCACGTCGTGTGTGTGTGTGCCGGGGAGGCCACCCTTGTTGCCCGGCAGTTTGTTAAAGTGTTGAAATATGTCAAACATCGTCGAAACCATTTCATTTGACTGAACTGGGCGCGACAGTCGTCGGCGGCGGCGGCCTGCCCTTTGAGCGAATGCAAAACGCTTGGCATATTTTTAGGCGCACACACACAACCAGTGACTAATGATGATGATGTGTGTGTCTCGCCCCCCCGACTCGCTCGTCGTCGTCGTCGTCTCTGTCTTTTGCGCCCAACTAATGAGGCGCATAAATTGTACACACAAAAATCTCCACGCTCCAGAACAAAGTTGCAAATTTGATGAGCTTCCCGGCTAAACAAGCTGTCAGCAAATGTGGGTGCACTCTAAAAAAAGAAAGCAAAGAATTTAAAATATTAATTTAGGAACGCCTACATGTTTCTGTGTGTAAAGAAAAGAGATAAAGGCTTTGCTCTATTTATCCTTTAAAGAAACACTCTGTAGCTTTATGATATTTTCCTAAGTGCAGCAATATCTCTAGGCCAAAAGCACCCACACATATGTTGGCTGTGTGACTCCCCTTTAAGCTTGTCTACGAATTCAAGCAGTTAGAGACAATTTAATTAACGCATTTTAGCTGTCTCCCTGACTGCCTGCCTGCCTGCCTTCGCTGTCGTCTGCTTGTCATTTGTCATTTGTCAAGTCAGCTGAAGCTGTTGCCTACTTTTGGATGCCCTCTCTCTCTGCTGACGGGTCAAAAACGGAAAGCTCTACTTTCGCGGAACCTAGTAAAAAAAAAAAAAAAAAACAAGAACTAGAGCTGGTAGCCGGGCCTAAAAACCACCGATTCGGTGGCGGGGATCCATTGCGCATCAAAGGAGCTGACGAAATGCACGTCACGCTCCAATTTGCATGCCACGCCTTCGTGCTGTCCTTCGAGTCCTTCGCCTCACTCTCCCGCACTCATCAGTGCGCAGTCCGTTTGCCGAGGAGGGACCGAAGGATAGCGCAGAGCCAACCAGGCCACATGGCCAAACAAAAAAGAGTTTTGGGGAAAAACAAAAACGAAGCAGCGAACCCGACCCAACCGCAATTTGGTCATGTCCAACTCAATTTTCGTTACGTAAACTGCATCATATGCCGGGCATACGAATAGGTCCTTTCGGTTAGACATTACTTTCTAGTGCACTTAAAGAAAAGTGATCGTTTTAGGAGAAACTTGGGAAAGATAAGTAAGAGAAAAGGGGGCCTCTAGGGACTTCAAAACTATAAGTATAAAACACATTTAAGAAACATTTGTTATATACTTTTCCTTGGCAGAAAAAAAGAGATTCTTATCCATTAAAATTAGTACGTTTCTGTATGTATTTAAGTAAATTTCTAATAACTATAATTGCCTCCTTCTTAAAAACCACCATCTACATTTTCTTGTGTATAAAAGTCAGTTTTTCCACCTTGCATGTACATATTTTGTTTTCCCTGGCCAAAACAACGCCGCAAAAAAGGAAAAAAAAAGCAAAAACCGAAACCGAAAAAATAATTCCCCAGCCGAGCCTCGATGGCGGCTTCTCAGGCGCTTCAAATTTAATTAAACATGCACACGTGAGCAAATGCAAATAAATAAAAACTTTATGGCTTTTGGCCATGGCCAGAACAGAACGTAGAGGCTAAAAGCGTTGGAAAAACCAGCCGGCAAACCATGGCCCCACTGTATGCGTGCGTCGTCTCAGCATTGAGCTCTCGTTGTTTGGTTTTTGTGTGTTTTGTTGGTTTGCTGTTTGATGTTTGGTAGTTGGCGTGCTTATAAGTTTTAAAACCAGCGGCGGTGGTGAAATAAATAGAATATATTTCTATTTTTTTCGAGACACAGGTGAAGAGAGAGCTCGCCACACGTTTTAAATTGAACGGCTTTTCCCGCAGGATATTTTGGAATTCTTTTTTTTATGTGATCCTGCGGATGGATGATTTATGCAGTGGCAGATGCTATAAAATTTAATTGAAATGCACTTAAGGACTTAGGCTCTCGCTCTCGTCATATTACATTTTTTAATTACAAGTTCCACAAAAAAGAAACTAAAGCTTTGCATATGCGATTAAGGGCTTAAGCCACATCAGGCTGTGCTGTGTGTGTTCTCTCATTCCGATTATGCAGCTGACAAATGTCATTTCTAAATTTTACAACTTTGCAAACCTCGAAACAAGTACAGAAACTCATATGGAAAATTTATGATGAGCATAATAAAATAGAACAAAAAACAATTTAACTTTTGCGTGTGTGAACAAAAGGGGCAATAGCCATCTAGCCAGCCAGCCGTGTAAATCCTGCTGCTGTGGGATTTTTGTTAAAAACTGCATAATTCATATGCAACTGTAAGGGGGCAGAGGGCAAACCCTAGGACAATCATCAGCTCCGGAGTCAAGCCGCAAAAGAGCGTGACCCGGGCCCTGTTGCTTTTGCTGCTGCTGCCCTGTTGTATTTCATTTAAAATTTACAAGTTAACAATATTAAATATTAACAGTTATTTATGCATTTTTCGGCACAAATCAAAAATTTACATACACATGGCAGAAAGTTTTCTCGTCGTCGCCGGACCTCGTCGGATTCGTCGGCCAGAAGATGAATGTGTTGATGGATGCCAACGTGGCAACCGGGCATGGTCCTGCCATGGCATTTTTCATATATGCAGGAGACGACACACATTTATATATATATATATATATTTGCCATTTTCCACATTTTATTCTCGACAATATTCTCTGGTCCTGTGACTCTGATTCCGCTTCAGCTTCAGAGCTTCTTCTGTTGATTTAAATAATTTGCTTTTGGCTTTTGTGTACTTTGTGTGTGTGTTTGTGTGTTTGTGGGAAAACATTTTTGGCATATTATGTGTGCTTTGCTTTGTTCATTGTTTGACTATGAATTTTTGTTTATTTGCCACACAGCTTTTCACCCGACTTAAATAATAATATTCCTACAGCTACAAATCAATCTTAATTTATTCAAATTTATTGCCGCATCTTAAGTTGACTTTTTGTGTTGCCGTGACAATTCCGTTGAACTCGAACGGAAGCTGCCCGAACAACAATGCAAAAACTTTACTATAATTTCTATACAAATATTTAGGAGTAATTTTTGTATTCTTTTTTCTTCGGTCTGCCTCTGTCTAGGCAATGGCCAGACGAGCTTGCTTCTAATGCCTTGGCAAATATTTACTAATTTCTAAGCTGCAAAGTCTTGGCGCAAAACTTTTACATTTTCTGCCAAAACCCTGCGCTGCCTCACTCGCCGCCGCTCAAATATGCAAATGAGTTGAGATCCGAAACTTGCCTGCTGTAAAGTGCCTCGAAAGTGGCAACAAACAGGGCCGGCAACAAAAGCATTAGCCTAAAAAGTGCATCGCAGAATAAGAGAAGCTCCTCTCCTCCTATTCGAGAATGCCGCTCTCCAGTATCCAGAATCTGGATTCTAGCTTCCCGAATCCCGGCTGCGGTTGCAGAGTGCATTTTGAGGCTGAGCGCCCCCGCACGAGAGGAGTCAAGGAGTGAAAAATAAATGGAGTGTGTGACTGGCAAGTGGCCGGGGCCCAGACCCAAACATCGGGATTACATTTACACAGGACGTCGGCGGTGGCCGGGGACTGGTAGGCGAGGCGGGGCACGACTTTTGGTAATACGATGATGGTGCCTGTAGATGCCCTCATAGTCCAGCCTTCACTTGCTTCTCTGTAGCCGCCTGTATCCTCTCTCTCTCTGCCTTCCTTCATTCCCTCAGTGTGTGTGCTAGCCGCGAAAATGCCAACAAATCATTGCCAGGACAACCAGGCCAGGCCAAAAGCAGAGCGGGCCGAATATACAGATAAAAATATAAGGCTGTAACAGTAAGGGAATTTTAATCTTAATTTGAAGGTTTTAAATGGTCTTAATTTAAAGAGAAATGTATAGAAAAGAGGGATATTTTTCAAGAAATAAATACTGATAGTTTTTTAGCTTCTTTAACTTCTTACACCTTTAAGTACATTTATTTCTCAGTGTATCAGGCAGCGGCAGACAGGCATCCGGCGGCTAACAGGCAGCAACATCATCATCAGTCTGCGCCTAAGCCGCATTTTGTGGATTCAGATGTTGCAGTGGCACACTCCCACACACACACGCACAGCTACCACCTGCCGCGTACCTGCAACAAACGAGGTGGTTGCTGCCAAGTGATTTCTGGTCTAATGTTTTTTAATGTTGCTGCTCATGCAGCTCATGTTGCAGCCAGTGTGTTGTGTGTGGGTGTTGTGTGTGTGTTGTTGTTGACGCTGACGCTGATGATATTGTTGCTGTCGACAGCAGCGGTTGCTTTGGTCAGCTCACCGTTGTTGTCAAGTTGAGAGATCCGGAGGGGAGCAGAAGGATGCACCTGCAAGGACACACTTTTCGAGTGGAGAACAGTCCTGGCTAATTTTTCGCTCTTTGTGTTTGAGGGAGATGCTCTGGAGTCGAGAGTCCATTAGCATTTGACAAAGTTGTCCGGCGGTTTGGCCTCACACCACCCACCCGCCTTACCATAACCCCTCTTCCTGTGTGTGTGTGTGTTGCGGCTGTGTTGCCGAATTTGACACAACATTTGTCAAACCACAAAATGGCTGCCACAACGTTACTTTCATTATGCAAAGGGTCAGCCAGACAAACAATGGCAGCAACAGCAACAGCTACAGCGCTTCGGTTTTGTACCCGGTCCACAACCGAACAGAGAGATCCATCCATCCATCCATCCAACCCCATCCTTGTTTTCCTTAACCCCTTAATGACATTTGAGTTGGTTAGCCCCGTTTGCTGGTCAGAGTCAGGCTAATAAGCCGCGATTTATCAGCTACAAAACAGGACAGAACAGCACCAGTCATTATGATGGACAAAATACCAACAAAGTTGTCATCGATAGGGGAGTTTTTTCAGGTGAATATTTAAAGAAAGGTAGTAACTATTATGTTAAAGGCTCGAAGAACCAAAAAGTAAGGGAAAATACAATAAGAGACGATTACATTGGATGATTTCCTTTGTAAAAAGTGATTTGTAGTAGAATTTAATAGGATGTAAGCAGAATTGAAATATATCTCCAATAGAATTCCCTTTTTAATAATAATAATAATAAGAAATACCAATCACATATTAAAACAAGCAGATAGTATTATCCATCCATTCATTATGTTATATGCCCGTTGTGAGCATAAATCGATCCGTCATTCATATGCATATTTTTGCACTCAAAATTGTATTACGAAAAGATGGAACCCCCGGCGTATGCGTAATTTCATTGCTTGCGGTTGACCAGGAAAATTGTATTGCGAAAATTTGCCAAATGCAATTGTCACAGCGTGATTTTGCTAACCAAAATCGATGACAGGACCAGCTGGGACGGGACGGGACAGGACTCGGCTGGGTTCTCTGTGTGCGTGTGTTTGTTGGGGGATGAATGAGTGTGTGGCCGATAGAAAGAGGAAATCAATTAGTGCAAACATATTTGGCAGGGCGCTAAAAGCCTTGACGGATGATGATCGATAAATTAGCGAACCCTCGGCCCTCGGGCGGATGTGTGATATTACTGCCTACATACATATATATTTATGAACTGTGGGGAAATTATTTATTTACAAGTTAACGCTTGACCGCCCGCTGATGCTGATTTCCTCCACTGCCAGCTGATAAATATTTGATGGGACCTTTTTTTTGTTGCCATCGAGCCAGCCTTGTTTATTTAGCAACAATTAGCAGCTTACAAGCCAGGCGGTATTATTGATTTCCATGCATAAGGATTAGTGAATGTTTCCGTTTTTTTCTCCCATATTTTTGCAGTATATTCTATGCAAATGTGAGGGGTGTGTGTATGTTGGCCGGGCAATAATTAATAATTTAATTGCTTCTGTTTATCTCTTAATTAAAAGGGATTTATTTGACCATTACAATACAAGCGGACACAACGCACAGCACTTTACTTTTTATCGCCCTTGCTAATTAAGTTCCATAATTAATGGCCCAATATATACACACACATATCTATATATATTATTGACAATTGAAGCGAAGATGTAGCTGTATCGATGTATATTATTATCCCCTTACGGCCCCACACAAATCTGGCCATCACTTGTCGATGAAGATGACCACAGAAAGTGATTAGGGACCGGGCTTAATTAGATTTGATTGCTCAAAAGATTTGACAAAACCAATTGCAATAAAGCAAATTCAACATGCTAATCAAATTGTCTCTCTCTCTCCCACTCTTTCCATTTATTTACAGGTGAGTTGCCCACAAGATTATGGCCAAATGCCGGTTCAATTAGTAAGTAGAAAGACCGACAAATTCCACTCCACTCCATGTCTGTCCACTTCGAGAAGAGGAGGATGTACAGAAGGCCTGTCAGCAGCACGCCCTCAAGTATGCTACACTAATTTAATTTCAAGGCATATTTGCAGTGAGTAGCGTCTTTTCTGCCTATTTGGCACAAACCTAATTAGCCGCGAAAACAATGGCAACCAACCGCTGTTCGCTGGCAGCGTAGCCGCCCCGGCTAATTTCCATAATTGTTATTATAGAAATTCAGCAGCCATAAACAAAAGGTTAGTTACTTGCCTAATGACTTGAAGTGCGTCCTGCTTGGGGGGATCCAGGACTCGGGACTCCGGGACTCACTCAGCGCTCTGAGCTCTGAGCTCCTTCGGCTTGATAAACATGTAAATGCGCTTATCATCCCGCTTGGCAAAAACTTTTCCCGAGCTCTCTATCAGTTGATTTTTGAAGTACACGCTAAGAAAAGGAGTGTAAATTGGTTACTAACTAACTTGGTAATAATAAAAAAAGGACTTGTTGTTAGGGAATTAAGGCAATTAAGGCTTAAAATGTAGATGAATCAACAATTGTTATTGGTTTTTGGATAAGAAAGAAAGAAATTGTTTTAAAACCTGAAATTAAGTTAAAGAAACTAACAAAGATCTATGTCTAACCAAGGGACTACGTTTAAAGAAATTGATTTAAAAGATAGCTAGCATATTCCACCTCTGTTTCTGTTTAAATATTAGCAAAGGAAGGCTCGATGTCTAGTGCCATTCTATTTGGTATTCGATACAAGATATTAAATACTATTAATTAATTTAAGAACCTTTCAAAAGCCCCTAAAAATCTTCCTGATGAATCTTTCAAGATTCTTTTTTCCCTGTGCAGATAAAAACCGCGCATTCATAACCCGACAAAGGCGAAAACTCTCACCCAATGCGAAAATGATAGCTCACAACTTTTCAACTATTTGCCAAGGAGAAGGTGAAACCGAGGGTAGGGTGTGGGCTATGTTTATATTTTCTGTTTAGTCACCCTGTCAGACCAGAGGGAGGAGGCAGGTTCTAACAACCCAGCACTAATTAGGCTGTGGCGTTGATTTTTATGCGCCTCAAAATTGAAACGGAAGAGCCGGCCGCCGCACTAAACGCTTTTAAAGACGAATCTTAAAGGCTGTGCGAGGAAGTTTTACGAGGCGCAGACAGCAGAGCGTGAGAAGGAGGAGAGGGGGAGGGTCGCGGTAAAGTCGAGGAAAAAGTCGGCCTACAAAAGTTCTACGTTGCCCGTTGAACTTTACAACTTTGGCAATACTTGGCCCGCCGCTTTCAGTTTGTTTGTTTTTGTGGACTTTGGGCCGTGTCCTGGACAAAGTGACGACTTCAACCGGACGCCTTTCAATTATTAATGCCACTGTGTGCCAGTGCCAGTGCCAGTTCCATGGCCACTGCCACTGCCATTGCCACCGCTGTAGTATAGTTTAATTAATTAATTTGACAAAAGTTTCGAATTGAACTTCAGCAACAGTCTGGCTGCTGTCGGTCTGTCTGCGGCTTTAAAAGCCAGTCTTAAATAATACCAATCAATAACAAAATAACTCAAAAACATACTATATATGTAAAAGAAAAGAAAAGAATGTGAGCAAACAATAAATTAATTGTTATTTGCATGCAAAGGTTTCTCTTTTACGTCTGCAAACAATGGCAAAGAAAGGCGGCATTCTTCTGGCTTTTCCGGCTGCCTTGCCCACATTCACATTTATTGTTTTGGCATTTTTGCAACCTGGCTCCGACTGGCTGGCTTATGGCTATTTATGAATTTATGAATATTTCAAATGAACTTTTCATTAAGTGCATATGTATGGAGGGCGGGGCAGGCAGCAGCAAATCCTTTGACGTCAAATGCAGTTGCTGCTAGAATGTGTTCTCTCAACTTTATTTGAGCCAGTACCCACACATTTCTGGGCAAATTCCTCTGATGCCTAGATTACGAATTTAATTAACAATCTGCTCTTAGCTACGCCTTCACCACCATCAAGCTGGTCCACCTTTTTGTGGGCCAAATCGAAGTTGCAACAAGGAAACAGGCAGCTGAGTGAAACAACAAAAGGGCCTGGCCCCACGACCTCAAAAATGTTTATGCCGCACTTCCGTTACTGGTTTTGCTGTGTTGCTGTGTTGCTGCCGCATGAGTTGGCTATAATTAAAAATGCTATTACTGCCAACTTCATATAAATTTTTAATTAGCAATTTTTGCTATTTTCCTACTTTGTTGCCGCTGTGTTGCTGCTCGCTCGCCCACCCAAACCATTCTAGCTGCTGGCGAACTTTTTAAATTAGCACTTTGTTAAACACCCTGACGAAAAAGGTAGCATCCTCGCAACAGAAACACGGCTCTCCGGCAATGTCGGCATAAATTGTTTTTTAAAAGGATTTCGTCCATTGCCCCTGCCTCCCCCCCTACTTTGCCACCACTCTCCCATCCTCTGGATTTGTTGCGGGCCGCAATTTTTGAGGCAGCCAAAGAACGCGTGCCACGGCAGCTGTTCGCACGCATTAAGCTCGTTGTGGTGCGGCAGCTGTCATAAATTTTTTAGATAACAACAAAAGCAGGAGGACATGCAACATACACGGCAAGAAAAGTGTGTCTCTCCTAACGATTTCTTAATTATTCAGTAGCTCTAGGGTAAGGGGATGTAAAGAATTTATAATAGAAGCAAGATTTGTAACGCCTTGAAGGCAAAACAAAGTGTTTTCTACCTTAGTAACAATCTCTTTTAGAAAAGAGAATTTAATTTTATATTTATTTCTTGTTGTGTACGAAATAAAGGCGCAAATAAAACCAAAAGCCTGCTTATTTGCGCTTTAAAACTTGATTAGCATGCAAAAGGGGTGGCTGACTCTTGGCTCTTTGGTAATTATTAGATTTTATGCATGGCCGTCCGTATTACCACTTTTCCGTCGGCCATAAACAGACGCAAATATTGACAATTATGGCCTATAATTTGACACCCATCGGTGGCAGAAGAGAGGACACACAACAACACACACACATGAAGCCAAAAGGGTTAACAATTTAAATTAAAAGAGCATCGGCATCAGCATCGCCATCGTCTCTCACATGTGGCATATATACAAGTATATACTTTACGATTCAGCAGCTTTTGTGTGGTATTTGCCACCGTGTCACCCCCCGGTTCCACGCACTTTTCATGCATTTTAATTAAAATTAAGTTCATTTTTATTACTACAAGAGCGAGAGCGAGCTAGTTGGTTCTTTCTGGTCGCAATTTTTACAATTAAATAAAGATTTTATTATCATATGCCAGCACGTCTTTGTCTGTAAATATTTAAGCTGCAGGCAGAGCAGGCAGCAGGCAGGCAAGGGCGTATAAAATTTACTGAAGGTGTCGCGTCGGCATATTTTAAAAGCGTTTTTGTTACCACCAGAGCAGCATCGCGCGCCAGTTTACTTAGCCAACACACACACACACACACACAGCGACGGCGGGCCCTTCATATATGCAAATTTATGTGACATTGCGGCAAGCACGCGTTCACTTTGGCTTAAGGCTCTCTGCTCTCTGCTCTCTCCTCGCCCAAAGGAATTTCCGGTGTGCGGCTTTTGTTTTCTAGCTGACGCTGCAGCAGACAAAATGTGGCCCAAATGTATGCAAAGCTTTGTTTAAAGTGTCATACAAGCGATACGAGCTTGTATATATATATAGCTGGTGTGTGTGTGTGTGTGTTCTTGTGCGACTTGTTGGCAATTTAATAGCTCCGCGACCTGCTCCGCCGTTTATGCATATTTAATAGTTGCTATTTTTGCTAAGTGCTCGAAATTATCGTCAGCAACTGAGGCATCCCCGAAAATCTGTCGCTAAGCTCTTAAGAAGCATGAAGCATTTCGGAGTCATTAAGAATGTACAAGGGAAAAAGAATCACCTGGAATATTTAAGTGTTCTTCATGTTTTATGAGTTTTATAGATTTTTTCTATGATTTAAGGAAAGTGAATTGTATTGGAGACAATGGAAACCTTTTAAATTAATTATGTTCCTTTTCGAGAGGATCTTTGATTAGGGAAGATATTTTATTAGAACTGTAAGGTATTTATTTGTAACGGATTTCAGGGCTTTTTTATGGAGCATGTTACTTCATAAACATTTATATATTTCCCCTAAATAAATAGCAAATTCCAAACCACAAATTTAATGGTATTTGCAATGCCAGCTCTTTTGACACTTGGGCAATAATATTTCCCTTTACTATTTTTGAGCACATGACACAAAAACCGACTAATTAAATGTCTGCCTCGCAAGGCCTGGCTGTCTGCTGCCTGCCGCCTGCCTGCCTGCCCTGCCTGCTAAAAGTTACTCTCGACCCTGTGACTCCCTGACAAGTTACACAATTAGCAGCTGGCAAACCGAAAGTTGCTCAAACATTTCAATGAATTCTCCAAATTCTAGTCGGCCCTGGCCGCCGCAGAGAAAGTTTAGCCACCGAAAAACCCATTTTCCGGTGCCCATTTCCTTCTCCTTCTGCCTCGTGCGAAATTTTCCATCAGATGCTAATGAATTGCTGTAACTGACTTGCTTCTAGTTCCCCGAGTCCAGGATTTATGCCATGAAAATTCAAAGGTAAATAGCATTTTTACCCTGCAGTGTGGGGGGGGGCAAACTTTAATCAAGCGATGCCTTTGTTTGCCAGCCACGCCTCCCCTCTCTTCTATCAAGTTTGCATCAATTTCAATATTCCCACTGTTTTCATTTAATTTCAGCAACTTAAAACTTAATTGTGCGCTTCCCTTTCTCCCTCCGCCAGCGTGTTTTTTTCCTTTTAAATTTGCAAAAATTAAAGCAAGCAGCCGAGGAGGAGATGGTCCTCGCAACAGGTTGCCACAACACAATCTCTTTGGAGGGGGGAAGTGCCGGAGAAAATGCCGGGGAAAACACCGAGTTGAGATTGCAACGCAGCAGGTCCCGGGTCGGGTCTTGTAATTTGCAGCACAGCCAGCGACAGCGGCAATGATAGTTTCCCACCGCTTTTCCAACTCCACCCGCCGTCTCGCTTACTTTCCGTTATGAATAGCCATTGGAGCAGGCGAGGAAATGCCAGGAAAATGCTGAGGGAAAAACCTGGGCACTGGCGCTGGCCGGCCCCCTCAGCTTCATCATTTAAAAGCGCATTAAAAAGTTTTTAGATTAATTTCGCTTCTTGTTTTTGCCACTGTTTGCTACTTACTCTTCACTGCTGACGTTTTGTTTTCGCTTAATGTGGCGAATTTTAATCCCAAATTGCTGAAATTTAAAACTCGCCCGAATCCTTAGCATAATTTTTTTGAGGGGAAAAAATATGCTTATTTTTTCTTGTTTTTGCAACAATTGCTCCAGTTACTAATAGGTTTTTCGTGTTCAGAGGATCCCCATACGTTTACTCATGAGCTAACATGCAAAGTATAGTTGCCGCTGCTGCTGCACTGGCAATTCAATAGCTTTTACCTTTTCAATACACATTTGCCAAATCATCAATATTTTTCCTCATCTTGCATCTGGGAACGATATACAAGCATCGCCCAAAGTGGAGGAGACTGCACTGCAAGAAAGCGGACTTTATACTGGATTTTTTGATATATTAAGACATAATAAAGGAACTCAGATGAGGAAAAGAAATAAATTTCCTTTTGTAACCTAGAAAACCCTGGAAACCCTCTAAAAATCCCGTAAAAACCTAATATAACCTATGGCACATTTTTTCTCAGTGCTCTTCCGGGGTTAACAATGTTTGTTCTGTCTGCCAAAGGGGGCTAGGTGATCGGGGGACCTGGGCACACTGGCACTCGCTTTCAGAATCATTTTCAATAAATTTATCTGCAATTTCAGTGGATCCCCACGCACACACCCACATGCACAACATATATACAGAAAAGAGAAGCTCCTTGTTGTCGCTCGAATTCAATTCCAAGCAGATTTATTTTTCCACCCAGTTTTCCCATTCATAATTTCCATCCTTGCGTTTTTTTCTGTAGGGCTTTTGCTGCTGGGTCTTCTAATCCGTCGCTGATAATTCATAGCGCAGAATGCGTGTGCGGCCAGATGCGATTTTATTTGGGTCTTCACTTGACTGGGTCTGGAATTCTACTTAAATATATATACTCCTTGGACTCCTTTTTCGTTTTTTTTTTTTGGAAATTCATTTCTTTGACGCGTTTTCCTATTCGCTTTTTTTAGGGTCGACCTTTCTCGCCACAAATTATACGCAATTAAGCAAATTTGTCTAGGTCTCCGAAACGAAAAAGGGGGGGATACAAAAAAAATCAAAGCTCCTTGGTCTCAGGTCGCTGATTAACAACCCCGACAGCCGCCAGCCGGCAGCAATCCTATGAAAACAAATTGCAAAAAAAAAGGATAAATAAAAATAAAGAACAATAACAGGGAGCAACATGTAAATAAATGCAAAGAAACGGAAAGACAACTAGGAAACGAGTCTTCTACAATGGCAAGCCCTCGACCTTTTCGGTGCACTTGCCGAAAATTGAGCGGGGAAATTATGTTAAAAATTCCTTGCTTATATAATAAATTGTATTTTCTTCATATATTAATATTTATTTAGCACAGCACAACCACAGATTATGATATAAGACATTAAAAAGGAGATAAATTGCGTGTTGCAAGTATAATAGTGTTACCAGAGATTGATAATATCATAATGCCTATTTTTTGTACATTTTAAACTACTATTAGGGATATTTTAGTGCATATTCAAGAAATTAGAATTAAAATAGGAAAATAAAGGGACTTATCAAGGCTTAGATTTAATCTTATTGGGTGAAAATCTGATAAATAATATTTTGCATAGATATATCCCTTTATTGTCAGCAGTGTATGGATTCCGGGTTTACGTCCGGTTTGTCCAGTCCCGCCTGCGGTTCCCTCAGAATGCGGCGGCTTGGCGAAGCGGCGGGGGCGAGTTCATTTAACTTACGGCGCGTTTCCGATTTACCGCAAATTTGAAAACCAACAAACAGCCAAAAATTCGCCCAAAGGCCTCTTCTGTGCAATGGCAAACAAAAGGGGCAAAAGCCAACAAGTAAATACGTAGCTGGCGATAGGGAAAGTAAAGGATAGCAAACGGAAGGATAAAAAAAATAACAGAAACTCCATGGTGAAGCTGGGGGGATAAAATTGTAAAATTCAATTTTCGCCCAACCCTTTTTACTTTGTTTTTTTTCTGTGTGTTAACACTTTTAACTTTGATTTATGCAAAAATTTCCACTTCACTTTGCACATGGCCAAAAAGTTCTCCTTCTGGCCCGTTGATTTGTTGATTTCTAACAAATATTTGTGAGCTTTTCCGATAAAAAAAAAAACAAAAAAAAATATAAGGAAAAGGGATGGACAAGCGATGACTGTCAAACGTTGTCGTGGACCCCATCGTCAATGAATCATGGCGTCATTCTTTCTGTCACCTTTTCCCCGCATGTACAGATATTTGTGTTCTGGTCGCCCATCGTCGTCGACGTCTGGCTTGATTCTTTTATGTGCTCGTGTCATCCGTCATCTCTCTCTCTCCCGGAGGAGTGAAAAAAATCGGATTGGAGGATTTTTTACCCCACTCTCGTTAGTGTCACGGACCAACACTTCCGGTTCACTCAATCCGTAATCCTCCGTCGGGAGCACCCTTTTGTCTACGCTCTCATTTATCACTGCACTTGGAGGCGAGCCAGTCCCCACTCTCGATTTAATATCAATTTAAATTTCACAAATTTCATTGCCGAAATGCGAGGCGAATTATTTATGAGCGCCCCTTTCATTAGCCACGTCATCGGCCATCATCATCAATGTTGCATTATTTGTAATGGCAATTATGAATATTGCACACACACGCCTGGCATTTTTTTGTCGAGCAAATTAAATGGATCAGTCGCGACGACGACTCTTTCAATAATTTAATTGCCCAAAGAAGAGGCATTTGCGACAGAAAAAAATAACCATGGGGCTGCCTCGAAAAACATTAATAAACCGGAAGCACAGCACGAGCTCTCCTGACGAAAATGGGCGGCGGCGGTGGCAAAAAAAAAAAATGCAGGACACAGGGCCGGCACTGGGGGTGTTTCCCGTAACACACACAAGTCCAAGCGGGTTCACTCGCCCATCATCAACAGTTTTGTATGTTTATCTGTGCGCGAAAATGCATTTTTGCATACAACATACAACATAACCGCAACAGATGCGGTCGCTTCAATATAAATGCAGTTACAAATGGCGGACCTCCTTCATTTTTTCACCCCTGTGTGTGTGTGTGTGGTCATTACAGCGAATTGCGTTTGCCAGCGTGTGTGTGTGTGTTTTTATGGTCCTGCCTGCCGAGTTTGCCTGTTTTTTCCTTGGTCATTTCCGTTTTTGTTGGGCCTGCTGTCCATTATGCCGGCTGTCCTCGCTCATCACTAGACGCGGGGGAAAAGTGTGGGAAATAATTCGGAAAAGGGGTTACCAGAGAAGTCCTGCAACAATGCAGCGGTCAGTTGGCTGCCCTGACTTTTGTGCGGCATATGTTCACTTGGCGAAACGAAGGCGATTTTATGGCACCAACATATGTTCGAAATTCTACCTTAATTTAAATATATCTTTGATTTACTGCCAATATAAAAGCTGTACATTTCATTTTCTCCAGTTGGGACAGGCAAAAAGTACAAATATTTGTTTTTTCTTGCGCGATATTATTGTTCCGAAACTATCGTTGTATGGATTTATTTATCGAGTTTTGTGTAAAATATGGATATTTTAAGATTTTTAATTTCCACAAACTTTTTCCCAGTGTCCTTCTAGTTGCATTAATAAAATGCATATGACAGGCAGCTGGGAAAAATGGCCAAAGGGGAAAACGTGAAAAGCGATCAGGACACACACACACACATAACGCTAATTATGGGACTTATAGTCGGGGCGATGCACCTTTAAAGCGGATTTCTTGTTAAATGCATTTGCGCCGAAAAGCCGCTTTCCATCATCAGCAACCTACCACATGCTGGCACACCCACACACATCACACACACCACACACAACACACGCTGCTGTGTCAGTCACGCAGAACAAACACAATCAAAGCGCTTCCAGAGCCGGCTAATGAAGAGCAAATGCAAATGGCTCACTCTCTCTCTATCTGTCTCTCCGGACACATCTCTTTCTGCGGCTCATTAATGCGCATAATCAAAGCGGCAAAAGCAGATTGTGCTCCGCCAGGAACTGGCATCACCAGTGGCAGCATATTTGTCACATGATTACCGTATCAAATAACACGCAGACACACAGAAGAGAGCCTGACAGGGATTACACGACACCGAGACATGGCTATGGCTAGCTGCCTCCATCCTTCAGCCCGACAACGTCATCAACCGATCGGGATAGGCCACGTCATAAAGCAAATTTCGCGTTTCGCAACTGAAAACCACAAGCACCATAATTTGGCACTATCCACAGTCGCCAGCGGTGCCCGTTTGGTTCGCTTCGCTTCGGTTTAGTGTGGTGGCCCAAAGAAGCGTCCAACCATTCCATCACATTCACTCAGCCAGCTGTCTAAAATGCACAGAGAGAAATCATTAAAAACTCTAAATGTATGCTTTACAAAATTATGAGCAATCCCTCTCAAAATATGACTTGTCCGCTTTTATTAAATCAAGCCACATAAACTTGCAGTGCATCCTTGCATTCGGGGACATGGTTAGCAGTCAGGACGAAGCACGATGAACAGAAGGAGCAGCAGGGGTCGGTCAGGAGGAGCGGACAAAGACAGCCCGCAAGCGTGTGGCAATAGACAATGTCTATGCATATTTGTCATATGTGTAGCCCCGGCTCGTTGTGGTCCTGCTGCTCTCTCTCTCTCACACAGGCAGACACATCCTGCCAAAACTGAAATTGAAACTGTTTAGAGCCGTTGTTGTTGGCAGAGTCCGTTGCCTGCTCTCGGTCTTTGGTCTCTGTGTGTGCGCGTGTGTGTTGTCCTCGTCGCCTGGCAGGCAGATAATTTGCTTGAAAACCCATTTTCCGGTTGTTGTCTCAATGTGTGTCCTCTGTGTTTTTGTGTCCCAGCTTTGTTTGACAACTTTCAGGCCGTTTTCAGTGATCACTGTCACGGAACTGGCAAGGATCACTTCAAGGCTTCGAGAGTAGCTGGCCCTTTTTTTGCTCCTATTTGTTTGTCGTTATGACCGCCATGAAATTTCTGTTTTTAAGCTGTGCGCACATGTTTCGCGCTCTCAAAAACCTCTTAGGACAAGTGCAGCTTTGTTGCTTTTACGGCCCACAAAAAACACTACCAATTGTAGCTGTATTTTTGCACGAAACGCGAACTTACCTTTGGCACTGAGGATAAAAAGGGTTATTTTTTTTTTAAGATTTTAGAGAAGGGTTTCCTAGTGTTTTTAGGAACTTCTTCCAGGATAAT
The DNA here is from genome assembly GCA_008042475.1 of Drosophila kanapiae. Lineage (NCBI taxonomy): Eukaryota > Metazoa > Arthropoda > Insecta > Diptera > Drosophilidae > Drosophila > Drosophila kanapiae. The sequence continues at coordinate 21,523 of VNJM01001488.1, read as the reverse complement.
TACTTCTTACAATTAGGCTACATTTGCCAAGAAACTAGGAAAGTGGAATCATCTTCCCACTCTTTTTCTCTGTGTAAAAACACGACAGAAAAAAATTATATCCGTAGCGCCGCACATCAAACGTGGCCCAAATGTTGGCCGCCTTAGGAATACAGCACTTAACGGCATCGTTGGTGCTCGGCTTAAGTAGTCGCTGGCGAAGGAGACGGAGATTACTGGGAGAGCAAAACAGCAGCCACAGCCACAGCAGCAAGGAGCAGGACTAGTCACGGTCTCCTCAGCTATTCCATATTCATAATTGCTAATGGAATATGCTGTGACAACCGCAATGATGACGGAGAGAGCGGAGCGCCCCATCATCATCAGCCTCGTAATGACGATGACGATGGTGATTATGAGCAAGGCCCACTACAAAGTGTTTTTTTGCCTCCCCCCTTGGACGCGGAGAGAACTCCCTTACCTCACCCATATATATTTCCCAGAGCTGTTTTCGGGGCCATTCCTGGGAGAAATTAATTTGCAACTTGCGAGACATTTGGCGCTGGCGTCTATTTACATTGTATATATTACGTATACGCCACGGCTGCTCGACTGCTCCACTGCTTGACTGCTTGGAGGTTAGGAGGTTTTCCGAGGCGGCCACAGCTGCTCCTCGAAAAAATGTGGGCTAATTTCTAGTCGCCGCCCGTCACCTGCAGCTATTTTCACATTTTCTCTTTTTTCCCCCATTCACTTTTTGTCATGTTCTTTCTTTGTTTCTGTTCTCTTTTTTTTTTTGGCCAAGTTTTCGGTGGCTGGCTGGCTCTGGGGCTCTTTGTTAATTGGTTCAGTCACCTGTCTCTTGATCTGCCAGTCAAGCGCACACGACCCGTGGAGTCGATGGTCGCACCACCATCGCCATCGCCATTGCCATCAAAGTGGCACCACAACCGGATGGATGGTTGAAGGCGACAACGCTTGCAGGAAAATACAAGTGACGAGGAGAAGGAAAGCCATGGAGGAAGGAAGGAAGGAAGCCGGATCCTTGGGCCCCGCTCCATTTGCCAACCTGGCCCAATGAACGTTTTAGATTACAATAGGTTAGGCCAAGTCCACCAGGGTGGTGGTGTCCGTCCTGGTGGCGGCTGCCGCCTGCCCTGCCGGCCACATTAGCCAGTGGTGGCTCTCGACCGCAAAGTTAGCGCCGAGCCGCTCCGCTCCGCCGTCCGTCGTTAACTTAATTGGCCATCACCACCCACTTTGCGGGTTTTTATGGCGGCGTCGACGACGACGACAGGGTACAACCCAGCAGACCCAAACCCGATTTGGAACCCCCTGGAACTTTGGCTTTGTCGACGCGTCGGCTGTCACATTTTTTGACATTTTTATTCTACATTTTTTGCTATTTAGTTGGTTGTTGGCCTACCGTCGCTACTCCCTCCTGTGGCTGTTTCTCTGCTATTTTCTATTAGGGGTTCATTTTTTTTCATTCCCTTTTATTTTTGTTTTTCTCTTCTTTTTGTCACCTGGCCGTAATGTTGTGGCATTGCCTACTTTTTAGCGCAGTGTCTCAGTGTTTGAGACTAGAAAATGCACTGAGAAAAAGGTAGTAAGAATATATAAACGAAAACATAACACCGCTTCTTAGGCTGGGATTATTCTTGTTTGTAAAGGTCAGTCGAGCTTTTTCTGCCTTAGTTCTACTTTCCAAATTACAGACCTTACTTAAATTTCCCTTTAATCTTTAGAAATATCCTCTCTAGAACTTATTAGATTTCTTTCTAGTGCATAAGCGACTGTGGGGAATGTGTAAGCTCCTCCGTTGCCCTGTCGTTTACGCTCGGTTTGGCTCGGCTTTCTATTTTTTGTGATTAATAGGTGTGTTAATGGATGTCATTTTGATGTTTCCGCCAGACGCATGTCCACAAAAACCGACTCGTCCTGCCTCGTCCAGCCATCATTCTGCCCCCGTGACCTACCGCCTTTGGGCCGTGCTCAGTTTTATGTTTAATTTGAGCATTTCTCGCTAATTTTTAAGGCTCGCCATTAAATGTAGATAATTTTTTATGCTTTTCTTTTGGTCGTCAGTCGTCCAACGTCCATTGCCATTCATTTACCATTTCTATGCCTAGGTTTATGGCCCCGCCCGCCCCGCTTTTTGTGGGCGCGTCGTAAAAGCGAGAATGTAACGAGCCAGCGTCACGAGCTTGTTGCAAGTTGGTCTCCGTCGCTTGGTTTTCGGGACGCGACTCTCTCTCGCTCGGGTTCAAATGCTGGCCAAGTTGTTAAAGCCCTTTTATTTGCTGTCGTAGACAAATCGTTTAGGTATTCCTCCTTGGCCTCTTCCTTTGGGTTTTAATTACTCGCAAATTCGTTTTTAAAGTGCGCGCGCGAGTTTGCCAAAAGTGGCCAGCGGCACGAAAAGGCTTAAAATCAATAGACGGGAGTGTGGTTGGTGGTGGCTTTAAAAAAATATGTTCTCGTTGGTGGTACATGGCATAAAATGCAACATGTTTTTGCCCCATCCAAGAGCCACGCCTCCTTCGGTTTTTATTGCCTTCCACGCAGCAGACATGAACAGAAGGGGTTAAAATAATGGCATCTAAAGGTTTTTCCTGGAAAGTAAATATATAAATTTATTATTAAAGTATTTCATATATTAAATCCATCTTTAAAAGGAAAGTAATATGTTGCCAGGGTGATCATAACAAGAAGGTATGTCTTTCTTAAAAAACATGGTCACATTGTAGCTTTCATCTTTAAATATTCATTTATTTCTCCCTTTAAGGCATACAATTCTTATTAACTTGCTAACTGATCTAAACTTTAAGAAAATATAATCTGCATTTTAATTAAAATGCTCTCATTGCTACACTTGTGGCCCCAACTGTCTCTGCAGAAGCCGCGATGTTGCAGCAGGCGCAGTAATCGATATGTAAACATGCGAGTTTGCGTTTCGTTGAATGCCAAATGCACAGGCAGGGCGCCGTGCAAAGAGGGTACAAACGGTCTGGGTGTGTGTGTGTTGTTTGGGGGTGTGTATAAATTTAGAAGCAAACACGTCGACAAACCAAAAAACAACAACGTACACCACCAAACGGCAGAGCAGCGACAGCAACAAGCTGCAATCGCTGTGGCATGCAACATGTTTTTATATATAAATCAATTACTTACCAAACATGACGCGAGCGGTGAACGGAGCAACGAGGCAATAGGAGGTAGCACCCAGCCATGGCCATGGATTTATGGCCATAAAGATGGGAATCCTTCTGTGCGTTCGTGCCACTCGGTTTCGGTATGTGAACCACCGCGCTTGCAACTCCATTAAAGTTATTCAAATTGTTCAGCAATTTGATTAATTCCCGATTGTGGGCCGAGTATCCCGCGCTCAATTCAGAGACATAACTAACTTCGTTATGAGAGGGGGATTGCCCTGCCATTTCTCTAGTTTCCTGCGTAAACGAATTAACTATCTTTAAGCCCCCATGTTATATAAACCTATATAGGCTCACGATTTTAACAAGCCAAATCGAATTAGCAGCCGCTAATATTAATTGAGCTTTGAGCGGGCCGCCCTTCCAAAAATTAGAGAATCAACCGGAATAAAAATTGAAATTGACGCGCCAGATTTCCGGGGGCAGAGTAGGAGGGTAGCGTAGAGGTGGGTTGGGGCACAATCCTCGAGGGCTGAAATTTGTCAACGAAAATTTTCGGTCATGAATTGATATAAATGGTTGGGGCCCGGCGGCGAATAATGCGCTAAATAAATTGCGAAAAATTACATAAAATATTTAAGCGCATTCAAGTGTGGCGCTATAAAAAATGGCGGGGCATTAAAAATGTTTTTTCCTTCCCTTCGCTTATTCTTTTTTTTTTTTTTTTGGTGGCAAGTGAAAGCAAAGCGAGCGGCAAATGGCTGACAGGCTGAGCAGGAGGAGGTGGCAAAAAATAGGAAGTAGGAAAGTATGAGGAGGGCAGGGAGGAGGAGAGATAGAGAGTCAAGGTGAATAGACAGGCAAATACACAAAAGGGACGGGCAAGGATAACAGCCAGGAGCAGCAAACAAATTATTTGTACATATAGCCGTGGGCAAATAGCTGCCTGAATATTAGACATTTGAGAATTGGCATGGCGAATTTTGTTCATTGACTTGCAACCCCAGCAACAAAGCTGTCACACCAAGAAAAATATTGTGGAAATATTTGGAAATAAATGGAAAATCTAGATAAAATATTAGTATATAAAAGCAACCAAGGTTTTGGTTTTCATTTAAGGAAGATTACTGAGGCGACCATTAAACAAACTGCCTCTTAGGAAATTGTTGATTTTTAATAACTTTTTCATTGATTTTCCCTATAAAATTAGGTTTTTCTCACAGTGTGTGTGCACCTGCCATGCAAATTTGAGGAGGAGCGTGGAGCGTGCTGTGTTGTCTTGGGGCGGAAGCTCTTTAAAGTCGGGCAGACAGAAAACAAACCGAAATGTTTGTTTCGCCGTCGTTTCCTCCCAGACCCAGACGCTTTTAATGCATTTTTTATTGGACTGCTGCCGCACAAAACGACAAGCAAATAGAGAAGGCCATAAAAATAAATAAGGCACACCGTTTCGAGTGTGGGGTGTGTGTTCTGCTGCCACACACACACACACCCCTCAATAATATTAACACCCAGCAAACCCAAGGGCGAAACGCGAGCGCAGCATATTTTTGCTATTGCCATTGAGTGTCCAGCCGCCATAAATTTCAATGCTATTGAATTTTGTATGAACCCCCGGGCACAGCTCAGGGGTCCCAGGTCAAGCTTCTCGCTCTACTCCATCCATACGTGCTTCGTCGTGGCCGCTTTAAAAAGGTATAATTTATTTTAAAAGAGAGAGATCCCCTCAACATATATTTATATACTTACCACCCCACGACCCAGGGTGGGAATCAATATCCCGGCAAGATTTATGCCGCCCGGTAATCGTTGCTAAGGTCAGGACCAAGAATCTCTGACTGGGCTCATTAGAAATGCCAAACGGCAAATGCTTGTCATTTGCATATATACACACACACTTTCTCAGGCCACGCATGTTAAAACTCTTTATGCACTCGGGGAAAAAAGGGATCTATCAGAGATATATTCAAACAAAAAGATTTATAAATCGATACAAATGTAGTATGGGTTCCAAGAATTATTAGAATTAATTTACCAGACTTTATGATACATCATTCCATAAGAAAGTTAACTCAATCATATTTATTTGCTTTATCCTCGAACTTTTCCCCAAGTGTCCTCATATATACGATGTCGCATTACAGGCGAGTGAATATCTTAATAGAGAGCACAAGTCGCGTGGCGCGAGGAGCAAATAAAAAATTGCCAAAACTTTCGGCCGTGCGTAAAGTGTTGGCGGGGGAAAAGGGGGAGGGTGGCAAAAGAATATCAATGAAATTGTCATACACAAGTAAATGCCCCGAGATAAAGAACCAAAAAAAAGAAAAGGGAGCCCTGCCAAGAAGTCGCCGAGGAATAAGGAAAATGTGAAGGGGGAAAAACGTTTGCCTACCTTTGCGGGCACGAGCACATTTTTCTACTGCATTTGCCGTGAGATCTGTGGGGAGGAGGGGACATTTGAAGGGAAACGTGAAGCAGTCAGAGTAGTCAGTGGCAGACAGAGATACAGACACTCAGATACAGATACTGGGGGAACACATGTTTTGAATAATTTATGCGGGCGGGCGCTCGAAATGTGCCCGCCAGGAGTTTCCCTGGGTTTCCCTGGTTCTCCCCAAACCAATTGCTTGGCTCTGGCACTAGGCCAGGCAAAGTTTTTTGCACTCTCGCACACACAGAGGGAAAAAAGGTGATAAATGCATAAGCAGGAAAAGTTTTGCGCCTCCTTTCGATTTCGCTTTGTGTGGAGTGTGGCAAGAGGAGTGTGGCCAGGCAAGGTGGTGTGTGGAGTGGAATGGAAGTGGAGAGTGGAGTGTACTAATAGCGAAATTGCTACAAATCGTTTTGGCCAAACTTGCGCAAGTTTATTTTCCCCACTCAAACACACACACGTGCTTTCCATCTCTCTGTTGGCAAAGTCGAAGTCATTTTTTCTCGCCTTTCGACATTCTAATTTAGCTGCGCTTCAAATATTTATGCAAACAAATTGAAATAAAAAGAGTTCCCGTCTCTCGGAAGCAATAAAAGCCAAAGCGTAAATATTTAGTGGTATCCAACAGGCAGCCACTTCTATTAAAGGAGCTGCTACAGTGCTCACTCTACTGTAGAAGAAGCTAGAATATAACGATTTCATACTTTTAAGCGTTGCGCTATTTTTGAGCTTAATATTTCCCCGATTTATATGAAATTTAGTATGCAGACCATTCTTAGAATAAAGAGTAGAAAATTACCTTATTATTGGTTGCCACAGTTTTTTTTTGTCACTAACGAAGGGATTAAAAGAGGTTAGCTAGCTCAGAGCCCTCACTGTATATCAAATTCGCTTCGCCCCCCCCTTTTTAAATAGAGTGAAAAAATATGAAATAAAATGTCTGGCAAGCTCTGTAGGATGGATACCATCTCCTGCTCTTTAGATACAAGTATTTCATATTAAACTTGAGCACTGAGCCGGTGACTCGGTCTTGTTGCTGTGGTTTCCAAACCCATCCACCTTGGCTCTTGGCAAGGAACCGCAGCTGTTACACTTTGGCGGCATTTTCATATAATTTATTGCTACTGCTCCTCCACGGCGGGCAGGTGGTTTCCTTTGGGTTAGGTTTGGTGGATTGAGTAGGGTTTTCAAGCTCTCCATATCCTTGTCTATGCGGCCGCAGCTACAAGTTGCGTTTATCAACTGACAACTAGCTAACAAATAGCGTGGCCGCCTGAGTGGTTGTCTCATTTGGGCCTGCTAATTAGAATTTATTAGATGCCTGGCTGGTTGGCTGGCTGGCTTGCTGTCTGTCGCTTTAAAGCTGCTGCTCTTAAAGTCATCCTTGAAGCTCGGATAAAAGCAGAAACAGCTGCTGCTTCTGCTTTTACTGCTGCATGAGCGGCAGCAATAATTGTTATTTCAATATTGGGGATGAGCGCTCTGGGGGTGAACCGGAGATTGCCGCTTTGTTATGGCTGCAGTTTTCCGCTGTTGTTATTTTTACCTACATATGCAATTTTTTGCACCAAGGCTGGCATTTCCCAAGACCACCCAACCCCCTCCTCTCATATATTCTCTATATATATGACATCGTCGTCGTCGTCATCGACATCATCAATGATGATATTGTCGGCGGAAGGCAGGGGCTGAGGGCCGTCGATAGTCGACATCAATGAACCGATCCGGTGCACCAGCGGAAATATTGAGTCGTATCTGTGTCGCGACCGAAACAAACACACACGGACTCGAACAGGAGAGGTCGCAGTTATAGCAATGCAATCCACCTATTTATAATAATTACATCCATGGATAACTAACTTGTATGTTAAGTTTTGTCTGTTCGTCTGTTATAATAATCATACTAAGAACCTATTAAATATTAATTGTTTTATTTTGAAAGACAGCTTCCATCTTTGACTTATGTTTAATAACCATTTTCCACAGTAAATTATTAATGTCAAACATTTCCACAAGGAAACTTCCATGAAGTAATACCTGAAAACCCTGCCTTAAAGCACTTGATCTCCAGGGCCTTATGCTGGTGACCGCTGCTGTTGTACAGCACAGACAGTCAGACAAAACGAAAAGCCTTTAATCGACAGCAACATATTCGATTTTAATATTCATATGCCGTCGTCATAAATTCATGACAAAGAGAGCTGTGGAGCACAACAGAGAGGCCATGCAATATATGAGGGCGTTGATATGATGTGCCCGTACCGTTGTGCCCCCTTTTCCTACCCTGCCCCTACCCGCACACAGATCAGAGTGTATATGTGTGTGCCGGAGTTATTATCAACTGGGGTTCTCTTCTGGCTGAATTAAAGTCGAGGCTGACTGACTGGATTGCTGACTCACTACAGCCCCCTCGTCCTTCGCCCACTCGCTGGCCATTTTGTGGCAAATGAAATTATGATAGTGGACGACGGCGACGACGAGAAAAATCACAAGTCATGATGGAACTAGACGAGACGCAGGAAAACTGCTCATTACGCAAGAATATTGGGACGAGGACGGACTGCCTTCTAATTTGGGCACTTTTATTTTTGCCTCGTGTCCAGGCAACTCTCTCTGTCTCTTCCGTCCTCGGTAATAATACCCCAAAAGTCCCTTTTTCGACTGGATAATCACATGGTGATATGGTTGTGCATATCATCTGCCTTGCTCTCAATTACACATGATCTGTGTGTGTCTGCCTGAGTGTGTGTTCACTCGCTAGCGCTCGGCTTTTCAGCTTTGCTGCCTTTTAAAGCGTCTTCGAGTAGAAAATCGCATGTGAGCCGCAATGTGAGAAATTAAACAACATCAACCCCCAAAGAGAAAGGCAAGGCCGACCGGGTCCAAAAGGGATGGACAAATATGGAAGAGACAATGGTATAAGCACACTGTACACTGTGATTAAATTTGATTTGATTTTTGTATAATATTTATAATATTAGATTCTTAGTTGCTTATAGTTCCCAACTCTTTTTTCTGGAGTTCCAAATAACATTACAACAAGCACGTGCTTGTTAGGGTCTCAGTCCTGTAAAACGCTAATCATACCAAACCCATAACACAATAAGCCCTGCGACACCAAGCACGTGCTTGTTAGTAGGAGAAAGTATAGGTTAAGAATGCGAGGAAGTGAACTACTGGCGTGCGGCCTGATAATATCTATAATAAAAGTGAGCAAAACTTGTATTCTATTCCATTGAAAATATTTCCTTTGCCATCCGTTATTTTTCTCAGTTCTTGAATTGCTCATTACAGGAAAAATAAAGGCAAAGCGAGTGTGTAGGCTTTTTTGCTAGCTTCTGATGACGCTGACACCCTTTGCTTCCGTCTCATCCGTACTCCGTATTCCGTAGTCGTCCCTTCTACGTATTCCGTGTCCGTCAGCGTGGCGCACTTCAAAAACTTAACCGTTAGGCATATGCGTGATTATCTTTCCACCGCTGCCTCGGACAACAACAAGGGCGAGCTATGGGGGATGGGATGGGATTCAAGAGGAGATTGGAGACTGGAGATGGGGGTAGTAGCAACCCTCAGAGGCAACAATTGCGCGCTGACCCAGTTACCCGGCAACAAAGGCGGAAGCAAAGGAAACACGCTGAAAGAGGGACACACATACACATACAAGACACACAGAGGAGAGAGTTGAGGAGACAAGAGGGGACTGAAAAGGCACATGTCATCATAGAAATCAGTGAGTGCCCAGAAAACTGCCCACGCCCTTCGGCAATGGGGCGTTGCTTACGTTGGGTGCGGAAAATCTAGGGGGTGGCACTGGGAAAATTCATTAAAATGGCACAGAGGCGAGACAACAATGAAACGGTCCACTTGGGTTCTGTGCTTCGCCTTTCTCCCTTCGGGAAAGTGGACAGCAGCTTATCGTCCTGGCCATATGTGCCACAAACACACAGCGATAGAAAGAGAGAGCTGGGGGGGGAGTCAGGAGAGCCTCACACACAGGACTCCCAGTTGGTAATCAAATATTTAGCATACTTTTTAGAAAGCATATTAAAATAACATTTCCGGTCAGCTTGGCAAAAAGGAAATCGTCGCAAAGTCCGAGAGCCAACCAACACACACACACAGTCCGACCATCCAACAACTGTGGAGGGCATTAGCCCGAGTTTTTGAACCGTGTAATGCACACCCAACCTCCATTACAACACTTGTGCCACCCAGCCAAGGATATATCCCGCAGAGAGAGCTGGGAAATCCCTGTAGCATGCCACGCACACTCGCACACTGCCGGCACTTGGGGAGCGTTAATGTGCCATAACGAATGCATTAGAGACCTGGTACTAAGTAAGCGCAGTTAGTTGGCCGGCCACGGGCACCCCTTTGCAAAGGGGTAGGGCATTTAAAATTTAATTACCCGACACAGAAAGAAGTCCACCTCCCAAAAAAGAGCCAGTAACCAATATGCATTACCCTAATAATGTCCGCAAAATAAGCCTTTAACAAAAAAAAAACCGAACGTATGCTAAGGCTAATAAGTAAGCTAGTCTTGCAATTACATTTTGGTCCTAAAAGCATAACAGATGAAGGGGAATTTGTAATTAAGGTTAACTTAAATTGGAACAAACAGGAAATGTAATCCAGGGGGAAATAATAACAGAAAAATTAATATAAACTTAATTGGAAATTCAGGAAAGCCTTTAAAATGTGTTATTATAATTAGTTATTATTTTTGTAGAACCTTTTTTAAGAGTTTTAAATACCCTCGTATCTTTTAAAAAAGACTTACATAAGAACTAGAATATTTGAAAAGATTAAGCTTAGTTTCGCTTCCACCAAAAAAGTATCCTTTTTTTTTCCGCAGGCTGCCAAAAAGTATGCCACATTTTTGTGAAGTAAGGAAAACATATGTTGAACACAATGCACAGCTTCTGCTGATATCATTACTCACACGTACAAACACACACAGCAAATCGCACGCACACCACTGTCAGACAGTGAGCTTCCGGTTTTCTTTTTTTCTTCCTTTTTTTGTGGAGGTCGCTTCGTTTTTTGTGTGTGTGATATTATCAAGTGAAGTGCTCCTGCGGTTTGTCTATGGGCGAGTGCGAGTGTGTGTGTGCGTTTTGGCTTTTCTTATTATTCCTATTACCACATGTTGTTTTTGTATTTAAGCTAATTCCTTTATGTGTGCGGATGTATATAAAACGTGCAGCCATATAAAAATAAAAACCAAATAACAAATAAGAAAACAACAAAAGCAACAGCCAGCAGGCAAAAAGCAAATAAGCCAAAAGCGAAAGCAGAAAGCAGAAGTAGCAAAAGCGCGCAGCATGATGATAAGCCAAGTGGCGAATTCAAGCGTAGTCAGCATTGATAGCTGATGGCTGGGACCGGGGGGAGGCATAAAGGTGCCTACTTCACACAAAATTACCCTTTTCAATTTGTGCGGTGTGCAGAGTGTGTGCTCTGCTCTCTCCCCCCTTCAGCAATTTCTCCTTCGTTTATTGACTTTTTGTCATTGCCGCTAATGCATAGCAGCAGGAACTGAACAAACACACACCACAACCCACACACACAGTCGCATCCTGCTTAGCACAATACAGTCAGCATCAGCAGTAGCTGGAGCTCTGTAGCAGCTTTATTTTTATGGGGCGCATTACATTTAATGTTTGGCTTAACTCGGTTACTCTCGATGCTCTCTGGGAATCCGACTCCTGGCTTTTGGTTTCGATTCTGATTCAAACACGGCGAGAAAATTACATAAAAATACAATAAAATATTTATTATAGATATGAGACCATATAAAGATCGATCATACCACTGATTTCTTTAGTGTAATATAATAAATTGAACTTCAAATCTTCGAGCATATCTCAGAATTCGAACTTGGGAATTTTAAGAGCTTCTTTGCATTATAATGTTGCTAGAAACATGTTGAGCAACATCCATTGCGACTACAAAAATTAGTTTAATACAATTTATATATAAATTTACAAGAAAAATTTCCCTCAGTGCCTGCTCCCTTCGATGGCTGCTGCTTGTGCTTGAACTTCCGCTTCTGGTTTTGGCTTCGACTCTTTGTGTGAGTGCGGTAATTAAGTGTCACATGTAATTACAATACACTCATGTGCTTTGTAATTAGAGTTTAGCGCTGCAATAAAGCAAGGAAAAAAAGCAAACAGAAAGCAGGAACACCCGAGCACAAGCACAAGCACAAGCAGGAGCAGAAGCCGAAACGAGAACCTCAATGCTCTGCTGCGAAACCAGCTTAGCTGGGCTAATTCAGATGAATATTTCCCCCGAGCTCTGCAATTATTTGCACTGCTGTTTTTTTTATTATTATTATTTTGGGGTGGTTGGTTGTGGGGATAACCAAGTGGCTTTAGTTTTGATGAAGCTGCTGCGGCACTGGGAGTGCTGTGGTCAGTAAATAGCTAAGCTAACACAGCATAATGATTACCTGCTGCAGAGTCGTCCGCTTGGCACAGTAATTTGCACTAAACCCACCACCGCCCAGCCTTTGTTGACTCTAACCAAACTGAAGAACCAAACCTAAACAAAATCCATGTCCCAGCAGATTCCAGATTCCAGATTTCAGTGCCCAGTACCATCTCCCAGAGAGCTGGGCAAATGCTGCACTGTAAATCGCTGTAATTTATTTAACTTGCGTAAATATTAAATATTTATATTGTTCTCTCTCTCTTTTATTTTTCTCTTTTTATGTACCGTACTCGTATACGTATATATATACTTCATCTACTACAACTACACACCACCACTACTACTGAAAATAAAACCATCTGTAACCATCTTCAACTTCTGTCTGTGCCTGCCCTGCCGCCTGTGCCTCAACTACAACTACAAAACTACAAACATAACATATATATAATATATATGATACAAAAAAAAAAAAAAATAATGTATTAATCAACTTCCTATGCCTACCTCCTGTTCTTGCTCCCGCATCTGCATCTGTATCTGAATCTGCTCCCGCTCCTGCATCTGCATCTGCATCTGTATCTCTGTACCCGCACCTGTAACTACTGTGTGTAACTGTAAATCAGCGCGGAAGCGACGAACTTTTGAGTCAAGCTGCAGTCATGGCGCCAGCTTCCGACAATAACAATCAGGACCTGGCCACAAAGAAGGCCAAGCTGGAACCGGGCACTGTTCTGGGCGGCGGAATTGGTAAGTTTTCCCTCCTTTTGCTTTCTATCTCTCTATCTGTGTCTCTCCCTCTCTCTCTCTCTAGCTCTGCTTTCTCTCTTAAGCTTTACCTTTACTGTTACCTTTACCTGCTACCTGTTAGCCGTTACCTCCGCTTCGTCCTTTTGTCTTGACTTAAGCTTTACCTTTACCTTCACCAGTTTTGCGTCTGTCCCGAGCGGCGCTCAAGTTAAGTGCATTTTTCATCCATTATATTGGGGTCCTTGCGGCTGGGTTTTGTCTGCCAATTAACCGCGCCCACTGGGACAATCGGTCACACGGGGCGAAAAGAAGTAGACTATGCCCCATGGCAATGCAAGAAAGAATAATAATTATGGAAGTGAAATATAGGATTGTGAACCTTGAAGCAGGTATGCCTCAGAAATTATGCATTAAGGAAAGGTATACTTTTGGAGATCTTTTGCTGCTCTTAAATTCTTCAAAATCATACATCGATAATTTAAGACCTTAGCCCTTAATAATTCGGAATTTTTTTCACCGTGCAGCATTAGGCTTAAGCCTTTAACTTGGCCACAAAGTCGCCATGGCACTTGAGTGCCCCAATTGAAGGTGCGCGCCCGCGCTTTGATGCCTATAGCCAATTAACCTACTAATTAGCATGGAAAACAAGTCAACGGCAAAAACACATTCTCTGCTCTCCTCTCTCTCTCTCTCTCTCTCTCTCTCTCTCTAGCCCTCTCTGTTCCTCTTTTGTGGAAATTATGACGGGTAAAAATGGGTCAGAGTGGCGCGTACGTTTGCATTATGACCGTCGGCCGCTGACTGGCCACGCACTGTGTCGACACATTAATTAGCCGCACAAATACACACGTTCCGTGGCGTTGGCGGGAGCCACCGAAAAAACCCACCCTACATGTGACCGCCGCAAAGTAATAAAGCTAATCAAAAACCGCACACCGAAAACCCAACGAAACTGAAGCGAAACCAGCAGAATGAACCACACATTAGGCAAATATTTGACAGGTTCGCAGGCAGGCAGAGTCTGGCACAGTCTGGCTGGCTGGCTGGCAGGCTAACTGAAAACTGAAAGCCAAAAGCCTACCTACCTACCCACAAAAATCCAGTGAGCCACAAAATGATTGCCAGTGTAAACAAATCAATAGGCAACAATTTCCGCTGCTGAAATTCAAAAGTAATCGACTGCCTCCGCATGGCGATTGTTTTTTGGGGTGAATTTAATTAACGCCACATGCAGTCGGCCCGCTGCCAGGTTGCAGAAGGATATCAATATCCTTCTTTTTTATTTTTCGGGGGCATGGGAGGGATTTTTCAAAATGCTTTTGCAATTTCGCTGTAATTAACAGCATTCAGTGCCTGCCGGCAGCCACATGGAGGATGATGGGTGTGTACTGTGTTGGGTTTTATATATATGCCACAAAGAGAAGGCTTGAGCATTAGCCGCCAGACAGTCAAAGGTCAGCGAGAGCAAAAAAAAAAACAGAAAAAACAGTAAAGGGGAAAATGGGGAAATAGGAAGAGGAAGCCTGTGAATGGCAATCGACGGAGAGCGCAAAAAAAAAGAGTGTACGCAAAAGCGGAAGCATAATATTTATTTATTACTTTACAAAGGACTTTTCTATTAATTAAAAAGCAACAAGCAGACACACGCACACACACACACCGACAGAGAAAGGCAGTTAGCGGTTCACCTTTTCATCCTTCCCTCCTTTGGCGCCCCCTTTCCCATTGTGTGTTCGATGGTCGCCGCCACACAGACGACGACGTTGACCCAACGGCATTTTGGTGGCCACAACGCCGCCCCTTCGTTTGACACCTGCCACCTGCGGCCATTTTAATTTTCCACGCAAAGTTCTTGAGCAAACACACACACACAGAGCAAAGGCAGCCATTAAAGTCGCGCTTAAAGCGGCAAAGGAAGCCGAGGAAATTCCATGAATTCGCATGGCACACGCTTAAAGCTCACACAAAAGGCAGAAATAATAACAAAAGGAATTGCTAAATAAATGTATAAGGACACTTTTATTGCACTGCAAGAAAAGAAGAGCAAGAGCAAGAGCGGCACAACACAAAGGCCAGACAAGTAAATAGCAGGAGACCGAAAAGCAACAATGAGCATTGTGTGTGGTCGAGCCTTAGATAAACACACGCACTCCTCCACGTTTATATTTGTGTGCGTGGGTGGGTGTGTGTGCCACTAGCCAATACATCGATAGCCGCCGCACACACTCACATTTATTTCCGTTACACGGACTCCGCAGGACATGCAACAAATTTTTCACGTAAATGTAATAAAAACACTTTGGCATGTGCAACGCGTATGGAGAGGGGGCTGCTGCCACGCCCATCCACTTGAACTGAGTGGTGTGTCTGTGTGTGTTGGTTTAGTGGCCAGTGTCCTGGTGTGTGCGTGCGGCGATTGAATGAAATAAACACAAACACACACACACTTGAAGAGGGAACAAGACTCCGGCTCAGGCCCGGAGCAGCAGCCTGAATTTTTTCGGCCTGCTAATAAATAGTTTCGCTTGATTTATTTGATTTTTTATTATTAGGAATATTTTATGCCAGGTATATGAGACCCCAGGGAGTCAAGAACAGTACTAGCTAATTCCCAGTAGAAGCAGGCAGAGAAAAACTAGGTACATAAGGAATTAGGAATTAAGAGAAATGATTTCAATAAGATTAGTTTATTTTTAGAGATAAAAGAAAGTAAAGAAAGATAGGATTGCATTGTATTTTTTTATTAAAAGGATATTACATCAAGACAGGCTTTAAAAATCCTCTACAAGGTTTCTTTATTATATTTATTTATACTTAGTAAGCTGTTCCTGACATTTTCAATTAATAAAAAAGGATGAGAGGCTTTTAAGAACATCTAATGAATTCTGTAGCCCCCGCTAACATTTCTTGTAAACCCTCAAAGTGTCATAAGCATAACCAATGTGTTGTGCTTAATTTCTCGCCGTGTAGACGATGGCGTGGCCATGTCGCGTGTCCGGCTAGAAACATCAAGCGTGGCCAGAACCGTGTTTTGCTTTTGTTGTCGCCACACTGGCCTGGCCATATTCACAACACACACCCCGTACACAACACCACACACACACAACACCTCCCGCCGTTTCAGTTTGTTGTTTATTGTTACAGCTCTCACACATGCATCGCAGCCACGCTGTTTGTATAGTCCACCAACATTTGTTTGTTTATTGACCGATTTTGGGGGCTTAATGGTCAGCTCACCACCTATATATGCCGCCTGCCAACCATATAGAGGGAGAAAAAAATACACTAAAGGAGTTGCGCTACGCAGCTGTTGCCGCACGCCGTCTCTGTATAAAAAAAATTATTCGCCGGCTTTTAGCATTGCTAATTCCTCGCCCAGACAGGCGAGAGAATATGCTAAAAAAAAAAAACATAAAGAAATATCTAAAAATTTGTATATCCAGTGTGTCCGGCGCTTGTTTTCATTATGCACGACCGGTGATCCCTTGAGCCCCGCAAAATCTCGAAATCAGCTTGAACTCTCGCCCCGCTGCGGCGTCATGCCGCCAATTTAAAGCTCAAGTGTGTGGACGATGGCCGGCAATCCCTTTTTGGTTCTGGCCAAACACTTAAACGTTTTTATTGCCATAACCAATAAGGCGACAGTTTGGCAAGTGTCGATGTCCGTGACCGTGTCCGGAGTCCCGGACTCCAGTGAATCCTGGTGAATCCTGCGCGTGCCGCCCTGTCTCGAATATCATTCGCACGTCTCCTCCGGTCGGTCTCTCTACGCGTTGCGTGTAAATATTTTCGCAGTCAATAAAATAATATTGTCATAATTTTTGCCTTCTCCTTTCTCGTTTATTTTATTTTTTTCTGTATCAATATTGAGACAGCAATTGAAAGGAGTGTAAAAATCCGGCCAGACCAAAAGGCAAACAGCAATTGTCAACCCGACTGACTGGCTGGCTGACTGTGCAGCTATTTATGGCAGTCAGTGTACGTGAGTGCGGTTAGTGCTGGCAGCAGACTTTCAGCAGTAGCAGCAGCACCACCAGAAAGCAGGGCTTGGCTTGACTTTTGGTCTGACTTTGCTCGCGAATGTGGGAAATAACGAAATATTTGTGTGTGCCATTTAATTAAGCATACGCCCAGTTGGCCGCCCTTGTGTGCGTCATTTTAATGCACAAATGAAGTGGAAAAAGTTTTGCCAGGCTACGAACGATCCCGTGCCTCTGTAGGGCTCCTAGCTTAAACAATTGATATACTTGAAGGGTTTCTAGCTCTGGCAAGTCACTGAAAAAAATGGAACTTGAAGATTATAATCAGAAGCAAGATATATTCTTATAAATATTATATTTCTAGTTCCAATTTAAATATTTAATAAAAGAAAATCATTTCTTAAATGAATTTATACACAGTTTGCTTTAAAAAATTAACTAAGCCTTGTTTTTGGTAGTGTCCTCCGCATCTTTGGCTGCCATCTGGCAGTCTGGTCCCTGACTGAATGCCACTTGACTGCACACAGACATGGGAGTCCTCCTAGACTGCATTCTGCAGCCTGCCAAATGCCAATGCATTTCCCGGCTGCAGGAAAGCTCCACCCCCTACCCCCCATATATGTGTGAGCGGAAAAAAAACTATTTTCGTAATTGAAATGCAATTAAAATTTGTAAACGTCGTCGACATCATCCCAGCTGCGAGCGTTGACTCCTTGCATTCGCATTCGAAGGACCCACGCTCCGCTCCATGACAAATTTTTAATGAATTACATTTCTTGCGGGTGTTAGGCTCGAGCTGCAAAAAGAAAATCGTTATTTTCAATTATGGCCCAGAGAGAGAGAGAGAAAGATAGCTTTGAGAGCATGTCTGGTGGCTTGAAAAATTAACACGAAAGTCTGGGAAAAGGCGGCCGCCTGTGTTTGCCTTCGGCATTGGGTTTCATTTGCTGCCAAAAAATTGTGCCATGATTGATTATGCGTGGGCGAATGTTTAAATTAAAGACAAGGCCCTGGCATGGCTATGTAAATATCATTAAGTCCTTAAGCAAACACAGAGAGAGAGAGAGACAGACACACACAAGTTTGGCCAACAATTTAAAATTTATGATGTGTGAGCTTGTAAAAATCTAATTTACCATCGCATAATTAAAGACGCTCGAACGCTCGTATTTATTCAAATTATATATTCGAATGTTGACACACACCCAAAGGCAGAAGTTTTCCCTCAGAGAAAAGGGAGAAAAGTATGGGAAATGGAAAGGGAAAATGAAATGGAAATGGGGGGCGGAGCTTATAGACAAACACTGGCTGGCGTCACGCTCTCACATTAAATCATTAAATGCCGCCGTGTAAGCATAAATTTAATTGTTATTAACAATCAGCACTTATTTTACGCCCCATTTTCGGTACCGCCTCCTCCACACTCGTGATCCTGGGGGAGAAAGCCCTTTTTTCTTTTGTTCAACGACTCGCTTTTTCCATTCATTTTCATTTACATTTTTCGTTTTGGGGTTTTCTGTTTGCTTTATGAATTTAAATTGTCATTAATTAACTTCGTGCAGGGAGTCGGGTCCAGTGCAAATTATTACACATACGCCGCATTCGCCGCCGGACAGAGACTCACCGACTGACTGACCATTCATTACGGCCCAACCATCGTCGTCCGAACTCAATTACAGTTTGTAAACTTTTCAATTAGCTATAAATAGTTTATTTATGTATATTTTTCGTGCCAACTCATGCTGAGTGTGCCGAGTGTGTGTGTCCAGAGTGTGTGTGTTTAATTGAAAGCGGCTGCCTCTGCTTTTTATGTGGGGGTTTGAGGCGGTCATTAATACCGTTGAGCTTTGGTCCTTGCAGGAGCAGCAGCAGCAGCTCATTTTAACGCCCAACGAAGCGAATGATTGCTATTCATATCATCATACTCTCACGGCACATTGACAGTCAACAAGCAACCCCAGCATCATCATTATCGAATGCAAATTTTTATCGTCGCTGCACTTTCCTTTTATTTTTTTGTTGTATAAAGCCAGCCAGAACAGTTAATGCAATTGGGGGTCCTGTTGATTTTAGCATTGTCCTGTAATTACCAGCGAGTATCGGTAGCTGCTCTCGCACAAACAGATGGTTTTAAACTCGTGATTAATTCGAAAGTTGACCACAAATTGCATTTGATTGTTTGCATGCAAATATTTGCGGCTGATTTGGGTTATTTAACTTGGGATGTTCATTAAAAACAGCAAACAAAGCACGCATTTTTTCGCAATTTGTGTTGGGAAATTTGAATACAGAAATTGAAAGTAAGTCTTCGGTTTCTGTTAGAAAATTAGTGGAAAAGGACAGTTATCAAGGGTTACTTATGGCTCGCTTTTCTAGTTAATTTCGTATTTAAAAATATGCAGAAAAGAGCCAATTTTTAGACCTTACCCTGTTGGTAGCTGGCAGGCTCGTTGGCTGCATTTCCGGCTGTCGACGCCATCTTCCTTTTCAATTATGGCCGCCTGCCTTTTGTCGAAGCCATTTGAACAGCCGCAGGCGCTCCTTCACTGTCGCCCCTGCCGATTCATGACTCGTTTTCACACCGCGTTTTGTTTGCGATTTGAAACAAATGTACCAGGGAGCCATAAAAAAAAGAGCAGCCAAAAACCGAATTGAGTTGTTGATGGCAAAACGTCAAAAAATCCACCAAACTCGTACTAGTTTTTTTTTTTTGTTTCCTTCTTGCATGATAGATAGATACTTTTACATATTTTCGCCCTCGACATTTTTTCCGGCAACTACTGGCCCAACGGCACTTGATTTGTTGTTTGTCTTTTGCAGAACATTTCCGGTGACGGCGTGTCTCTCGCTTTTTATTTAGTTTCGATTTCCAGCAGGAGCTGCCTTTTTTTTCGTTGTCGTTTTCTGGCTGTTATTTATGGGGGGAGCCCGGCGAGTGATGGAGCAGATCTCATCGCTCTCCGCTCTCCGCAGTAGTTGCCTGCCCATCCATGCCCATTGATTTTTAATAAATTTTTGAGCTGCCTTTTCGAATGGTCGATTGAATGCCCAGGAATGGCGCTCCAAACTATAACAGGTCCTGGCCCCCATTCCCGTTCCCTTTGCCGGCTGCATAATTTCGTTTCAGCTTCATTTCCGTTTCGAACTAATCAAAAAGTGTAATTTCCGATTAGTTGTATTCAGCATTGACCGGCTGGCTCTCAGGGAAAAAGAGGAGGCTCCTTTCTGGAGAAGAGTTCAGCCGAGTGCAGTTCAAGTCTCGAGCCGACTTTTCCTTTTTATTTTTACTTCGTCCACCACAAAAGGTGGGGAGGATGGAAGAGAGGACCTTTTCTGTGGCCCGGTTTTCCTTGCATTGTGTAATAAATCGGCACATTGACCCCCAAGACCACCGTCTGCTGCCCTGATTGAAAGTAAGGGAATTGGTCGGATAATGACCCTTTTACATTATGAGTTATGAGGGCGAAAAGTTCAGAGGAGAGAGCCAACAACTATCAATTTATCTCAATCTTGGCCATTCGTAGCTCACTTTTTTCGGGGGAGCCAAGCCAAAATATGTCAAGGAAATCTAGTAGAAAAAGGTGCATATTACTAAGGGAAGGTTTTAGGTTAATTTGGTTGCAAATTGATTAGAAATATAGCTAAGACTTTAAGAAATTTATTTAAATAGTTTTTTCAATAGTTTTTATCACATTTCACTTGCTTAAATATATTGTTATTTCAAACTTCCATTTGGCTTTAAATTCGAGCATAATTAAAACGACAGATGGACAGAATCCGGAGTGGCAGACCACGTTCACCCGTGGACTATCTCTGACCATGTGTTTGTTGGCTTGTTTAGCAAATAACCGAGAAGGAGGCTGAGTGTGTATGAAAATCAGTAGAAGGGTAAGGGAACGGCATTGCATTTGCATATGAACGAATGCCTGGCAAACTGTTCTGGTCGCCTGCAGGTGTTCACAAAAAAAAAAAAATAAAAAGCGCACAACAGACCAACACATTAACAGGTGTTGACTAAGCGCCAGACAGATCCAGAGACCATCCTGCTGCCTGCCGTGCATAGCCCACCTTCTGCAACTGCAATTCACCCATAAAGAGTGGCTAAAATTTGTTTATAAAAATTTAAGGTACTTTTGGGAGAGTGCAAAGAGAAGCCTACACTAACCGAAAAAGGCGAAATGCTTTTCCATCTCTACTAAGTGAGTTTATATGGAGAGCTTGAAAAAATATACAAAGCAAGCAGCATAAGTGTTTAATTTTGCTATTAATACGATTTCTCTCAGTGCTGCATCAGGGACATCCCCGAAATTT
This sequence comes from Drosophila kanapiae, assembly GCA_008042475.1. Classification (NCBI taxonomy): domain Eukaryota; kingdom Metazoa; phylum Arthropoda; class Insecta; order Diptera; family Drosophilidae; genus Drosophila; species Drosophila kanapiae. The sequence goes on along the minus strand of VNJM01001488.1, from coordinate 485 downwards.
GACTGCAATCGCTGCCAGGGCCAAAGGCAGCCTAAAATCCCATTTGTGCTGCACAGCAGTCGGTGGTGGATGGTGTGGGGTTCCCCTGTCCGCTTTATTTATGCAAAAATAACAAACAAGTCGAGTTTTTGGTAGGGAAAAAGGAGCTGCAAAGGACAAACTGGCGGACGGAGAGGAGAGTGGCTAAAAGCCTCAAACGTTGTCTGTGTGCCGGACATTGTCGCCGTGTTGCTGCTGGATTATTCACAGCCCACTATGGTCCAAAGGTCGATTTTTTTGGCATAAACTCTGAAAATTGACTTACAGACCTCAAATTTTGCACACTATTTTTTCTTTTTAAGAAGAGTAAGGAAAATAAATTTTGAGTCTATGCGACCACGCCTTCTTTTGCCTCCCATACTAAATAATTCCTAGTATTATTCTTAAAAATTAAGATTCAGATAAGTTACTTACATTTATGTATGTGTAATAAATTTTAATAAATA